>JAXCHO010000071.1:1517500-1932500 GCA_036630365.1 Acanthiza pusilla | reverse complement strand
TCAGGAAGGGCTATATGATTTTCCCAAGCACTTCTCATGGGGTCTGTGAAACTCAAAATGCATTTAAATCACATTGAGTTCATGGAGACACTATTTTCCTGACATCTAATTTCACAATGTTCCTGTAACAAATATATTCCCTAAAAAAGGGAGCGCAGTGTTTGTGTAACAGGATAAGGTTGAATAAAACAAGATGACTAACCACTAAATCATAACAAATCACACTGTAACTGTAGCAGAAGTGCTAAACCAAGATATGTACATACACAGTGTGTACTCAGTAATTTACTCAAGTAAAAGAGAAAGTCCTTTTCCAAACTCCATTGAAATGGAATTAATGGGCAAAATGAAAAACTGGACTCCATATGCAGGTAAAACTGGTATGTGTATTGTGTACTTTTATCTGTCCAGGTTTAAAAAAAAATTTTTTTTCAAGTGGTATTGAGTGAGCTCTTCAAACGATGTTTCACTTTTCTGTTGTAGTTGGAAGAAAAAAGATTTTAAATTCATGGGGACAGTGAAAGAAGGGAAAAAGCAAACCTTTAGGAACAAAAATGAGGCCCTTAGATATTGTTTTAAAATAATATAGGTGTTTTTCCTAAGAATATTCACATGAAATTAATACTGCCATATCTATGAAAAATTTTAAAAGACCAGTAGATATTTCACTGTGACTAGAATCCACAAATTACTTTCTGATTGCTATTAATTCTTGTTTAAAATAAGCAGTTATCAATGCAGTTCAACTTTATTTTGATGGTCTGTATCTGCGTGGTTTTTACTTTCTGTCCTAATTTTGAGGCTTGTTTTTCTGCCAGAAAATACTTTTTCATCCTACTTCTTTCAACCAGGAAGAAAAAAGGGAACATTATCAACAAACCATATGTGCAATTAAAGATAGATATTGGAAGTTCAACAGTTTGTTGCTTCTTAGATCCCTTGTGGCTAACTTTATTTTTCTGATACTATTGTGAACTGCATATAATAACATAAACAAGAGAATCTGATATAAATGCTCCAATACTAAGCAGGACTGAGCAACTCTTGGGAAATATTCCTATGACATTTTCAGTCTGGGAAAAAAGTCTAATTGAGAGTGATATATAAAAGGGAGAATATTTAAGTTGTTCTGTGGCTGAAGTAAAAGATAAGAGAATGTCAGCATTGCAGTTCCTACACTGCTGCCTAGTTACTTTCTTAGCTAAGTTTTATATGTAATTTAGTAGTGGGAATTTAAAGATACTTAAAATATATTTCACATATAAGCATTTAATGTACTTGTCTTTCGTGATCTCACAGTATCTCAGCTTCCCAGTTTGGAAAGTCTGGAAAAATCAGACATCTCTCTTGTATTAAGTAATCTTGTAGTCCAATTATCTAATATCTGCTCTCTGGCTCACCACAGTTTAATAGCATGCAGTAAAAGCGGTAAAACTTTCTGGGTTTTTTCTTCCCTGTTTTTCTTCTTTCCTATCAAAGTGGATACAGATGCTTCAAGTAAAATAATTCTACAGAACTCTCTGTTGTAAAATGAGTAAATCCAGTGAATAATGCCACTTAGCTGTTGCTAACCTTTCCTTTCAGCTTTCACATTCTATAAGCTGTTATCAGCAGCCTCATAATAAAAAGACGGGTGAACAAACTTGCAAAAGTCTAAGCCACACTGAAAGTCCTCAGAATTTCTGTATTTGAATCCAATGCTCTAGTGCATACCACACAGATTTGCTTCTTGCTAAATGATTGGCCTCAATGTCTCTCTGCTGTTTTTATAATGAAGCTGTTGCATACAGAAAACCCAGAAGACATCTATTTGACTCAAAAGTACTCGTGGGGAACAAGCCTGAATAAAGAAAAGTGAATCACACAACAGATTAAGAAAAACAGCAAAATTAGGATGTTCTGAAAAAACTAAAAGCTTCATCGGAACAGGTGTGTTTATGATTCACTCTATCTTGCTCCTTGTCTCTAGAGACCTTTTTTGTGTTTGAAAGCCCTTTTGGCCTTGTTTTCCTGAATGATGAGACTGTGCAGCAACTGATGCCCTTGAGGGGACAGGAAGCTCAGGAAGGTGTGGAGGCACTATTTACATGTTTGGTGGGCGCTGGAGAAGGCTGCTAAGAAAATGGCACTAGTGATGTGCACCACTTGATGTTCAGCAGCTACCAGCGCAGGAGGGTCAGAGAAGGCTCAAGACCAAACACTCTGCTTCAGCTTGCAGGGCTTACAGAAGAGCATCTTTCAGAGGGCAGGCAATGAAGACAAAGAGAAATGACCCAAGGGCTCGATAAGACAGTAGCCCCTGGGGACTGTAGATGTCTTGACTCTTGCCTGCTCAGGGTGTTCATTACCCATGGCACAGGTTGCACTGAGCAGCTTGAGAAATAGGACTGAGACAGAAGTGAACATTTTCCAGAAGGTCAGTAATAAAGAGTTGCCAAGGGACAAAGAGGAAAAGGAGAAAGGAAGAAAGGGCAGGAGATTCGGGGCTGGGAGCAGCTCCACTTGGAGGCCCTAGGCACCTTGGTACCACCTCTGGGAGAGCACACATAGGTGCCTGGATTTGGTGTGACATACAGAGCAAACACAGAGAGGTCTAGAGAGGAGCATCCCAGATGCACTGCTGAAAAGCAGATATTCAGGGCACCTGGCAACAGGTCTAGTGTGTAGCTAAACAGGTAGGGAGAAGATGTACCATGGACTAAAACAATTGTGTTAGTAACTTTCACTCTTCTCAACCTATGGTAAATTTATTCCTCAATTCACTTGCTTTTTTCATTTGTGGTGCAAATCAAGACATGTTCTGCCCCCTCCAGTTCAAGGAAGCAACAAATAGCTGCAATCTCACTTTTCAACATGGGTCTCAGACCCAGCTATGAGAAAAGAGGAGGTAGCAAGGGGAAATAATTTGATGCTAGTCAATATATCACAGTCCTGTCCTCTGCCCCTAGGCAATGAACTGTGCTGCTCCTTCCTCAGGCTTAAATGACACCTGGGTCTCAGAAGCATACATTTAGCATTACAGGTGAATACAATTAACAATAATTTCTTGATGTAAACAGGTGATGTGCTCTGCTGACACCGCAGTGGGATTCACCTGCTTCACTTTCTCTCAGCCTTCCTGCTAAAAAGATGCTTTTTCTAAATTCCTTAAATTCACTAAAGCTCATATAAGCCCCATAAGCACAAACTATGCCAATGCCTGCCCTTCATACAACATTCTAGGAGACCGGATTGGAGAATTGCAGCTAAGTATATTCATATATATATACATAATCATATTATTAATGTGTGTAGAACTGTTCCGCTTTTGAGTGGCAGAATTTAGTGTAGAGTATGCTTAATATAAGTTTCCCACTGTGTGATGGTGAATGAAGAAAAGTAATGAAGCTCATAATTCCATGCAAATATAGGTATCCTTGGATACTACTGACACAAATGGCTGTTGGAATAATAAAAAAAGGAAGATACTGAGCTCAACACTGACTTAAATTGTGACTGAAATACCAGCAGTGTATCTAATGAATTGGTCTGCCATTTTTTTATTGCTGGGGCCAGAACTATCCTCATAGTCATATGGCCAAATCCAATTAAATCCTCATGATTAATTTTCTGCTTGTAGAAGGTGAGGAACTGTCAGTGTAAAAAATGGGTGTGTTCTACTTTGCCACATGGCACACATCCCAGAGGCACAGCCCTGACAGGATTGCCTTTCAAACAGAGGGGAGAGGGGCTCTTAGAGAAACAGCTCATAGGAGCTGGAAACAAATTTTACATCTGCCCTCCTTATAACTCTGCATGTGCTGCATTCTTTTGAAATAGCAATAGCTTATGACACAGTTTCTAAAATTATTAATTTATAGCCCAACACATCAAATCTATTTCAAACTCTTGATTCTGGCTGACATATTCCTGCTTCAGACTGGTCTAAAATCTGGACCACTTTTAAATTTATTTGTTGATTTTCTGCAGTAGCAACATAGCTTCTGTTCTAGTTCCAAGATAGATGCTAGTGAATTAGATAAATAGGAGACAGCAGAAGTACTGTCTGTGAGCTGGACTAAAAGAGGTCACTTTGATTAGTCAAGGAGAGAAAGAAGATGTATAATTTAAAACTCATAAGGCCACTTACACCCTAAATTCACTTTGGCATATCCAGAGTATAACAAACCAGCAGATCCCTGTTTCAATGAAGATGGGAGAGAATTAGAGACAAAATAAATCACTAGAGATATCCTAAGGGCTCTTCTCGCACTTTGGAGAGCAGGTAACAGCTTTTCTGAAGTAGTTCTTGTCGTTTGGGAGGCACAGCTTATGCTATTCTACTTAAGAATAAACTCCAGGTTTAGTTAAGGTAGTTCTGCAACTCATTCTCAGACATCTCAGTACAACTCATCTCACAACAAAATCTCAGGTAATTTTATGATCTTTCTGCAATGTCTTATCATCTATGAAGTGGAGATAACAGGTGTCAAAGGGATGGTGTTAACTGCATCTTTGTTTCTTCTGCAACCTACTTATGTCCCAGGTCTTCATGCTGGAACACTGACAAGGCAAAACCTTGCCAAATTTAACACCGGATCAAAGACTCCTAACAATTAATAGCCTTGTGCTCACCAAAGAAAAACTCTTCAGAAGAGCCCAAGTGTCATGGTAGTATTGAATCTTCTCTCAAAACAGATATTAAATATTCTCCTCAGTCATTCTCCTTAATGTAAGTCAGATAAACCTCTCCCCATGAGCCGTGCTGCTTGGGAGTACTTCAAGATGACAGAAAACAACCATTTTGAGGCTCAGGAGGGCTGGTAGCTTGATCCTTATGTGTCAGTGGCTTTATGTTGATTCATACCAGCTGAAGAACTGACACAGGGTAAGATCAAGTTTTTCCCATTCCTCCTCCTTGTTGCTCTACACAGAGTATGTAGCATAGCCAACTGTGAGGGAACTGGCAGGATACCTAGTAGCAGCAATTACAGCCAGCAAGTCTCAGATTTCCTGCCAGCTTTTAACTCTTACTCTTGACTGTATGAGAAGGGATCTTGCCCTTCCTAACTTGCACTTCCTAATTTAACAATGTTAAATTGTTCTTTAGTGCTATTACCACTGAATTTGGACAAGATGAAAGATTAAAGAGAAAAATGGAAGTGTGTTGGGATATAAAATAATTTGAGTTAATATAAGTATGGGAGAATATTTTTAACTACTTTGTGCTAGACCTTTGAGCTACTTAATGCTGTCTGAAATCAATCCCTAAGAAGTCTTCTAGGTTTCCTGCTTGTTATAGCCCCACACATGAGCCTGTACATTAACCCAGCACAGAACTTGCATGAAACAGAAACTTGTGAACCCTGTGCTGTAACCTGAGAGAACATTCATACAGATGTTCTGTGACAGAAATAGCTAGGAATATCTGCTTTTCTTCAAGGTAAAAAAAAAAAAAATTCAGTGGAAGTATAAAGGCTCTGAAAAACCTTGAGGGAGCTTTTTGATTCTGCATTTTGCTGAGCAATAAAAGGCTAGTACTTTGATGTCGATTAGATTCTGCTGGACCCCATGCCAGCCCACAGTGCTGTCAGATGATCAGATCATCAAAGTTCAGGCTTCAGTGATGGATGCTTTTAGTTACTCTACCTTGATGTGATGATAGATTTGTATCTGTACAGATAGGCATGGGTAGATATCTGTCTTTAGGGTTATATATGCTGTTGGGGTTGCAAGAAAATGAATAGGTGCTGACCTGAGGTCTACATGACTGAACAGAGCATGAGATGCCACAGGACATGAGATGAAAAATTGCTGGCTGTGATGATAACAGTCAGAAGCTGACAAAAGCTGCCCAGAGTACTATGAGATGGCTAGATTTTGCAGATGGTTAAGGGGAGGTGTGTGACTGATTGCCAAATTTCACAGAGGTAACCGAGGGGACCTTCCCGGGAGTGGAAGCTTACAGGGCAGCAGTGCCAAATTGTGTCAACAGCACCATGTAAGGTCAGGGTGAACCAGATAATGGTATCAGAGCTACCAAATTTGTATATGGAGATGGCAGAACTGTGACTAAAAGGTAAAAAATAATTACATACAGACTGTTTATTTGGAAGGAACCTGGAAGGTCAAAGAGAGTTACAACGAGGCAAAAAGGACAATCAAGGAATATGGAAAGAAACAATAGTGTATGGAATGTTGCAGCTGGTGCTGTCTCAATATTTCTCTCAAGTAGTCCCCTGCTTCATCACTGCAGACTAAATGGAAACAGCAAACCACATCTACTGTGTTAGATCCAGCACAGAGGTCCCACCTCACTGGCTTGCAGAGTAACAAGGACAAGCCTGGCTGCTTCCCTGGAGCTCTATTGGAAGGACCAGCCAAGCATCCTGGTGTGGGGTACTGCAGCATCCTGTGTGAGTGGGGGAATAATGAAATGACACAACCAAGAAAAAGAGGAATTTTGAAGGGGGCAGTAGAAAAGAGAGGTTAATGATTCAAAGGAAATAGGTGAGGATATTGAAGGGGCTTAAGAATTAAAAAGAATTCTGTAGGAATTTACAATAATTCTGCAAATACATATATGCCCACAGTTTAAAACTCAATTGGCTACTGGCCAAATTTCAGAGAAGGGAGTATGTTTTGTCTTGCCTTCTGGAAGTTGCATCTCTTGAAGTGTCTTTGTTTCAGTGGCTGCATGATTTGATTCCCTTCCTGATATTGTCTCCCAGCAGCTTGCTTTTAGTACTGATTGCTACACACACATCATAGTTTTTATTAACTATTATAGGCATAAATAAAGCATGATGGATGAATTAGCTGAACAGTCATAAACAGTGTACTGTCTTACAGGAGGTTTTAAATGTTTGCTGACCTTCACTGCAGTCAGACATATGTCATCTATACAGATACATGTGATTAAAAATATTGATATTTTCATACTTAATTTTTTTAATGAAGTAAAGGCTGACACTATGTCTAAGAGGAAACATCTCAGTTTTTTTTTTTTTGTGAATGAAATATTTGCTTATGTTTCCTGTTGTTTCTGCTTACTTTCCTGTTACATAAACTTAACTATTGATTAAACTTACTGTTGTTTAGATATTTATAACCAGAATATTCATATACAGTCTAACTATTTTTCTCTCCTATTTCTAAGATATCCAGAACACGACCACACCTGCTTGTGTGTTTTTATAGCATCAGAAAACAATAGATGATTTTCAGATGGGTCTAGCAGATTAAAAAAAGGCCCTTTGAACTGGAAATGACACACAGTGGTCTGAATGCAGCCAAATGGATCAAGTGAGTGAATTCCCTGGTACTTTTTCTGAAAGACCTCCCTTCTGTTAATTGGGGTATTGTGTTTACATTTCCATCTGTCTTCAAATAAGAACCTAATTAATTGTTAATTGCATACAGAGAAAGGCCCAAGAGAAGAACAACTGCGTATGATAACAGCTTTCAGTTTTTGAAGGGGCAAGAGTTTGGGATACAGTCTTTAGCAAGCAACAACAAGGATCAATAATAGTAGTCATTGTAATCTGGTTCAAGACACCCAGCAAAACAAAACCACTTTAAAATTTTTCTGTCAGTTTCACCAACGAGATACCTTTTCACTGGAGGGAAAAACCCTACACCCCAGCAAAACCCAAAACACAAAAACCCATTTCTACAATTTTGCAAAACATCATTTCCCATTCCAGATTCCAGCTAGGTAATATATATGTGAACACAAGATACCAATGTCAATCTTCTGTTGAAAATACTCACCTTAATATTTTCCTTCATTTGTCAGAAACTTACAGCTTGTTTTTTGAGGTATACCCCTCCCTATCAAATGTGATTGAAATTCACCAGTGAGTTTGAAACTTTCAGAGGCAGGTGAGAGAAAGGGTGAAAACTAGAATGAGCTACTCAATCAAATAAATCTCATTTGCTTTGGAAAGTAGGTTTCATGATGCTTTTCCTAACTGTGATAATAATTGGTAGTAAGATGCCTGAACGTGGCTGCACATCTGCTGCTCTATAGTGTCTCAGGGTACTGCTGAAAAATATTCTAGTACTGTGTATAATGCCACTTATCTTGCTTTTGGTGCTCTAGCCTACCTATCTAAATTTCAGGCTCTGACTGCTCTGCTTTCATTTCCATGACTCTCTGATGGGCTAGGGGGAACATCAGTGAAGTTTGAGCTTTGTCACTTACTGGGTCTGAAACTTACTTATCTATGCAGAAGAGAAATTACACTAGCCTGCTTATTTCATCATGGTATGAGCAGCTTTCTTTCATTTCAGAGCCTGTTTCTTGAGCTGCACATTTTGAGAATCAGTGTGAATAATATACTTCTCCACATGTCTATACCTGGCATCTGAGATTACAGCATAAAGAAAGAGGATAAAATTGCAAACGATTTCTGGTCTTAAAAATTTTGTTTAGGCCTCAGAAACTGAAGCTGTTTGAGCTCCTCTTAATAAGAAGCCAGTTATTCCACTGTCAGACTACTTTCAATAGAGAAAAAGTTTTGTTTTAGGAATAGCCTCCTCTTTTCGTAACATTAAGCAATAAGTAGTCACACTAAATGACTTTTTCTCTTATGTTAGCAAAAAATGTTAGCAAAAAATTGTGCAAGATCCTGTTTCAGAAGGTCAGTCTATGTTCATTACATGCACTTCCTTACTTCTCAGAGCCATTGAGCTCCTAGCAGCATGAGCTCTGAGGCTGTATTATAAAGATTCCTGCCCTCTTCCTCTGTGAGCTTCCTGTTCAGCAAAACTCTCAGCAGGCTTTCAATGAAATTGATCTTATATTTTGTGCCTATGGATCCTATCAGAAATATCTCACTTTCTTTTTCCCGGTATTCATGCAGAGGTGGAAAAACAACACCTCTTCATAATTTTACTTGGGTTCACTCATTGCTCCCAAAGTCTTCCTTTTCCATCTAAGCATGCTACTGAGCTCTCAAATAGGGACATAAGTGAGGTCAGCTTTCTCCACCAGGGCTTAAATAGCCTGGCATGTGCACAAGGGGCTTTACAGTTCATTACCATTTACTCATTTAGTCAAAACAGCTTGGAAAAATGACTATCAGGCACTAATACCAGCTCGGAACACACAACAAAATATTACTAAACAAACAATGTTTGGCACGTTAGTGTTTAGGGAGATGCAGCAAAAAGCATATAACTCTGGGCTGCTCCACTCGTTCTGTCAGAGGCTGGAGTAATTTTTGTGAACTGCTGCTGGAGACATGCTGTGGGGGGATTAACTCACAAATGGGTTCATATGTTCATGGTGTAGGTCAAGTGGCCCAGCTTATCTACAGCAGCCTTATTTTAATGGTTAATTTTTTTGTTTTTTAATTTTTTTTTTTTTTTTTTTTGCTATGGAGATCATCTCAAGAGACAGCAGAAGTCTTCTTTATATTTTCTCCTGATAAACAGTTTTTTGACAGAAAGTCTGGGAGCTCTATCTGCATTATTGGTGATACTGCTCTTGTCAGACCTACCCAGCAATGATGGTGAGGGAAATATCTTAAATGTAATGATTTTAGTGAAACTTTTTTTTTTTTCCAAACAGTGAGCTATGGATGGTACTATTTCCAATCAGATAACTATTTTATAAAGAAGTTACTATGATGAGTCCTCATAGGTGAAAAGAGAAGGCATGGGATATTAATGTAATGAATTTATAATCTGAGACGCTGAGCCAAAGGTCATTAAAACCTAAACACAACCCACACTTCTCAAAAGGAAGCATGACTGCCTTACTAGCAGAGGAGAAAACAAATTCTTTTTCTTGAACAGTCTCTTTAATTGGAAAAACCAAACTTGAGCATTGCCATATCTGTACAGTGTTTGAGGAATCCTTTTTAACAGGACAAGAAATTGAAAATAATATTAAAAAAAACCCCAGAAATTAATAAGCTCCCCTTTCTCCGTCCTCATACTTTTTTCCCCTTTTAAATATCCCTCCTTATTTTAAGGGCAGAATATCCATTTTCTTTTTAAAAATTTCTCAGTTTGTGATCTTATTTCTAATACAGCTATCTGAATACGGTTGGATCAAAGTTTTTGTTTTTATGATGGATGTAAACGTTCCATATCAGCTTGATGCAAAAGTTAATTTTAGCATTTTTCCCCGTGGTTAAAAATGAAAATTACTTATTTTCTTGTACTTAGTCAAAGTTGGAGGAGGTAATATTGGCGGTTACTTCCCTATCATGGACAGCTTATGTCTAGGGTAAAAAACAAAAACAAGAAGCAAGCAAGAAAATATACTTGCAAGGAACTGCAGTTGTATCTGTAAGGTATGAACACATAGGACGTGTTTTAGCAAATTCCAAAATTCAAATTTGACTGGCTGCTACTACTGCAGTACAGTAATACAGCGGTGAAAACTTCAGAAAACTTGAAAGAATTAGATGAAATTTCAAATGTTTTAATTTTTATTTTTAAACCAAGAAGAAATGTCAGAAAGTCTTCAGGTTATATGTGTATGGTCAGATACTGAAAATAAGGTGAAAGATTAATGAACAGCAAAATTATTTAAATAATAAGCATAGAAAGACTGTTCTGTGACCTTTTAGTTCACACAAGTTTTTTGCATCCCTTTTACTTACTGGACACATTTTGAATTGTTTACTTAATCCAAATCAGTCTCACTCTGAGACTTATTTTAAAAAACACTTTGTGAAACTGAACTTGAAAAAAGAAATAATGTAGTTCATTAAAGAACTCATCTGTGTACCAGTCTTGATATTAAGTAAAACAATCAGTTTAATTTTTTTAAATTTACAGAACCATTTTGGAATAAACATAAAATTGAGCATTGCATACCACACTGCCATATGTACACTTTAAGATAATTAGATGTTCAATGTCCAAGATTCCCATGAAGAGGAATAGCTATGAGCCTTGTTCGGTTTTGAAACTCAAAATTCCGTGATTGCTTTTTCATTACTTTTTCTAACCACTTGACTTTTCCCATGTCTCCTCCTGGTCCTTTTCCACTCCAGCACAATTTTGGATGCGTGGGAAAATTTATGTTTGTGGTTGCTTGAATGCAGGGTATACGAAAAAGATGCAAAGATACTGGGAATATCTGCCAGACTAGTTTGTGCTGTTTCAGAGAGCAGAGAAATGAGCAGTGGGAGATCTCTGTACTCTGCTTAATGACATTATCTTAGTGCCTATGGATTCCATGTGTAAAAGAAGATTGTTTAAACCAAAACACTGTCTGTACAACAAGACACAAAAATTTCATGATAAAGAAATAAAGTAAAAACTGCCACAAAGTTGAACTACCGCAAACATCTGATTTATGAGGTTGTATGTCACAGTAAACTACACGTAAAAAATAGTACAGTTCTGCTAAAGTCAGTGTAGTCACTGATCTACATTAGATGAAGAGCTGAACTGGGTGTGTAAAACTTAATTGTCTAATACTATAGGAAACATTATGCTTTTCCTTTTGTTCGGAGCTTTTAGTTTTCATCTTCTTCTTCAAACCACCCTGGGAATTCAGCCAGTGACAGTTTGATTCTGCTAGATTTGCCGCTCGTTTGCTGCTTCTAAGATTACTGCCCAGAGCTGCATGGGAGAATAACTGGGGAAAACTGTGGGTTTTACTGAATATGCACACCTTCCTGCTGCATGTTCCCCCTGCCACATCTGCCTGTGCAGACAGCTGTGTGGATTCCAGCTCCTTTGGTCTGACCCTTTCTGCCTGATGCAGGTGGAAAGAGCCATGACACTGTCTTCGTTTGATAGACAGGTGTCTGCTGAGGAAGGTGGGAACCTTCCTTAGAACAGAGAATGTGAATCCCCTTCCCTCCGAATTATTATAACTTTAGAATCAAGGGCTCTCAGGCAAAGGTATGGGAAAAGGAATAAGAGTTTTTTACTAGTATCTAGAATGAGGTAAACAGTCAGTAACAAAAAAAAAGTAAACAAGGTAAAAAACCAGTAAACTAAACCAAAAACTCGGTGGCAAATGTCCCTGGGCTGTCAGGCTCTTTTCCCGTTTGGTGCAGTCACGGTCACGGCCAGCAGGGGCGCTGTTGGGCTCCCAGACCAGCAGGGCAGGTGCGATGACTCCCGGGAAGCTGCAGATGGCGCTGTGCCGCGCGGTTGGATCTGTGCCACACATGTAATGGCGGACGGCTGGAGCCGGGTGGAGCGCAGATGGACAGGGGCGCAGCAGAGAGCCCAGAGCCGGGAGATGGAGCAGCCGGGTCAGCCCACCGGGGCCAGCCAGCAGAGGAGGCGGCAGGAAACTCCGCAGTTGGGGCAGGCAGGGCGCGGGGCAGCGGCAGGCAGGGCGTGGGGTGGTGGCAGGCAGGGGTCCCGCTCCGCTCCAGCGCGGCTGGCAGATGCACCCTCCCGGAGGGGACAAGAGGCTCGGAGTCCCGTGCCCTTCCCCTCAAAGCAAGAACTCACCCAGCAGGCAGAGAAAAACTAGTGCAGGGCCAGGCTTCCCCTTTCCTGTAGTCCCAGCCAAAAACAGAGAGACGTCTCTCCCCCTGTTCTCTCCTCGGAGAGCAGCAAGCGTCGTTATCAAGTCTTGCCATCTCTTGTTCCAGTGCCGCCCAGCCGAAGTCTTTGTCTCTTTTGTGAGAGTAAATGGCCCCGATCGTTATTAGCCTAGCAACAGAATGGTAAAAATTCCACTTCCCTCCCCCAACCTCCAACAGACACAAAAGGAGACACAAAACACAAAATAGGTAAGAATAAATAAATGAAAATTGTGCTCTGCCAAGCTGTTTGGAAGGGAAACACCCTCTTCAGAAGTAAAAATCCACATCTTGTGTATCACTACCGGTGAGTCATTACGGGAGGCAGATATTGCCTGGGCTGAATGTGTCTGGCAGTGCCTTTTGTCCAAAAGAAAATGGGGTATGTTTACCTGTCCTCCTCCTCTGCTCCCAGTTCAGAGGGTGTGCAGGAAACTGCTGGAGGATTTGAAGTAGTAGCTTTCATGACATCTCCATCCAACTGAACTGCCAGGATGAGCTGCGATGGCATCCCAGAAGATTTTACTAAGTGCTGTCCTCATTTGCAAGTATGAATTTGTCCTGTTTACCAAAAAGCATATCTTCTCTCTCAGCGCAAACATGAGGTCTCGCTTATTTTTTTGTCGTAGCCTTTATATCTTCACCTCACTACAGAATTTCCTATTGTGTTACCTAAAAAGTTTTATTTTATGAGGAGTAGAATATTTTTACAGCAGGAAAACATTGAGGATCTATTTAACAACTTAATTGTGAGTTGCTTGAAAAAGGCTGCAAGTTCTCCTTACCCAAAACATTCTACTCTGAAGCAGTTCAGCACTAAGCTGTGTTGCATTGCAGTGCTGCACTGTTACCATGAGAGCTGCTCTCCATGAGGTAGTCAGCCTTATGTGCTAATACTTTGCATGTCCCAAATTTCCTGTATGAACTGTGCCCCCTCTGGGGTCTGCAAGCCCAAGGGTCTCTCCGCTGGACAAGCCACAGAATGCAAAACGGGAAACAGGAGGGTCTGGCTCACAGTGATTAACATAATCAGGCAAAAATGCAGATCTCATCAGACATTGTGACACAATAGCCATAGGGATCTTAGTATTGAACTGACCTGACAAAAAAGATTTAGTACAAGTTTAAAAATCAAAGTGTTCTGCCCTTTTTTTGTAGTCGGTTTAGCCTGCTTGTTTCCTTAAAAGAGTTTGAAACGCACATTCATTTTTTCAGGATCATAACAAATGATGAAATATTGGTAGAAATATAAGAGAGCTGAATAAATGTAATACTTTTCTTTCAATAGTGTCTGCCTTTTTCAATTGTTTATATAAAGCTATAAACTCTCTGAGAGCAGCTGATTCATTGTTATTTGTCTAAGGAACAAAATGTAGTGAAAGTGTAAAAAACCCCAAATTACATGCAAATTGTCAACAAACACACAGACACGCAGGTCCTCAAGGTTGTGAGGTTTGCCAGGTCCTGTAACATCCACAACAGTTTGGATTTAAACTCCCTCTGGAGAGATCCCATCTGGTTCTGAAATACAGACAGTATTAATAGCAGCCAAAAGTGAAAGTCTCCTTAAGATTTGAGGATTAAAGGAGCAGAGGAGGACTACAGGGGAAAAGAGTGGCACCTTGATGACAAATGCCAAATAACATTTACAGTTTGGAAGGAAAACAAAAAATTAATTTAGTATTGTGTTTTGGCTCCTTCAAGAATTCCACTACTACTTTAACTAGCTAATGTAGGTTTTCAATAAAGTTCGAGTCATAAAATACCTCATTTATTGAGAAAAAACCCCCAATAACTCCAACTTCCTATGTGTTTTTACTTTACTATCTCTATTTAAATGTGTATTTTGACTACACCACTGGCAAAGAATACCTATATAACATTCCCTATAGAGGGAATTGTGGAAAAAAATTGGAACCTTTTGAGTGTGTAGGAGATGGGAATAGAGTGGAATGGATTCTTCTATCTTTTTGAGAAGAAATTACATTCACTTGCTGCCAAAACAAATGAACTTTGCAGAAATAAAAGTGTGCTCTGGATCAGATTTTTTTACTTAGAAAGTGGCATGACAACAGGTTAAAATCGAACATGCACTGGAAATCTAGGCCCTGGTATTAAGTAGTATGTGTCTTAGCATTCACTGTAAGTTTGCATCTGTAAAACACTGCAAAAGTATAAAGAATGACAATAATTACACGAAGTACAGATTGATTATTTTTTCAGTCTAGAAAGCTAATTCAGAGGGGGCTTGTCTCTGTCTCATATGCCTCCTTCAATAATGTTAGTCATTTGTGATTTACTGGGTACTTGAGGAGTCCAGGATATGAAAAACCCTTGCTAGCCCCTGAACCCTCAAACTTTATAAGTCAAGCGTAAGATGATAGATGACAGCTTGCAAAAAAAAAACCTCAGACAAGAATATAAAAAAAAAAAAGCATGGCAACATAGGATGAAATGGTCAGCAGTGCTTTCTGCTTATTAACAAGTCCACCATTGTCACGGTTCTGGTAAGTTAAGTGAAGTCGTCAGAAAAGAACAAAGTGGTTTTTCATATTCTGATGGGGAATTCTAGTTTGGCACACAACCACTGTCTAAATTTATATATGATGTAGATGAAGAGCTACATAAGCACTGTATGTGATCAGGTGTGTATTTTTTTATGTATGGGTTTTCTACCAAAAATTGTGTTCTCCAGTTTGTATTATTTATACCCTAATTCCTTTACCCCTCTTCCCTACCTGATTGTCTGCTAGAGGCTCTGTGGAGGATTTTGCCTACCACAGAGAGAAGAAAATTAGTGTAAGACAAGTAATGTTTGCTTGCTGACTGCAAAATATGACCTCTGTGCTAAAACTCCAGACAACATAAGTACTGATGGGAAGGCAATTATTTACAGCTGAAATGTGACTGAGGTACTCAGAAGACTTCAAAGTTGGTGCTTCCCTGGGCTCTGTGATATAAAAACCCTCAGTACTCAGAAGGAGATTCAAAAACATGCAAGGACAAATCCCAGGCAGAGGAAATACCCAAAGAGCTTTATCAGTTTCCACAAATTGTAAGCGTGCTCACTGTCATATGCTAATATGATTAAGTGTGCCAATGGCGAAACTCTTCAGATCTTTAGAAGAGGTATTGGAACTGAAACAGCAAGGACAAAATCCAGGACTGTGACCTAGAAAGGGAGACAAATGCAGTTTACAGAGAACCTCTAGCTGAAATGTAAAGGTCCAAAGTTAAATTTTGTGCCATGAGTCAGTCACAGGTGAGGTACCCACTGTGAGGAGAGAGGGGAGGAGAGATGCCCAGTGTACAGGACATTTCAGCAACCTGTTTGTGATTTGTAGCCCTGGTTTAACCACCTGCCTCCTTGCTGTGGCACAGGTTTGTTTGCCACAAATGTTACCCTCTATTGACTGGTCCAATATGCAGAGGTGTTTCAAGCACCTTAACTTACAAGGCACTCCTTGCCTGTGCATTCATAAAGCATATTGCAAAGCAGCAGCAGGCTCTTGGGTTCTGCTGGGAGCTGAGTCCTCCCAAGAGGTGCCTTTTGACACTTCAGTCACTCTCCTCAGAGTCTGGCAGATGAATCCTCAGCCTTCCCTCACCTCTGCGCTGCTCTGCCCCCAGGGGACATGAAGGTACTGGGCCCTGCTTGAACGAGACACAGGCTAGCCCATGATGTGGGCATTTCTGAGACAACTTTCTTGATGGCTGAACTCATTGGAGGTGCATATATGTCTGCTCATAAACCTTAGTCATTTCAGATTGTTATGTAATGATTTTTTTTGTTGTTTTGCGCTTTTTTTTTTTTTTTTTTTTTTTTTTGTTTTGGTTTTTTTTTTTTTTTGTTTGGTTTGTTTTGGTTTCCTTTTCTTCCCCCCTGAGATGATGCTTTTGGAAAAAGTATCAGGGCTTTTTCTCTCTCTGCCATTTCATCCTGTCTCATTTGTCAGACCTTGACCTGCTTCCCTGTCACATATTTAACCTAATATTCTTAAAAAATCCCAAAGTATTCATGCAGTCTGCAAATGCCAGTTTCTCAGATCACTGGTAGCTTCACAGAGTGTGAATAAAAGGGCTAACGTGTCTCAGCACAGTTTCACCTGAATAAAATCAGCCCCTGTCCAGTTGCAATGCAGGAGATAACCATAAATATATTTATTGGTACATAACAAACATCTGTCTCAAGGGAAAGCTACAGAAATAAGAATAATTGGGAGAGAGTAGAGAGAATAAAATAAGCCCTGATGCTTTTCCCTCAGTCCATTAGAGTGATCCAGCAATCCTTCTCTGCACAAGATCTGCACTCAAGGAAGGAAATGCTGAGACTGGCAGACACAAGTTGGCCGTGTATTGGCAGGTTTTGCAAAGTCTATGAGTATGTGATTCATCCACCTGCATCAGAAGCCCTGTCAGGGCAGAGAGGCTCTGTTACCCTTCCAGGCAAAACTTCCCAAAATATTTGGAAATGCAAATGCAGCTCTTCTGACTATGAATTTTTGTTACCTGTATAGTTAGGTATGCTCGTTAAGAGATACATACGAATAGCAGAACTGATTTGTATAGCCAAAATGAAGCAAATGACAGTGAACTAACCAAAATGAGATTGTGAACAGCTGTGACAAGAAAGCAAGATTTTTCTAATGCTACTGTTCTTAATAACCTAGAATAATTTAATGGGGAAAAAAGGAATAAAAATTGAATGCATTAACCACATTATATTTAATTAGTTAACCATTTCAATAAATCAGGAAGTCAATTAGAATGATCACAAAAACTTCATGAATGGTTATTTTCAAAAATTGAGAGTTTACTTATATTGCTAAAAAGAAACTTGCCCTAAACTTTAATTTGGCTTTGCAGAACCTAAAGAGCTACATATGCAGAAATTAAAGAACTACATATAGAAATCCAACCCTGATTGTGTTAAATATGCAGGGTTTTTCTTGTTTCTTTTTCCTTTTTTTTTTTTTTTTTTTTTTTTTTTTTCCGTTGGACACACAGCTCAAGTTGGCTGCCCAGGTATTCTAAAGGAATTTATGTCCATGTGACTATTATCAGTAATCCATTAATATGCAATTCTTAGACACTCCTTTTCATGCAGAATATTTCAGTGTTGATGAATGCTGACATTACGTATGGATTATTTTGGCTCTTAAGGGAGTGTGGATCATTAGATCATCTAGCATAGGCTTTTACCTAACAAAATAGTTAGTTAAATTAGATTTCTAGTTGTATTTCTAGTTAGTCTTTCCTTCAACTTATAACTTGTTTAATCTTCTGAACTAAAGGAAAAGGTTAAATGTAGAGTAAAGAGAAATATTTGCTGGGTTCACATGGCTGCAATAATCACTTAGTGATTTTTAAATTAAAATTTTTCATATTTAATGTTTAGTTGGGATTAGTTATTGTGTATTTTTCAATGGATTGCAGATTTTTCCATAGTTACATCACTGTGATTTAGTCTTCTAAACAGTTAAAAAGACTGAGTTCCTAAATTTTACCATTGTTGTCTTTCTTTCAGACTTTAGTCTAATGGTTAGATTTTTAAGTAGACTTCTTTTAAAAAACATTATGACTGTATGTGCTACACCAGAACACATCTTAGCAAAGCTGTAAAGACATGTAATATCACTATATAATTGTATAATTTGATGGTCTCTGTTTGGGTGCAGACAGTCATGAAAACAATAGGCAGGAATTTGTTTTTGAAAGGTGAAGGTATTTCATCTTCATGAAGAGCTGTGCAATAACTCAGCCATCCCATCTCCTGGGCAAGAAGTAGCAAGGAATTCTCTCATGCAGAAATTCCTTCCAAATTTGTTTTGGAGACTGCCTAGTTCCTCATGGCTCTCTGGAAGACTTATTAAAATTCCAACGACTTAAAAAATAAGTTAATTGAATCTGAAGTCAGTTAAGTCTTCTAGTGGCCTATCCCAAATGAGAAATAATGAGATTTTCTGAAATTAGCAGATGAAGCTGTCTGTTCTGTGGAACTGTAGGCTCAGTATTCACTTAAATATTCACCTCATCTACAAAACACTGTGTCATTGGGAGCACTGTCTGTATTTTCCCTAAGAAGGAAGCAGGAAAGAAGGGTAGGAGTTAAAAAAAAAAAAGGCAAAATTATTTCCTGCCTTTTAACATATCACTCTAATGCACTGAGAGGGTCTTTTTTCTCTAATGATTCAGTACACACAATAGAAAAATCACCAGCAGACAAGGCCTGGCTTCTGTGATACTGGTGAGACTTTTGCCATTGATTTTACTGGGACTAGACTCTCGCCTTGATGAGAGATCACTTTTACTTTCTTTTTTATTTCACTCTTAAAAACATTATTTGATGAAAGAAAATTTAGAAATTATTTGGACAATGGAGCTGTAGATTTCATTCTGAAATGCTTCAGAGTGCAATCATCCACAGGATAGAAAATTCCACTGTCAAAAAGGCTTCACAAAATTTCTTCCATTAATTTCATTTTTCTATAGTCAATAAGTGTCACACTACCATCTTAAATCAACCAGCAGATGTTACATAGAATTGTCTTGAAGAAAAGCAGTCAATATCTTTCATCCTTAGGGATGTTGCTGCTTTTAGGGAGACACTGTATTGCATGTACCTAAATAATGTATCTTTATTTAAAATGTAACCAGCTAGCAGTAATTTTACAAAGCACAGTCTTAGTACAGCTTTATTGAGTTCTTTTTCATGATTGGATTTTCTTTAGGACACAACTAAATGAATTATTTGAAAGGCTTATAGGTAAAATGAATTTATTCTCAAAATTGTATCAATAATCCCATGGCAAAAATTCTTCATTATAAGGATCATGATAAATGCTATGTAAAATTATCATATATGTTTCAATCACTTCATTTTTCAATGTATAAATATATGTTAAAACCTTGTCTGTCCAAAATAGATGACTAATCCAGGTACTGACATTCAGATCCTTTTGAAAAAGGTGAGTGGGATTTGAATGCGGCCTTGAGCTCTTCTCTCTGCAATCAATCTGCTACAGAAAGCCTTTGTGAGAGTTTCAAGTAGTAGCATTATAGATTGCAGATGCTGAGTTTCAATTTCACGTTAACTCTGTAACACACACCTGTGCCCTCGTGTCTGTGCGTCCCAGCATAGGTGTGTGCACATGCACTGTGATGAGCCCTATCGTATTAAAAAGAGGATTTCCAAAATGGTTTGACAACTTAAAGTGTCCACAGACTATTGGAACACAAGCTTTCATACAAATCACAACCCTTCAAATGAGATACTCCTATCTGAGACAGCAAATTTGAAACATAAAAGCATAAAACTCTACTATTGAAGCAAAGGAGCTGCATTTTTATCTCGTACACAGTCTGAAATCAGAGATGAAGGTATGCCACCAGGTAGAGATAAGACTTTGCCTGTATCCCAGATGGAAGTGCTTTCAGACTCCTTTGCAAAAGGAGAATTTGTACTTTGGTCACAAAGAGTGCCTGGAGAATGTAGTTTATGCCCTTTAATTATCTGAGAAGTAATTCAGGGGAAGCTGAGGTTTTGATGAAATTGGAGATAAATGCTTGATACTCACATAATGAGAAATATATTTTAGTGTTGTAGCTTCAATTCCATGATTATGCTATTTTGTATCTCTTCAGTCAAAAGGCTGAAGAATTATTCTGCCAATTATCCATGATTATTGGAGTTTTCTGCCTGTCTCTTTCACTCATTAATTTAGGTCAAGTTTTCTGAGTAAGAGATAATGCCTCAGGCTTGCTCTTGATAGAAGGGATAAGATATTTAAAATTTATCTTGACCCTTCAGGTATTATAGTAATCCACTCTAATGCATCCTTGAGGGTTCTGATTGCTTCACTCTTTTTCTAAGTTAAGATAAGTGATACTATATTACCTAATGAAAGTAATTTCATCTAACTTTTTCTCTGTTACCAGAAGTCAAAGTACACTAGACAAATTCAAAGATGGTAAGAAAAAGACAGAAATATTAGACATTTTCCACGCACAAGTTTGCATTCTCTTTGGAGCCTGGATAATCTTCCTATGGTTCTCCTCTACAAACTTGTAATAGTTAACTAATACATCCAAAAAGTCTTCTGCATTTGGTGCTTGAACAATAGAGAAAAATCAAAAGGAGAAAAGCGGAGCAAATGTGTAGCATGGGTAATGAACTAACCCTGTTCTTTTAATTCCTTCTCAAGATATTTACATTTGGAAAGAAGTAGACAAGAGCAGTCATGATAGCTGTCAAAAAAAGAGAAAAAAAAAGAAAAAAAAAAGAAATAAAACCACAAAATACCCAGAAAAAAACCCCAAATCCAAATGATGAATAAATCTGGGGTCGCAGGAACAGGAATTAAGAGATAGTAGTTGTCTTTTCATTACTGAAGCCTTGACTGTACTATGTAGGCTGGGGAATGAATTGTCATTTAAGGGGATATTTGAAACAAAAAAGGGAGAAATTTCAATACCAAATATATATGCAAATTAATAAGTATTGGTGACTCAAGAGGAATGTTCACTGGTTTTGTGAAAAATATGAGTAAAAAAGAATTGTTCTGTCAAGGTCATGGAGTTAGTAAGCGACTGGAACTGATGAGACTTCAGCATGAATTTTCATGCTGAGGGTGAATAGTAACTATGACAGAAGTCCTCGGATTCAAGGTGGAGTTGTTTTTCAGATAGACAGTGTCATCAGTGACTGCACAAAAATTTCTCTTTGTTCACATTCTACACCAGAAATTGTGGTAAAGACCAACATTTGGATGTGGACCAGCATTTCTAAAAGAGGCAAAATCCCCAGGGTCTCCCAAATCAGTGTTGATGCAGAAGTGTTTAGAGGCCTTACCTCCAGAGGCACTTGGGATTCAGATGCAAGTGACTGGAAGCAGAATTATGGAAAATCTTCCTTCACTTCCATGATGTGACGGGTGGGATGCTGGTATTTGTCATAGACCACAGAAAAATCCTTTCACTTATCTGCTCCAACATATTACAGAATCACAGAATCACAGAATCACCAGGTTGGAAGAGACCTTCAAGATCATAGAGTCCAACCCATGTCCCAACCCTCAACTAAACTAAACCATGGCACCGAGTGCCACATCCAATCTCCTTTTAAACATGTCCAGGGATGGTGATTTCACCACCTCCCCGGGTAGGCCATTCCAATATTTTATCACTCTTTCTGTAAAAAATTTTTTTCGAATATCCAGCTTATATTTTCCTAGGCGCAACTTAAGACTGTCCTCTTGTTCTGTCAGTTGATCCCTGGATAAAGAGACCAACCCCCACCTCACTACAACCACCTTTCAAGAAGTTGTAGAGAGTGATAAGGTCACCTCTGAGTCTCCTTTTCTCCAGGCTAAACAACCCCAGTTCCCTCAGATGTTCCTCATAGGGCTTGTGTTCCAAGCCCCTCACCAGCCTTGTCGCCCTCCTTTGGACACGTTCAGGTGTCTCCACATCCTTCCTAAACTGAGGGGCCCAGAACTGGACACAGTACTCAAGGTGCGGCCTCACCAGTGCCAAGTATAAGGGAAGAATGACTTCCCTGGACCTGCTGGCCACACTATTTCTGATACAGGCCAGGATGCCATTGGCCTTTTTGGCCACCTGGGCACACTGCTGGCTCATGTTGAGTCAGCTGTCGACCAGCACTCCCAGGTCCCTTTCTGCCTGGGCACTGTCCAGCCACTCTGTCCCCAGCCTATAGCATTGCAGAGGGTTATTGTGGCCAAAATGCAGGACTCGGCACTTGGACGTATTGAACTTCAACTTATTGGACTCTGCCCATCCATCCAACCATTCCAGGTCTCTCCGCAGAGCCCTCCTACCTTCCAACAGATCAACACATGCTCCCAGCTTAGTGTCGTCTGCAAACTTACTAATGAGAGATGCAATACCCTCATCCATGTCATCAATAAAAATATTAAACAGAACTGGTCCCAGCACAGATCCCTGAGGGACACCACTAGTGACTGACTGCCAGCTGGATGCAGCACCATTCACCACCACTCTCTGGGCCCGTCCATCCAGCCAGTTCTTAACCCAGCAAAGAGTGGTCCTGTCCAGGCCGTGAGCTGCCAGCTTTTCCAGGAGTATGCTGTGGGAAACAGTGTCAAAGGCTTTGCTGAGGTCTAAATAGACAACATCTACAGCCTTTCCTGCATCCACCAGGTGGGTTACCTGGTCATAAAAGGAGACCAGGTTGGTCAAACATGACCTACCCTTCCTAAACTCATGCTGGCTGGGCCTGATCCCCTGTCCATCCTGCAGGTGCTGTGTAACAGCACTCAATATAAACTGTTCCATAGCCTTACCTGGTACTGAGGTCAGGCTAACTGGCCTGTAGTTATCAGGATCCTCCTTCTTACCTTTTTTATAAATGGGTGTCACATTGGCCAGCTTCCAGTCATCTGGAACCTCACCAGTGAGCCAGGACTGTTGGTAAATGATGGAGAGTGGCTTTGCAAGCTCATCTGCCAGCTCCCTCATCAACCTGGGATGAATCCCATCTGGTCCCATAGATTTATGAATATCCAAGTGGCTCAGCAGTTCCCTGACTGCCTCCTCTTGGATAACAGGGGGAGCATCCTTCTTCCTGACACTATCTACCAACGCAGGAGGACAGTTATCCTGAGGACCATATGTCTTTCCAATAAAGACCGAGGCAAAGAAGTCATTAAGCACTTCCACCTTCTCTTCATCTGCAGTTACTAAATTCCATTCTGCATCCGGTAGACAACAAAGGTCAGACTTGCCCTTCCTTTTGTCATTAATATATTTGTAAAAACTTTTTTTGTTATCGTTTACAAAGGTTGTCAAATTGAGTTCAAACTGAGCTTTGGCCTCCCTAATTTTTTTCCTACATGCCCTAGCAGCCTCCTTAAATGCTCCCTGATAGACCTGACCCTCCTTCCAAAGATGATATACCCTCTTTTTATTCCTGAGTTCCTTCAAAACCTCGTTGTCCATCCAGGATGGATGTTTGCCTCGTCGACTCATGTTTTGTCGCACTGGAACAGTCTGTTCTTGTGCCTTCAAGATCTCTTTTTTGAAGCATGCCCAGCCTTCTTGTACTCCTTTGTTTTTAAGGGCTGCTTCCCAAGGAACTCTCTGAATAAGTCTCCTAAATAAGTTAAAGTCTGCCCTCCTGAAGTCCAGTGTAAGAGCCCTGTTGATGTTCACCCTCATTATTGAAAATTCTATAATTCCATGGTCACTATGCCCCAGTCGTCCTCCAACCACCACATCTCCCACCAGCCTGTCTCTATTTGTAAACAACAAATCTAGTATAGCCCCTCCCCTGGTGGGCTCACTCACCAGCTGCAACAAAAAATTGTCCTCCACCCTCTCCAAGAACTTCCTGGACTGCCTCTTTTCTGCTGTATTAAGCTCCCAGCAGATGTCTGGTAGGTTAAAGTCACCTACAAGAACAAGGGCTGGTGACCCTGAAACATTCTCTAGCTGCTTATAGAATAAGTTGTCCACTTCTTCATCCTGGTTGGGTGGTCTGTAACAGACGTCCAGTAGGATGTCAGCCTTGTTGGCCTTCCCCTTAATCCTTACCCATAGGCATTCAACTTCATCATCATTAATTTCAATGCCCATGGCATCAAAAGCCTCCCTAATGTAAAGGGCCACCCCTCCACCTCTTCTCCCTTTCCTGTCTCTTCTGAAGAGCTTGTAGCCATCCAGTGCAGTGCTCCAGCTATGCGAGTCATCCCACCATGTTTCTGTGATGGCAACTACGTCATAGCTTTGCTGTTGTACCATGGCTTCCAGCTCCTCTTGTTTGTTACCCAGGCTGCGTAATTTTTCACCTCTTTCCTCACTTAGCCATTTAAACTATTCATAGTATAAACTTTCAGATATTTTTGTACATGTGTGCACACATTCATGTCAGATATTACCTAGGTTTCAGTTAAATTTTGTTATGTGAACCAAGAATGAAATTATAGTTCTGCACTATCCACAAGGGAGAGTTTTTTTTGCTTTGCAGACACTGATGCCTCAGTGACACACAGGAGAGTTTTCACAACTCTGTGGTGGTACTGAGCTAGCAGGGCTACTACATATGGTCAGTGAAAGGAAGGATTTACAAATTCCGCTGATTTAGTGCTACACGGAATTCGTTTTGTCTAGATTATAAGGTATGTTAGTGCTGGAGTATTGGTAATATATGAGGTGTTCAAAGTCATCACGGACTTTTCAGTCAAAAAGCAGAGTAAACAGAAAGCACAGTAATTCCCAGCAGAAGGACAACAATAATGTTGTGCAAAATTGTTACTGTGAACACGGGAATGTACCCACCTGACTTGTGCCCAGCCAGCTGTTTTTCTGTGAACCAATGCCACTGCACAAGTGAATGACGCACACAAGCAGGCATGCTTCTGACAGCCTCTCGACCAAATCAATGTGCCGCAGAAAGCACTGTGTCTGCATGACAACTGAGAAACAGTCTGTGGTTCATGGTGTTGTCACTGTCAGGGAAAACCCCACTGCTTCAGCAGAGCATCAAAATGATTCTGCCAGTAAGACCAGGAAAAACCAGTCAAAAAGTGGTTCTGTGAATCCTTTGCCTTTATATTGGGTTGGAGGGCAGCAGGTACTTTCTACGAAGGGCAGGAAGAGCTTCAATATAAATAATTTTAGAACCTTGTGGAATTGTCAGAGTTCTCAGCAGACTGTTGCTTGAAATCAAATGGTTTTGAAAAAAAGAGAAGCTGGGGTACCCCACATACTAATTCATGCATAAATGCAGCTTATTCCACAGTCTGAGAGATTCACGTAAACAGTAAGAAATCTGCTTGTTTAGTCTGGCAGGTTGCTGTCTCATTATCATATTTCTGCTAGAGTTTCTAAAGGGAGGGTTCCTCTCTCACAATTGAAAAATATTGCCCTTGCAGAGTACAGATTTAGCAGGATAATTTCCCAATCTTGGGATGCTTAGGGAGGGAGTGGGGGGTGTGGAGAAAGGGGCTCTGCGGGTGGGGAAAGGAAGCAGCCTGCTTGCAATGCATCATGTCTATTTTACTAATGTGTAACAGCTGATGAATTGTACTTTAGCATAGCAGATGGGGATTATCCAAAATGGAAATAGTTTATGGCCTTTGTCATAAAAAAGCAGCACTTAAGTCATTGAGAGCTTGTCTGTATCTGTCAATCTCTTGGGGACCATTTTCACACAGAAGCATGCAGAATCGTGAGTCTGGAGAGAAATCTCTCCCTCCATCCCCAAGATACTGGATGGTCAGAGCAAGGATTCAGTCACCTGAGACCCTGGCACCAGTAGCAGCTGGAGGTGAAGGCAGGGCACCAGCCTGGACTGGGCTGAGTGTGGAGTCAGTGAACATCATGGAATAGAGATGTAAAGCTCTAAACTGAAATTTCTATCTACACACTACAACACTCTCACTTAAATAAATTGTGAATTTTCAGTCAGCAGGTGGTGTGTGTCTGTCCTTTCAGTGATCTCAGCTGCAGTTTCTCTTGTGAAATTCTGTCTGAAAAGTCATGCTGTGGCATTAGTACTGAAAAGATGTATTTTTGTTCTGGAGACTAAAAAACAGTGGGAGAGCCTTACAGAGTGACTGGAAACTGATCTTGTTTGAAGTGAGGATAGCTCTGACAGAAAAGCAAAATCTGTCATTGAAAGAGGGTATTACAATAAATAAGAGTTTATTTTGTCAGTCTAAAATTTACCTCTTTCATTCTTGGGAGTTTCCCCATAAACTTCAGAAAACTCAAATTATTGGGTGTCAAAAGGAACAAGTGGTCAGTTATTGGGAATCATGGATGTGAAGCAAGTATCTAATGCACCATTGTGTTTTTATGGCTGTATTTAAGTTTACACACAAATCACCTGGATTTTTTAGCAAACAAAATACCGGTCTTTAAGCTGCACTCTTTAATACTTACTTTTAGTTGTAGAACATTTAATCTTCCTGAATATTTCTCATTTCCTCTCTAAAATACTTATAGTTTTAACAAATGCTTGTAGATTCTCTTAAAAAACATCATTTACCAAAGTAATTAATGCAGATATTTGGCTAAAAGATATGTAGAGGGATTACATTTATAATTAGGTGGAGATAACCTCTGACAGGAAAAGAGAACACTATATAGTGCTGAAAGGAGAAGACTTACCCATTATTTTATTCATACTGAGCTGAAGACAAAATCAAATGAAATCTTAGTACTAAAATGTGAGTTGCATAAACACTTTGCAAAATCCTCTGTGATATTTAACAGAAATGTGGGAGAAATTAATGGCTAGGTACTAAAATACTTTTAATGAAGTTTTAATGTGCAGATATAAAATAACTAGCATCTGTTTTCCTATAGTTTAAAATTGCAATGCCTATCTCAGGTCTCTCTCTAAATATAGAAAAACCTGTACATGATCTATCTAAGGAAAATTAATTGCTAGAATTCTTCATCTTTATTGAAAGGCCAAGAAATTTGAAGTTAAAATTTTTATCTTTAGTTATTAAGAAAGGAAGACCCACAGCAGTAAATTTCATTCCCAAAACATTTCTGTGTGGAAATTGTCTACCTGTGGAGGTATGATATAGCTTAAACACAACATAGAAATAAATACAAATTGACCTTTGTAATCAGATATCAAAGCTTGCTTTACAAATTCCTAATTCAGTAACTTGTATAAAACTGTAATATCTCACTCTGAGCTGATAGCACTGCAAATGCCTTAACTGCAGGCCAGCTGCATATTTGCGTGCCACTGGCCTTTCAGCAGAGCCCTGTGGGTAGCAGCCATTTTTCAATCATTATCCCAGTTACATTCTTGGGAAAATTTTATTTTTAATAACATACTGTAAACAGGTCCCTTACGGTGACTTATTATGTTTTAAACATGTTAATCTATACTGTGAGGCCTCATGCAAAATTAAGTCTTGTCATTAGCATTATCCCAATTTCTCTGGTGTCAAAATAACAGTAGGTGCTGTTGGAAATGTTTGGTAAGTTCTGCAGGAAGCCTGGCTGAATTCAGCACAGAGCTGTCATTCTGTTGTTTAGCTGCCGTTTATTTAACTGCATGTCAGAATTCCAGGAACCAGCAGAGTTCTCCTCCAGGTACAACTCCCAGGAGCACTTTATAGCAAGTATACTTGGGACCCATCATTTCTTTGCTATATATGTAAATAATATGCTCACTGAACTCCCTCTCAGAGCACCTGAACTCTGCTGAGATGTAGCACTGACAAATTGAGAAAGAACTTCTGACAAAAGGGAGAGCGGTGGCAAAGAGAACGTCCTGCCCACATGTGTGCTGCTGAGGATACAGAGGACCTTTCAATTCCAGCATGAGTAACTTCTCATTACAACTGGGATGCTTGCTGTTTTCCTGGTAAAAAGCATGGTATTTCCAGCTGCACATGGCCATGTCAGTGTGAATCAAAATCCACTCTTGGCATCCTTCTCTATACCGTAAACAGAAAATAATGGTATGGAATCAATCCTTCTGTTAACTATCACTTAAGTGATAAAACATGGACAGAGCATTGCACTTCCTACAATAAAATGGTATCTCTTATTTCATACTGTTGTAAGTACTTTTGGGTCATCATGCATAAATAAGTGAGCAATAAATTAAATAATTGATTTTGTTTGTAGAGTAACAATTTCCCAGTTTGCATTTCACGGGTCAGTGGGCTTCAGAAATCTCAAAATGAAACCCTGATTATATATTCAGGATGTAGAAAACTACCTTGAAGATAGTGTTATAGTGCCATATTTCTTGAACTCTTGGGAGGGTTTTTAATTTTTTTTTTTAGTAAATAGCTATAACTGTGACATGGTAGACTTGAAGACATGCCTTATAGTTTGATCTCAGTACTTTATAAGGCCTGTTCTTTAGTTCTTGGGGCTCAGAGCAAGCTTAATCTCTGTTTCAGTTTCGCATCTGTGAAACAGAGATGAAATGTTCCTTCTTATAGTTTTTATCCACTTGGTTTTGTGAACTCTGAAGAATGGCAAATTTTTGCTATTTTCACAAGTCTTTTGCTTTGTGGATAATCAACATGCTCTACAATGCAGGCTTGAAATGGAATGAGATTCTTGCAGCTCAGGAAGTCCTTGTGAAATCAGGAAATTTACTGACAACTGTGGTTCACCATCTTAAAAACTTAAATAAAAAATGTAACTATAACACAAGGTATCAACTAAGTTTTACTGCCATATACAACAATGCAGTTCAATACACCACAGGAGTTTTATTACAACAGTTCAGCTTGGTTTCCATAGCCATATGATCCTCTCCACATGCAACTTGATGACTGTAAAGCAATTTATTTACAGCCTTGCTTCTTGAACAAATTCTTGTCTTCATATTGTAGATGGTAGGTAAACTCAGGTTCAGCACAAGTGCATACAACAATTTAAAAAATAAATAAATTTGTTATTACAAATTCCTGGACCAGAAGAAAAAAAAAATTCTGAACTTTCTTTATTCTTTTGATCTTCCATTCTTTCTTTATTCCATGTGTATTGTTTTTCAAGGGAAAATTCTTCCCTTTTTACTTTAGGCTCCCTAGTAAAAACAAGTGCTTTTGGATACTGCTGCATGAGTTGCAGGACTAATATTTGCCAGTGGCTCACTGGCATATAAGTTTCGGGAAATAGAATATGCATTCCTAACTTTCTCTTAATTCTTTTTGGCACAGTTCAAGACTTTTCAAAATGATTTTGGCATACTCAAATGGATTGTTTGAATAATAAAACATTAGATGGTATGAGATGATGATTAAGAAATGATTAAGAAATGATTAAGAAATGATTAAGAAACAGGATCCATTTTACAAAAAATGTCTCTTATTTTGTGAAAAGACATTACAAGTCTCTAATGCATCCAATATAAAGGTCTAGTGTATTAACACAGAACAAACTTGTAGTTCAAGATGATCATATAGAAGAAAAAGGGGACTTTTTGAAAAGTCTGACATTTGAGTCCTGTTGTGTAAAAGCAGAGTAATGCAAAGAAAGCTATGGAATGGCATCGCAAATTACCTTAGTGCTATGGGGAAAATATATTAAAAAAAAAAGAGATAATTGGTCTCATTAATGATGAGCCTATAATTGGTGATATAAATTTCAGAATACAGAATCAGTGACAACATAAGGCTGCTTCCCTACAAATGAGACAGGGGGAGTAATCAACAAGCAGCTCAATGTATCAGCATCGGGATGTTTTAGATTTCCTATCTGAAGTGCTTGGATATGTCCCATTCCAAAATAAACATTGTGTTAAAAAACAAGATAAATGGCTGTCACTTTTGAGTAAGAAGCAACACCACTTATCAAAATGAACAGGCAAACAGAACTTTTATCCTGGGATTTTTTTTTTTTTTTTCAGCACAGACCAGGTTAGGGAACTCCTTTATGTTTTAAGGTGTTGTCAGTCTTGGAAAAAAAGGAAGGTGACTGTTATGAACCTTCTGTCTGTGCTGGACTACCTGCTGTTGCAGTTCTTGTTTGGGGCTGAAATATTTCAGTCACCTCAGTGCTGTTCCCTGAAAGCATTAAAATTAATGCAGAAATTTCACTCAATGAAACCTTCCAGCCAGAAGACAAGTTGTCGTCAGCACTGCATTTATTGTTTCTTCATATAAATGTTCTAATTTTATATCTTGGAGACTTACTCTTTTCAGCATCCCAAATGAACATATTGTGTACAACAATTTTTCATATGTTCTTGAATCAGCAGACTGCCTGTTAATTGCCTGCAACACTCCCGAATTGGCCATTAGGAGAAAGAGCCTCTACAATACTTTCATTTTCCCCCTTCGCTGTTCTCCATGCCACCAAACCTCAGCTGAAAAATGAAGTGCCAGAACATTTTAATTTTGTGGCACCTTTCAGTTCTCCAACTGGCAGGCCAGACATCAATATATTAGGTGCCTTGAAAATATTCTTTAAAATACTTCTTCCTCAATTTATCTGTGAAAAAATGTTAGTGCCTTGTTAGACACTAGTAGTATCTGCCATGTAACCACACCACTGAAACTTTCCAAGAAACATTACCCATATGTTAAGGTATTCCCTTAGCTTCCCTATTAATAATAAAATTTATAATTGCAACTCTGCTAATTGAGGATACTGTGCACCAATACAAATGTGATGCCTGCTGGAAGTAGCTCTTCAGGGTTTTTGCAACATTCAAGTAGCTCATTTACTGTTTTCACATTCCTTTTGCCTTCTTATAATATCTGGGCCATGCTATAACCTTTATATCACAGCTACAGCCTTTAAGACAATTTTCTTGGCTCTACAGTAATTTTTCCAGAAGAATGCATCTTGGCTGAGGTAGCCTGATTTCAGTGCATGGCTCCAGTGCATGCAGGGTTACTACAGTCAGGACCTGTTTGCGAGAAAAAAACAACCAACAAAACAAACATCCATCTTTCTACAGAGAATATTGTCTTTGGCAATGAGGAGAGATCAGAAACTGCTTTCTCTGACCCTACAAATGAACTACTTTAAATCAGAAAGAGTTTTGCAACTGACACAGTCTTTCCCAATACACCTGCATTTCAACCATGCCTGACACTCCCCCAGACAAAATAAACAGGTGTATCTATAAAATGGAAACAGGATTGTGTTGGGGTTTTTTTCCCAGAAAATTTCTGGAGAACATGCTATAGTGCTTTATCCCTGTCACAGTGAAAACCCCTTCTTTCGTTACATTCATATGGAATTTTCTGTGTTTTGGTTTATCCCCTTGGCCTCCTGTTCTGTGACAGGGAACCACTGAGAAGAGTCTGGTTCCAACCAGCTTTATTTCCCCATCAGGTATTTTTACAGGTATAAAAATAATTTGTAGAAACACATACACATATTTAACATTCAATATATATATATATTTATATATTGAATATGTATCATATCCTCCATGGGCCTTCTCTTCTCTAGGGAATCAATGGAAATATGAGCTGCACAATCCCAGCTCTCTCAGTCTCACTTCATAAGAGAGATGCTCCAGTTCCTTTATCTTCTTTGTGGTCCTGCACTAGACTTGCTTTGGTATGTCTGCATCGTTCTTGCTCTGGGGAGCCCAGAAAGGCAACCAGCAACCCTGATGTGTCTGCCAACATGCTCCCTAATGCAGATGAGGGCCTCCCCAATCAGCACCTTCCAGAAATAGTTGAGAGCGACCATGCAATGACATCAGACATCTCCCTCAACACTCTTGGATGTGGTCCGCTGAGGAAGTATGGAAGTCTGCTGAGTTGAAATGTCCCTAATGTGATGATCCTCCTCTGCTAAGAGTAAACTTTCCTTGTTACAGATTTTCTCTTTGGTGTCAAGGGTCTGGGATTTCCAGAGACTGACCCTAGCAGCTGACACCGAAGGAAAGAACGCATTGAGTACCTCAGCCTATTCTGGATTTTTCTTACCCAGTTCTCTGCCCTGTTCAGCAGCAGGTCCACTTTTTCCCTAGCCTTCTTTCTGCTGCTGTATGAGGTTTTCTTGTTGTCCTTCTTGTCTCCTGTGTGATTCAATTCCATGTGGGCATTAGCTTTCCTAAACTCATCCCTCTAAGCTCACATAATATCTCTATATTCCTCCTATGTTATGTACCCTTGCTTTCATCTCTTGTATATGTCGGGGTTTTGTCTGAATTTAGTCAGGAGTTCCTCAGTCATCCATCCAGGTGTCTTTCCATCTTTGCCTGACTTTGATATGTTGGTATGGGTCTTTCTGGAGCTTGACTATCAGCAAGCTCTTGTGGACCTCCTTTTTCCTCATGATCATATTCCATAGGACTCTTCCAAAGAGATTTCTGAACAGGCTTATGTCTACCACTCTGAAACCCAGGACTAAGGTCCTGCTTTTCACTCTGTTCTACCCTCTCATGCTTCTGAATTTCTGTCTCATGGTCACCCCAACATTCCCAGCCAGTCCTTCCTTGCAGTCAGTAGGAGGTCTAATAGTGTTCCTCTCCATATTATCTCCACAGGAAGTCATCAACAATGCCCTACTGAAACCTCCTGGATTGTTTTTGCTCTCCTCTACTGTCCTTCCTGCTGATATTGAGGTAGTCATATTTCCACATGAGGCTTGGGGCATGTGACCATAGGACCTTTTCCAGTTGTCTGAAGACCTATTCTACCTTGTCTTCCTGGTCAGGAGCTCTACAACTGATTTCCACAACAATGCCACTCACGTGCTCTGCCCCCTGATCCTGACCTTCATCTATGTAAGAGGTTGAATAATAAATCTCTGAAAAATTTGTGTGTCTGAGTAGGTAAATATTACAAGCTGCACTGTGAGTCTGTTTACAGATATGTTTCTTTTACTTTGATTTGACTTTCTGGTTTTACAACTTCAGGGTCTAATTATTGGGCTTGGGAGGAGAGAGATGGCAGATGAGTCATTTCTGCTAAACTGGAGGAGGAACCTGAGCAAAGAGATGCTTATGAATCCAGACATCTGTTCAAACAGAAATGGAGTGGTTTCTATTTTGCAAAAATTTTCATAAACATTTAGTTATATGACAGGCCTTGGGTTTTTCTTCTAAATTGTTCTAGTAAATATAGAGTCAAACAGCATTGATCAATGGTTCAGATTGGCTCTCATAAAAAGCACGACCTTGCATTTATTACTGAAATTTGTTCTGCTATCCTGGGTAGCTTCTGCAAAGTCTTATTAAATATTGACTAACTTGCTTCATGTTGCTGTTTCTGGCATCTCAGTCTTATCCCTGTTTTCAGAGTTTAATTTATATTTGTATAACTATCTTCTACAAAAGCAATCATAGAAGAGATGCATGGATTACTGCATTCTGATATTTTTGCCAAATTGGAAAATGACCATTCATTTCCACAGGAGTTTTCTGGCTAAATGCATAACCTCACTGAATTCAATGACAGAACTCCTTTCACCTCAGTAGCACTCAAATTTCATCACCTGTTTCGAGTCAATTGCAGCACTTTAAGAATTCCATTGCACAAGCAAGCTCATCAAAGTCTGTTGGAAGTCCAGATAAATAACATCAAGTGTCACTCCTTTAGATATATTCAGAAGACTTTTTTGTCTTTTTTAAATAAATTTTTTTCTTTCTCTTTCAAGTGAAATGCTTAAATGCTTATTGTCAAAGAAATAATTTAACCTTCCATTTTGTGAGATAATTATAAAGAAAAAAATGTTGATATTGAAATGTGAGTTCTGCGCTCTCTCAGAAATTTGTCTATCCCGGAGTTCCCCGGAACTTGCTTGTATTAGTCTGTTTCTTCTGCGACTCCATTTGGTTCATATTCCTTACATGATACAAACCATTTTTTGATGCATACAGAACATATGTTGCTTTCAATCTGATTCATGGCCATCTTTCAAGGGTGTTGTGAGGGAAACTGTTTTGCAAACTTTCTGATGGCACTTCTGCTGCACAGATTGCAGACTTCAGTGCAGAGACCTGTTTCTTTGTATATGTCAGACAGGATATTGCACTGAACACCATTTATGTTGGATGAGAATGGATTCTTTGTTAGACATAATAAATGTGTTGTGGGTGTTTCTCAGTTCCCAGGCATGCACCATGTTGGGTGCTGAATATGCATCCAACAGCCCGAGTGGCTTGTAAATCAATCAGATTTACAATCCTCCTCCTCTTTCTCAGAATTTGACAAGTAGGACTGGCATCTGTTACTACAGGTGTGAGGACCTAGGAGGCCAGATGAGGTGGGTAAGCATTCTTCTGGGATAGAGCAACCTCCTAAAGCAACACCACTGTAGCCCACAGCCCATCCTCCTCTGTCAAGAGGAAAAGAAGAGTAATAAGAAAAAGAAGCTGTAATAGAAGACTCCCTTCTAAAGGGAATAAGGGCCTGACATGCAGACCAGACCCAACTCACAGGAAGCCTGCTGTGTCCCATGGGCTTGGATAAAGAAAATTACTGGGAAACTTTCCAGTCCAGTACGGCCCTCTGATTACTACCTGCTATTTATCGTTCAAGCTGGCAGTAACGAAATAACACAGAGAAGTGTGAGACCAATCAAAAGAGACTTCAGAGCCCTGAGATGATTGGTGGTAGGATCAGGATCACAAGTAGTGATTTCCTTGATCCTTCAGGTTACAAGGGGAAATATTGGTAGGAATAGTCAGATCGATCAGGTCAATATGTGGCTCTGAGATTGGTGTAATCAGAAAAAATTTGGGGTTTTTGGTCCATGGAGTGATCAGCTCAGCGCCTGGTCTACTGACACCTGATGGGATGAAACTGTCTCCAAGAGAAAAATGAGTTTTAGCTGAGGAGCCAGCAGGGTTCATTGACAAAGCATTAAACTAGCTTAGAAGGGGGAAAGGGACAAAACCTCATCAGTGGGAACAATAGGATGGTGTCACGAAACTTGAGGAAAAGAGCACTAATGGGATTCCTCAAACCACTCCACAAGCTGTTGGCTACAGTGCCCCACATCTGAGATGTTTATACACTAAAGCAGACAGCATGAGGAACAAATGCTATGGGCTTGAAGCTTTGGCCCAGTTCCTCACGTATTATATAACTGGCATAAGAGAAACCTGATGGGATGAATCCTGTGACTGGGGTGCCATGGTGGACATTTACAGGCTCTTCAGGAGGAGTAGAAAGAGCAGAAGGGGTGGGGTCAGGGGTTGGAGAGTGGCATTGTGTGTAATAGAAGGGTTAGAAAGTGTGGAGCTCACTGGCAATGGCACTGTTGAAAGCCTCTGAATAGGAACCAAAGGGCAAACAAATAATGCAGATGTCATTGTGGGAGTCTAATATAGACCTGTAGCCAGGACAATGACGCTGATGAATTCATCTTTGAGGATCTAAGGGTTGTGAACTGCCTTTGCTCTTTTTAGGGACTTCAACTTGCCAGAAATTAACTGGAAACATCACACAGCCGCTGCAACCCATGCCATAACATTCTTAAAAAACCTTGCTCATAGCTTTATGGAGCCTGTTGGTCCTAAGGATGCTGACTTGGAAAGATGTGCTCCTTGATCTACTGCTAGTCAGCAGAGAGGATCTCGTGACTGAAGTGGACATTGGTGGCCACCTTGGCCACAGTGACCATGAAGTGATTGAGTTTAAAATCTATGTTGATGGGAGGAAAAGAACAAGCAAAGCCTTCGCTCTGAACATGAGGAGAGCAGCATTCAGGCTGCTCAGGGAATTGGCAAGGACACTTGGGAAAATGTGTTGGAAGGTGCTGAGGTCCATCAGTGTTTATCACTTTTTAAACATCACCTGCTAAGGGCACAAGAGTAGCAATTTCCAAATGTTGGAAGTCAAGCAGGCAGGCAGGAGACCAGCTTGGCTGAACAGATATCTTCTTTTGGAAATAAGGCAAAAAAGAAAGGTATATGTCCAGTGGAAGCAGGGTCAGGTGACATGGAAAGAACACAGAGATTCGGCTTAACATTGTAGGAAGAAAATTTTGTGGCAAAAACTCAGTTGTAGTTGAAGCTGGCCAGAACTGTGGGTGACAATAAAAAGACTTTTAAAAAAAAACATATATATAAGTGGCAAAAGGCCATGTAGAAATAATGCTGGCCAGTTACAGGTGGACAATGGTCACCTCACAAACAGGGACAGGGCCAAGGCACAGGTGTTTCATGCATTCTTTGCCTCTGTCTTTAACAAGGATGATGGACCCAGGGAGTCTCAGTGCCCTGGGTTGGAGGACCATGACTGGAAGAATGATCAGCTCCCATTTGACCTTGAAACTGTGCTGGATCTTCTGCTCCAGGTGGATGATTGCAAATCTATGGGGTCTCATGGGATTCATCCAAGAATCCTCAAAGAGCTGACTGATGCCATTGCAAAACGTCTCCTGAGGAATATTGAATGGCCTTGGGAATCCAGGGAGGTCCCAGCTGACTGGAAGCTACCAAATGTCCCGATTTTCAAGAAGGGAAAGAAGGAGCAGTCCAGAAACTACAGGACTGCCAGTCTCACTTCAGTGGCTGTAAAGTTATGGAGAAGATTATTCTGTAAGGTATTGAAAAACACATGAAGGACAACACAGGCACTGGGCCAGCACATCTTCATGAGAGGAAAGTCCTTCTTGTTGAACCTGATTTCCTCTTATGATAAGCTAACCCAGCTAGTCGATCAAGGGAAACCAGCTGATGTAATATTTTTGGATTTCAGTTAGGCTTTTGATACTGTCTCTCCCATGACCCTTCTGTCAAAGGTCCCTTCTGTCCACCCCACAGCTGGATAAACACATCATGAGATGGGTGGGCAGCTGGATCGGGTGCAAAGGGTTAGAGTGAATAGGGTGACATCAGACTGAGAAACTGTCACTGATGGAGTTCCACAGGGTTCCATCCTTGACCCTGCGCTCTTCAACATCATTAATTACTTGGACACAGGACTGGAAGGGATACTAAGTAAGTTTGCACATGATACAAAACTGGCAGGAAGTACTGACTCCCTCAAAGGAAAGGAGGCCCTGCAGAGAGACCTGAACAGATTAGAGGTCTGGGCAGCCACCAGCCCCATTAAGTTCAATCAGGGAAAGTGCGGGATTCTGCTCCTGGGATAGGGCAACCTGGAATACAGGCTGGGGAATGAGATGATGGAGAGCAGTGACACAGAAAAGGACCTAGAAGTCCTGGTCTGTGGCAAGTTGAATATGAGCCAGCAGTGCCCTGGCAGCCAGGAGGGTCACCCATGTCCTGGGGGCATCAGGCACAGTATCACCAGGCAGGCACGGGAGGGGATTGTCCCACTCTGCTCTGCATTGGGGTGGCCTCACCTTGAGTGTGGGGGGCATTTCTGGGTGCCACAGTCGAAAATATAAAGCATTTAGAGAGTCTCCAAAGGAGGGCCGTGATGATGGTGAAATGCCTTGAGGGGAATGCGTATAAGGAGTGGCTGAGGTAACTTGGTCTGTTCAGCCTGGAGGAGACTGAGGGGAGACCTCACTGCAGTTACAACTTCATTGTGAGGGGAAAAGGAAGGGAAGGCACTGATCTCTTCACTCTGGTGATCAGTGAGAAGACCCGAGGGAATAGCCTGAAGTTGTGTCAGGGGAGGTTTAGTTTGGGTATCAAGAGAAGGTTCTTCACCCAGAAGGTGGCTGGGCACTGAACAAGATCCCCAGGGAAGTGGTCACAGCACCAAGACTGACAGAGTTCAAAAAGAGCTTGGATAACACTTTCAGGCACATAGTATGATTCTTGGGGGTGGTGCTGTGCAGAACCAGGAGCTGGACTCTATGATCCTTGTGAGTTTCTTACCACTCAGCATGTTCTGTGATTCTGTGATGATGGGACTGAGAAAATGGAAAGAAGAAAGAAATACAAGTGTAATGAAATCATCTGATCTTAAATAGAAGCTCAGCGACAGACTGGAATCCTAGAACCCGGTTTTGACACCTACTCTTTTGTCTTATCTTTGTTGCACTGTGCTCTGTTCTAAGTGTGAGGAGACATCCAAATTTATTTGGACATTTTCTCCAGGAACCAGATTGCGTACTACATATATGCTGGTGGAGAGTGTTTTTCTTGTCTAAGACCCTTATGATGTTTTATGCCCAGTTTCTTGCTTTTTCCTGTTTCTCTCTCCTCTTTATGTGCTGTATTGCTTGTGGACAGTATTTGGGTATTTTACTGGTACATCTATCAATTATGTAAGAAAGAGATATATTGGTCCTCCATTTGCCTATTCAGCTTTGTAAAAGGACAAAGAATTCTACTGTAGACTTGCTCCTAATAGAACTTCACCAGCTCTGTATTTATCTTCCAGCTGTGTCACCTTGAATTTATCATGTATTTATAGTGAAGTTTTATGTGTCTGTGATGCAACTTGGTTATTTTTGTTGTTTATACCTTGTTCCAGCATGCCTGTCTAAAAGCATTATTATAACATTTTTTGCTATTACATGGTAATGTTATGAGTTCCCCACTTTAGATTCCTGTCAGTAGATAGGCTGACCTCAATGTGTTCTTAAGGTTTTCCTGCTTGTGAATGCCAAAGGACTATGCATACTCTACAGCAGTTACTCTATTCTTTGTCAGCAATTTGTGGTATTGAAGAGGCTTTCTTTTCACAAGTGAAAAATGCCCATTCCTATAAAATAACCTCCTTTCAAGTATCACCAGTTGTCAGTCCAAACCAAGGTGGCTAATGTGTTAGAAGTATATCCCATTATACTCTGAAATCCACAGTCCAAAATATTGAATGACCTTGTTATACAGACTCTGGACTGTGTTATTTTTATACTTAAAACTTACTTTACTGGGATTTGGCCACAGCATAATGCTCATATGAGAAATGAAATTTCCCAAACAAGGTGATCAACAACTACATGGATGGCAACAGGAGCCTCTTTCATAAGGCCCCCTTCAGGGCTGTCCTCAGCTGGACCAGGAGATACTTCCCAAAGCATTTCTTGGCTCATTCCTAATACTCCAGCTGATTGTTATTCTGTATGAGACCCCCAACACAAACATGTTTCTTCCTTAATGATATCCCTCAAGATAGTCAGTCTGAACTGGAAGCAAAAATCATTTCAGCGGTGTCTGTTCAAAAGACTCTTGTATGTGATCATTTCTCTATCAGCAGACAGCTTCAAAATACTTTCAACAAATATTTTATCACTCTTCAAATTGACCAGATTTGCAGCAGGGACCACGGAGGATAGTCTCTGGAAGTCATTCTCCAGGCTGAGTGATACACACAGAAGGAGTCTTCAGCATCATCTAAAATTTCCATCAGGAGGGCTTCTGCTCCACCTGGTCAGGTTGGGAATTGTGAAGGTGGCGAGCCAGCCAGTCACTCTGTCCCAAGTGTACCCATTGTCTTCACCCAGATCATTGTCCCACCTCTGCTTATCACCTCCTGGGGACATCCTGCACCACACTCAAATCAACTCAGGTGTGCTGGGTGTGCCACAGCCACAGACTGATAACCAGCTGTAACACAGATATCACTAAATGTCTGGCTTGCTTTTTCATGCCTGCATCTCATTTCCAGTTTAAATTCCACAGGTCTGGACATGATATTTTTATTAGAATCATAATATTTTCTCTTTCTGCATCTGTGGTTGCACTGTTTTGGAATCTTTCTGCTCCTTCTCAGAGAGAATAGAGATAAGCTGCATTCTTTTACTTTCTTAATCTCTTTGTTTGGTATTAGGTGTTATTTGGTTGTGACCAATGGTTTTAGGAGGTGGATTCTTTACTGACAAATAGTTGCTAGAATATTAATGGATATATAAAGAGACTTCTTGTAAATAAACTCTCCTTTTTGCCATCTTGGTTCGTCTGCCTGATTTGTCTCAGCCAGCCTCTGCAACCCTCGGGGACTCTAAAGCCACATGCATCTGTGCCACATCCTGACTTCATATGGGGAACCATTTAGAAGTAGTATTTAGTTGCTATTTTGAGATATCCTTGTGGCACTTTATGCTTTCTCCATTCTGTGTAAACAAGGTTGTACTCCAGACTTGCTGGAGGCACCATGCTATTCCGAGTTTGTCAGGTTCTGATTTAATCTTAGCCATTTTTCTGATTTTACTCTCATTTGGCATATGTGATCCCTCATCCGCTTTAGCCAGTACAGGACTCTTCTATCAATATCAATTGAATATTTTGCCTCCTCCAGGATTATGAAAACCCTTAGCAGCAGTGTTTCCTCATAGTTTATTACTATAGGTGTATTATTTTTCAATGTGAAGTGTCATACTTTTCATTAGAAGCTTCATTTCTGTAATATACAGTGAATACTTTCCTATCATTTGTGTCCTCCTTCAACTAAATTTATTGCAGCATTCCTTGGGTTTCAAGGGATTTTGCACTCAAATATTTTTCTAACAATACTTTTTCTTGGGAACTGATAGTCTGGAGAAGGCCTTCTTTTCAGAAATGTCATATCTAGCTGAAAATGTAAGCTAAACAGGCTGTTTGGTTGCTTTTTCTTTTTTTTTTTTTTTTTTTTTTTTTTTCCCCTCATCAAAATGAGAGTGCTAGCCAATATTGCTGGACTTGAGTAGAAAAGCAGCTGATCTATTTAAAAAAATTGTGTGCAGTTTTGGTCATCACAATATTAGAAAGGCATGAAAGCATTAGAAAATGTCCAAAGAAGGCCAGCGAAGCTGGTGAAGGGCCTTGAGGAAAAGCCCTATGAGGAGCAACTGAGGTCTCTGGGTCTGTTCAGCCTGGAGGAGACTGAGGGGAGACCTCACTGCAGTTACAACTTCACTGTGAGGGGAGGAGGAGGGGCAGGCACTGATCTCTGTGGTTGTCAGTGACAGGGCCTGAGGGAATGGCCAGAAGTTGTGTTAGGGTAGGTTTAGGTTGGATGTCAGGAGAAGGTTCTTCACCCAGAGGGTGGTTGGGCACTGGAACAGCTCCCCAGGGAAGTGGTCATGGCACGAATTCTGACAGAGTTCACAATGTGCTTGGACAATGCTCTCAGGCACATGGAATGATTCTTGGGGACACCCTGTGCAGGGTCAGGAGTTTGGCCCAAGGATCCTTGTGGATCTCTTCCAACTCAGCTTAATCTGTGATTCTATGACTATTGTCTTCTTCTAAATCTGTAAAGTAATGGAGGCCTCTGCTTCGTGCATGAGATTTTGGCACCCTGCTATGATCTAGGAACCTAACATATCTTTATTTTTTCCCTCTGTGGTTTTTTTAATTTCCGTACACCCTTCTCCACCTTATTTTTTTTTTCCTACAAACTTCTTTACAAATACAGAAAAGAAGAATTTACTGGGCAAGTACTCTTCTGTTTTAAATTTCTTTGCAAAGTTCTGAGACTCTGGAGCAAGTTTAGTCAGCTGGATCTGCTTGTTGCTTTTCCCTTACAGAGAGAAACACTATTTTAAGCTTTTAAAGAGGGGGTTAGCTCTAAATGTCAGGGTACATTTTTGCACAAACACCTCACCCATCTGTCCACTGTAGCTCATTTATGTCACTGCTTCTGGAGAAACAATTCGTTCCCATTGATTCGTCCTTGTTGCAAGCAAAAATGTTAGAGTAAATAATATTGAGGCGTGGATTAACTCTACAACTAAAGGAAAGTTGTAAAGTAGGTATATTTACTCTGGCGAATATTTCCTCAAAGCATGTGCACCCCAATAATGCTCTGTCTGGTTTCTATTGAGTTACAAGTTACATATGCATAAAGTTACACAATTCCCCTATATATATTCATCATCTATTCCTATTATAATGAGTCCAAAGTTCATTCAAATACGCTTGTGCCTGCCCAGTGCCGCCTGGTGGTCGTGGGCAGGAGTCTTAAGATGAAGTAAGAAAAGTCTTCCTCAGGCTGAACTCTTCACCCTTCTTCTCTGCGCATACTCCCTGAATCTGTGGTTCAGGTCAAAACCTTGAAGCTGGCTAAGGCTGGTTTCAGGATCCAGAAGTAAAATATCTGGTCACAGTTCCTTCTTTTTATCAATAGTTTGACATCTTCTTTATATCCTCCCTCTTTGCTTGGTAATCACAAAAATATTGAGCAAGCTATATGCATTGTTTCAACAAGCAGCCCTTAGTAAATTATTATCTACCTCCTAATCTCTAAAACACAAGCTATATGCCTTATTTTATCAAACACTTTCTAGTAAATCTCTTAGCCCCCCTAAATCGATACACGCTTCAGTAAAATCCTGTGGTTTTGAGTTCTTGACTGCAGAACTAAGAAAAGAGGAAAAAAAAAACCAACAAAAGGAAAAGCGAGGAAATGTGGTATAGTTTTTCAAGATACCTGACATTTTCCTTGTGTACCACCATGGGTCATTCAGACCCAGCTTAGTCATAGGGTCTGATGACTAAGCTGGTGATGTGCGCCTGTATGCTTTTCCTCTGAGCTTGCGATGGGCAACTTGGCCTTTCTGTTTCCAGGGAACCTCACCATTTTCAAGGAAAATGAAACTTTGTGACAAGAATACGCCCACTTAATTAATATCTAATTTATAGACCTCATTGTACCGAAGTTGTCTTCAGTTGTTTGGACTCAGAGGATGAAAATGAGGCATCTGAGAATGATTCTCCTTTGATTTACATGAAGATTGCTCATTCATGTTCATCTTTTTTCTCAGAGAGTTTCAACTGTCAGAAGATTCTCTGAATTTATACCAGATTACACAGTAAGTTATCCCTGCACAGAAAAATGTCTAGACGCCAAATATGCACCATAATAAATGCTGGAGGTATGGACTCAGTATGCAAATGAAGAAAATTGTGTTCATTCTTACGCATAACAGGTACTGCAAAAGTCATGATTAATCAGTAATAGTAGTAAGAACAAGAACAGTAGTCCTAGGCACTTAAATACAGTACAATCTTCTCTGTTTCCTCTAGATACTGCTAGCAATAATGAGATGTATATTCAGCATATCTTATGATCTTGTACAAGTCATGATGCAGGTAGCTAATTATTTGCTCTGCTTGTATGCTCACATGCTGAAAGGTTTAGGGCATTCTTATCTTATTTATAAAAAAGCTCTTCACCCAAAATGCGACCTAATCTGGGGCTATATTTCTCCCCCTCTCACGTATTCCTGAATCTGCTCTACCTTTTTGTTCTCACAATCACAGGAAGTATCCTTTCTCATTACTGAGATGATTAGGTTTCTGATCTGCAGTTTTCCACACAGAGGGATGAAATTTAATCTTGTTCACATCACTGACCCAAGCTCAAAGTGTCTGCAAGTGCTATGTTGAACACTGAATGAAGTACAGGTCCTGTGTTAGTCTTCTCAGAGCAGTGAATTTCACTCTTAGTGCATCATGAAGAAGTCACTTATGCTGGCTGGTAATGGCAAACTTCACTAGACTGTCCCTGCAACCATTATAAATGTAGCTTGAGTTAATTTTCCTGTGTGTCAAACTGCTACACTGCACAGGAAAAAGGACTTTAGCATATTAATCAGGCAAAATGAGAGTAATGAAGAGTTATCCTATTACAACCTTCTTGACTGTAACATCTGAGAGGTGTCAAATACCATTCTCTCTGCATGCTTAAAAATCCTCTTATGCTGCTCTAGCTTTTCAGATAAAATAAGCTATATTTGTCAGAAATAAACAAAAAATAAGTATGCAAATATTTTTTATGTTACTACTGTATTGAACTGCAAGAAAATAAGGGAAGACATAAAATTTCATACTACACTTTAGACTAAAGCTGTTACAATAACAAAATATTTTAAGTAATGAACAGGCCTGAGATTAAAAGACAAGAACTGTGAAAAAAATCTGGTATGTAGAAACCCAGTCTTTCTTATGATGTTGTTCTTAATAGCCAAATGGCTGTCAAAGGACTGTTTGCCATAAGATAGTTAAAAAAAACAAAAAAGTTCTGAAAACTCATAAACTTTATTAATATTAAAAATAACATCTACATGGTATGAAGATTAAAATATCTAAAATTACTCACTAATCCTAAAGTACTTTATTTCCAGAATGTCAAATCTCTTATATGGACAAAGTCTGATTCAGTAGCTGGCAAAGACTGATTTATAATACCCTTCCTCAAGGTCTAAAGGACATTTTAAATTTTTTCTTCTCTCTTTATGGCAGGCCTGTGATAATTTAAGTCCCTCATTTGCATGAAAGTATTATTCTGTAGCTTTGCTTATAATGATAGTTGGTCCAGGCAAACAGTACAAAACCCAACCCCAATGAACCTGCAACTTTTACTTAGAACCTCGTGTAAGGGTACACAGACAGAAATGTTCATGGTTCTGTCTTATAATTATGTATGTTTAGTGGTTTATTATGTATACTTGTTCCTTTTGACTAGATTGTTGATTTCCTAGGCCTAGAGGTGTGCTCTTACAGGAAGAGACTCATTTGAAGTAGTGCTGAGCACCCGCAGATCCACCCACAAGTGACTTCTGAACAGCAGTTGTGACACAGATTTTAATTCTTTCTACACAACTATACTAAATATGGTTGGCAATATTTTTCTTCCTAAAATAAAATTCTTCTTATTAAGATCCATTTTAATTTTGTGACCTGTACAAAATACAATTTAATCCTTTAAGCATAGATTTTAGTGTTTCACAAATTACTTCCCTGTTTTCTCACCTCTTTTTGGAACTACTAAATAACAGTAATAATCAAAATGGCCTCTGACAGTCCCTTGAAATTTCTTGACATTGAATGTCAAAATCCAGATTCCCACTGCCCCTCTCATTTAGATTTTTAAACTTAAATTTGTAAATTCTTTATTCCTTCTCTTGATTTTAATCTTTTCAAGATTGTCTTTGAAATCTAAATGTCTTCATTAAAAAAAAATCTGTTTGAAAAATCTGCTAATCCATACAAGCCAACAACTAAGCTGGGAGAGTTGAAGTTTTGATACATTAGTTTTATTTTCACTAGAACCTTCTATGCTTTCCTCTCTTTTTCCACTGTTTCTGTATGATCTTTCTTTTCTCACACTAATATACCTTCACTTAACACTTTTTCCTTTCTTCCTTTTGGAGTGTGGAATAGTCCATACAATTTAAATTTTATCCTTCCTCAATGATTTAATAGAATTCAAAAGAGATTAATAACTGCTACACAGAGGAAGAATTTACAATATTTGAAAGAAAGAAAAAGAAATAGAAAACTCTATTTGCTCTTCGGGCATGGGTTTATTTGGTTTTTTTTTTTACTTATGTGGTTGTGTTTTGTTTTTCAATATATAATTTCATATAATCTGCATTGAGTTCAGTAGAAAATTTTCATTTCGGTGTTTCATTATCCACATTCATGCATACATATAAGCTCTTCATAATAGAGTGCAAATTTCAGTAATATTTTAAAATATAAATTAGATTTTGTTAAAACAGTTTTTCCCTTTGTCACTAAATTTTGGTCTATAATTTTTGATATATGCTTGTCCTTTCTGCCAATCTAAGCCAAGTCTCTCCTTTTTTCTCTCTTTGAAAACAGATCTATTGACTACAGGGTTCATTGTCTCAGACAGCTGATTCAAGAGCAAAAATGAGGTCTGAAAGTCAGACTGTCTTAATGCTTTACAGAGTTAGCAGGCATTGTGCTTACTTTTTCATTATCATCTTCTCTCTTTTGTCTGCACTGATCATAACCATTTTTACAGCCTTTCTGAAACTCGTTTTCCTGTTTTTCTTGTTTTAAAGCGCTGTCTGCCTGGAAGAAGGCTCTGTGTGAATGTGGGAAAGGATTTTGTTTGACCAGGAAGCAGTGTTAGAGCAGAATGGTGATGAAATCTTTCTCTCAAGCATCATGCAGAATCAGAGATTAAGCTGAGTTGGAAGATATCCACAAGGATCCTTGAGCCAAACTCCTGGTCCTGCGCAGGACAGCCCCAAGAATCACACCATGCGCCTGAGAGCATTATCCAAACGTTTCTCGAGCTCTGTCAGGCTTGGTGCTGTGACCACTTCCCTGGGGAGCTGTTCCAGTGCCCAATCACCCTCTGGGTGAAGAACCTTCTCCTGACATCCAACCTAAACCTCCCCTGACACAACTTCAGGCCATTCCCTTGAGTCCTGTCACAGGTCACCAGAGTGAGGAGATCAGTGCCTGCCCCTCTGTCCCCACAATGAAGTTGTAACTGCAGTGAGGTCTCCCCTCAGTCTCCTCCAGGCTGAACAGACCAAGTGACCTCAGCCACTCCTCACACAGCTTTCCCTCAAGGCCCTTTGCCATCTTTGTTGCCCTCCTTTGGACACTTTCTAGCAACTCAGTGTCTCTCTCATGCTGTGACCCCCAGAATTGCGCACAGGACTTGAGGTGAAGCTGCCCCAGCGTAGAGCAGAACAGAGCAGGACAATATCACTTCCCTTGACCTAACCTTACAGAAGAGAAAGGCTCATACAGTAGAACAAAATTACTCTGTCTCACTTCTTCATATGCTTATGTATTTAACCAATTTTTAACCAAAATTTAATCAATCATATAGTTTTAATGGCCACAAATACATTTTTTCCTGCTGCCTAATCAGAACATTTGCATGATTTCAGTGGCTACTCTGATAACTGTTTGTTTGAACAAAAAAAATATGTTTTCTAAATCCATTTTTGAAATTAAATTCCAGGTTTCTTGTTTATTTCTCTTTGAAATCACTCAACGGGAATACTGATTCTGAAGGTATGCATTTTTTTCAAATGAATGAAGGTACGTGTAAGAAATGCAAGAAGATACTGATGAACATATTCAGAAACTGATTCTTGGAATTTCTGGGATATAAACAGAATATAAACTATATTCCCAGATAGTTTGCCTCACTGATTTATTAAGAATTAATGAAAACTTCTTCACATTTACTTCCCACACTTCCACATCTTGATATTTTGCTCTGCCTATATCTTTTTCAGATGTATCAATGGGACTCTCCACAAAATTTCAAAATGCTGTGTTCAGACACTTCATTAAATATAGATTATTCACATAATCCTTCTGAAGGAAAAAAACATGTACTCATTAGAAGGATTTAGCAAATCCAGCTAAAATAAGAAATGCTTGGTAGCTCAATGTTATGTGGCTTGTAACATATATATCTGTCATAGCTGTCTGTCAGCTTCCCAGAAATGTCGGCTATTGCAGATGACAAAACCATTGAATTTTAAAAAAATTATTGGAGTCTTTACATGCAAGTTTTGGTAAGCAGATTCACAATAACTATGTGGCCTCATTCTCCCATTTGTCTGGCTGTGCCTATCAGTGCATTGGGAAGGACTAATGCAGATTCTATGTTCAGAATTCTAGCTGTTTAATCTGCTAAGCTTTTAGTCCTCTCTTCCTAGCAACAGGAATATGAAGGTTCTATACAAAATAAAATGAAATATAAAATATTAAATTGAGGTATCCTATATTTTTCTACATTGCTACTTTTTAATTTTTGCAGAATTTTTCTCATGTTACTTCCAAGGGATGGCATGTTTCCTTGGACTGGAGGCAATGTGTAAAACTGTTTTAGTTGTTAAAATTATGCTAAATACAAGCAAACATAGAAGAATTAGACTGTGGAGACCATTTATATAGGAAAAAATTATTTATTTTCTTGCTTGCTTGCTTTTTCATGTGTTTAAATATTTTGCACATAGATCTGTAGATTACTGGGAAATGACAAGATAAATAGGAGATACTGGTGGGCAAAACCATATTATCACAGAGCTGATGTGCAAGTCTGGCTTGTGTTACCAGGCTGTTGCTGCAGTGCTGTGCACAGCTGAGAATTTCGTGAGCTTGTCACGAGGGCTTAGACTTTCCAAATGTCAAATGTAGACTCTCCCCTGATGCCTCAGTTCCCAGTATCTTTCACAAAGAGAGATGTGCTGAATGAGGTGCCGGGTGATCCTGTGGATTCTCTTAGTCTAGTCCCATAAATTATGAGGAAATTAAAAGACCTCAGGATGCAATTTTATTTTTAATGTTTTTTTATTTATTCTTCTTTGTTTTTTTAAATCATTAAGTGTCCTAGTAAGAGTGCAACATGCAAAGATAATTGTTTACCACAATAGTAGTGGTAAGATAAATCCTGTTAATTTTCTCATTCCTTTACACACAAATAAACCACTTTAAATATAGCAGGAAAAGAATCAAATTTCTTGAAAGCAGTGAGAGGTCCAAATTTTCAAAAAGAAGAAACAACTGGTGGGGTGGGATTGTTTTTCTTTTTCTTTTTCTTTTTCTTTTTCTTTTTCTTTTTCTTTTTCTTTTTCTTTTTCTTTTTCTTTTTCTTTTTCTTTTTCTTTTTCTTTTTCTTTTTCTTTTCTTTTTCTTTTTCTTTTTCTTTTTCTTTTTTATTTCTTTTTCTTCTTTTTCTTTTTCTTCTTTTTCTTTTTCCTTTTCTTTTTCTTTTTCTTTTTCTTTTTCTTTTTCTTTTTCTTTTTCTTTTTCTTTTTCCTTTTTCTTTTCTTTTTCTTTTTCTTTTTCTTTTTCTTTTTCTTTTTCTTTTTCTTTTTCTTTTTCTTTTTCCTTTTTCTTTTCTTTTTCTTTTTTATTTCTTTTTCTTCTTTTTCTTTTTCTTCTTTTTATTTTTCTTTTTCCTTTTCTTTTTCCTTTTCTTTTTCCTTTTCTTTTTCTTTTTCTTTTTCTTTTTCTTTTTCTTTTTCTTTTTCTTTTTCTTTTTCTTTTTCTTTTTCTTTTTCTTTTTCTTTTTCTTTTTCTTTTTATTTTCTTTTTCTTTTTCTTTTTCTTTTTCTTTTTCTTTTTCTTTTTCTTTTTCTTTTTCTTTTTCTTTTTCTTTTTCTTTTTCTTTTTCTTTTTCTTTTTCTTTTTCTTTTTCTTTTTCTTTTTCTTTTTCTTTTTCTTCTTTTTATTTTTCTTTTTCCTTTTTCCTTTCCTTTTTCCTTTTCTTTTTCTTTTTCTTTTTCTTTTTCTTTTTCTTTTTCTTTTTCTTTTTCTTTTTCTTTTTCTTTTTCTTTTTCTTTTTCTTTTTCTTTTTCTTTTTTTTTCTTTTTCTTTTTCTTTTTCTTTTTCTTTTTCTTTTTCTTTTTTCTTTTTCTTTTTCCATTTCCTTTTCCTTTTCTTTTTCTTTTTCTTTTTCTTTTTCTTTTTCTTTTTCTTTTTCTTTTTCTTTTTCTTTTTCTTTTTCTTTTTCTTTTTCTTTTTCTTTTTCTTTTTCTTTTCTTTTTCTTTTTCTTTTTCTTTTTCTTTTTCTTTTTCCTTTTCTTTTTCTTTTTCTTTTTCTTTTTCTTTTTCTTTTTCTTTTTCTTTTTCTTTTTCTTTTTCTTTTTCTTTTTCTTTTTCTTTTTCTTTTTCTTTTTCTTTTTCTTTTTCTTTTTCTTTTTCTTTTTCTTTTCCTTTCCTTTTCCTTTTCCTTTTCCTTTTCTTTTTCTGTTGCATTATTTTTACTCTTGAGTGTGTGTGACATTTAGTCTACACCACTGTTCTGAACGCACAGTTTCTGCAGAGCAAGGTGTGAAAATAAGGTACACATTTGCAAGGGGCTAAAATTAAATCTGTTAATAACAGCTTTGTGTTGAATTATAAAGGCAGACATTATGCTGCCAACAGTAAGTAGGCAATTAGTGCGGCTGGTAGTTCAGGGACGCCACAATCCCCACATGCAGCAAGTTTATAGCAGCAGATGTTGGAAACTGAGACACTTTATCAAGGACAACTTACTTGTTTTCTCCACACATTGCTTTGGAAATCCAGGCTGCACTTTGTGCTCATCTGGATTTGATGGTTTTCAATAACTCCATTACTCTCACATAACTGACAGTGCACTTTGTTCTGCTGGATGTACTGCTTTTTGTTTTGTGTAAGTACACAGATGAAGCTTTTGCATCATCTATATGCTTTAATTGTGAAAAACGTCTTGTGATGAAATGTGAGAGGCAGCAAGCCTCCTCATGTCACCACAGAGTAGCTAATGTCATTCAAATGATAGCAAAGGCTACTTAGAACATATGAAATCTACAATCCTTTTGGAAGGACTCCAGAGTACAAACATTCATATGAAAATGCAATTCACTGTATGTTTTAACAAACAAGAACATTTTTTCAAGGTCATTTTAGTGACAATAAGAAGTGTGGTTTTCAGCGGGTGAGCAAAATATAATATATTTTTTAAAGTTTGAATTCTTTTGGATCTATTTATACATTGACTATCCCACTTCCTCCTCACCAGAAAAATTTGGAAAAACCTCACGACCCAAAAGCTATATTAATTCTTGTATTTCCTTGGGTGAGTGGACAGGAGAGAAGGGCATATCAGAGCATTACTAGGTCTTTGTTGCTAATTATTTCAGGGTGTATTTTGCTTTGGTTAGATTGGCCTGGTTTCCAGATATCTGAATTTTTTACACCATCCAGAAAGCCTGTTTCAGTCTGGGACCATAATGTGAGGAAATAAGCATAAGAGGTGCTTTGTGTTTTTGGAACTTAGCAGTACAATGCAATGGTCTTCTTTTCTAAGGAGTCAAATCTGATTTTCTGATGGTTATGCCCATGCAATAATTCATCCCCAGAGGTGCCAGACACTTTCCATCAGCAGAAAGAAACTGTCAGAAAATTGTTGTTATTGATTCATTTATTTAATTATATGTATGTAAGTATGTATGCAAGTATGTATGTATGTATTTATGTATGTATGCATTTTCTTATTAAATTGAAGTTGCGGTTCACTTCAGTTTTTTTAATGGTCAGAATAACCTCACTTTACATTAGCAAAGGATAACATATGCCCCTGGAGTGAATTCATAAATATATGGATGTGTGCTGAAGCATGTGTGTGCACATGCATATGAATATAAAAACACAGATACAGGCACAAAAATAAATGGTAAAGAGAAATGTAATTTGAAGAAGGAAGTTAGTAAACAAACATGTCAAGGGGATTTCAAAGTCTGCAAAGGTGCTGCCAGTTGGAGAGCATGCTGTTATTTTTCCATATGTGATTTACTGAGGATTAGAAAAATAATCATGTGATAAGGATTAGAAGCTAAACAACTGAAATGAAAAGAGAGGAAGAAATAATCGTGAGTGGCCATTTTTATGTAGGTGAGATGACAGGCCTCATAACAGACCTGTGGTGTCTCACCCTTAAGGGGAAGAGAGCACCCAAGATTCATAGATGCTCATGGTTGAAATTAATGGCAAAAATTAGGTGTAGGATTAGGATCTCCAGGACTGTTGTCTGTGGTGTGGTTTGCTTCAGATGGCCAGGATGGAGATGAGAGACTTCTGGATTTTGGTCTTAGAGCATGGGGTTTATTATAATAAAGCATGGGAGTAGAAGACCTGCTATGAGCTGCCAGGCGCAGCCTAGAGCAGGTCAGAGAGGTGAGAGAGAGAGAGAGAAGTACAGAATACAGGATATGGAATGAAAGTAAGGTGGTCGCAGTTTGCAGTACAAGAAATCATCTTCTGTGCTGAATATTCTTATTTTCACTAACCAATCTAGAACAAGATACAAATTCTATAGCATTTACATAGAGCCTATGAGCATCATAGGCATATTACCATATGGTGTTATATTTTAAACCCTGAAAACTGCTTTTTTGGACCCTCTGCCAAGTTGGCAGGGTCTGCTCTGGCCCTTGGACCTGTGTGCTAGCAGGAGGTATTGTCTAATCAAGGAGTGGATTCCCTTCAGTGGCCATACCATTGTTTTCCCAGTTAGTAACTGGGGTTTGGTATCTCAAAGCTTGTCTTCATTTCAATCTCACTTATAGTTTCTATATTCTCAGCATCTTTTTCCAGGTAATCATATTTATAAGACTTTCCTATTTCATCCTCCCCAACAATTAGGGAGTCTGTAAAAGCCTGCAAAGTTTTATTAGTAAATAATACACTTGGCATGGAAATTAGCGTGTTAGTTCCTGATCCTAATGTAATCACACTGCAGTGGGTTTTGGGTAAAGTGGCAGGGTAAAAGGTAAGAGAGGCAGAGGGAAAGAGGAATTAAAGAAGGGGAGAGAGAAGGAGAGAAAAAGAGAGAAACGGTCCTGTCTCCTGCATAGATTTGATGAGCTGTCCAGCCTGCACAAGGGCGTTTGTCCCAGGAAAGTGCTGCTCTACCTCTGTATGGCCGCCTTCTGCTACATCCTGTTCTTTCTCACAGCTTGTTGTTGCCAACAATCTTTGGCTGTTATTGCCAACAATCCTTGGCTGGCTCCACAGCTGTCTGGCTATTGTTGTTTGAGATATATGCATTAGCCCCTTATCTTTGGGGCTGCTGTACAACCCTCACATTGGATTTTCTGCTGGTCCCTGCACAATCTATATCACGTTACCAGTTTGCAGTTTCATATGGTGATTTATGAAGTGGTTGGAGATTTCTCAGAAGGAAACACTTTATGTTATTAACTTTGCTGATCTAGTGTAGCCTGCTACCTCCTTTGCCTTAGATTCATCACAGCATATCCCCTGCAGACTTGGGGAATATCCAAGAGATGGAGAAGAATGGTGAAACTTTGTGCTGTCCTCACTCCTGACCTCAGTGGGCTCAAGTGCAACTTCCAGTTCCTACGGTAACAATTTCCTATTTTTCATACATTTTATGTGGACTTGTAATGTGCCATCTTAATTTCCCTCATTTTCTCAGAGAAATTACCATCTTTTCAAGTACTTTTTCTTTTTTCTAGCAGATTCTTTCATTTGCTTTGATTGCAAACTAAATTTTCTTTCACTGGAGCAATGTCTTTACAAATAATTGCATTCAAGGGCATCTCAAACATTCTGTCTACTTGCTTAAAATTTTATTACTGTCAACATTCTTCTAAAGCATAAGAAATGTAGGGATAGTGTTACCTGTATCCTTATGATGAATACCTTGAAAAAATATTTCACATATTACTAAAGAACTTCACTCAGATGAAATTTTTACATTTACTGAGAGAATACAAGGAGGAGTTTTGGCCCTCTTGAAGAGGTTACAGCTCCATCATGGACTGGGTAGATGAAGCAACAGGATAGTGCTAATTAGTAATTTTAAAGTCTGCCTTCTACACAGTGCTGGGGAACATGATAATTGCACAGAGGTGTGTAAGCAAAGTGAATACATATATTCTGACTCTGGAAATCAGTACAGCTGTATGTACACTGGGTAATAAAATCAGATTTTATAAATACAACCTAGAGGCTTTGTATGTTTGCTCCAGGAGCTAATTTTAGAAGTCAAGAAGTGAATACTTGGCTTTCTAGAAACATGATAATTTTTTAGGTTTCTAATTAAGTGTTCTTGAATGAGACTTGATGAAAAAATGAAGCTCCAACACCAATATCTTTAATGAAACACAAAAATTATTTAGTTGTGCAATTGAAAAGCACGCTGAAATTGCAGCAGCACAGCACACTGGCTAGGTGTTTCCTTACAGAGACCTTATCTCTAGAGGTTCTCACTCTGTGTTTCTCTGTTTTGAAGGCTCTATGTGTGTTTGAATTTCCCCCAGGATTAGTGACAGCAGCTGCTCTTTGTGCCTGTGTCTTATCAGTATTTAGGCAGTTGTAACCTCAGCACGGGAAGGCTGAACTGTCGCTTGCACAGCTAGAGGGACCAGGACTTAAGTGGATATCAGAGATACTCGACAGCTGTCTTGAAGGACACCAGCTAAGACTGGCATTACTCAGGTCAGTGGTGAATGTGTTTGATGCACAAATAATTGAGGGATAGGGAGTTCCGGTCATATACATTTGGTATTTCTGAACTCAGCTTAGAAAGGCATCATTCACTTCTGAAGACACTGCCAACCCTTCCATGATGTTTTCCTGCCCTCTGTACTGGAAAATAAAAACCTTCTTCATTGACACCAAACAGAGTACTATTGTTTAGTACGGAAAAAAAAGCAGTCTGGTTGATGGGAAGACACCACAATTTTTGCAGCTTGACCCGAGTTTTCATTACATCCTGTTAACCATGGGCATTTCAGAAACATAGTAGCAGCACTCTTGTCCGTGTCACTTGCAAAAGCCTTTCGCTCTCTGTTTTGCAAGTGTTCTGAGGTAAAAGGTGTAGTGTGTAGATTTAAAACACAAAGACTGCAATGGATTTAATTGAAACTGTGGCTTCCGCCAAGGCTAGACCCTGAGGTTCAGGAGAAAACGTGATCAAGCCTCTCTAGGCATAAACAAGTTATTGAAGAAAATAGTTGGAGTTGCCTAGAGCCTGGTAGGTCAGAGTTAAAACAGTCCATTAAGTAAGGACTTTCCTTAAAAAAAGGACAGAGAAGATATTAGCTGAAATTTTTGCTTGATGGATAAAACAGTCAGAATTGAGATGTGCATTTGAAAGCTTGAAAGAAAGTAATTTACTTAATTTATTAAAACTAGAATAATTCCTCCAGAGAAACCATTATATGGACAGATTCTGAAATCTTTTCCATGTTCACTGTGTACATGTCAACCTCATGGATATGTCAATATGTACATGTTAATCCTCTTGAGATTTCCTTCTATTTATTTATTTATTTATTTATTTATTTATTAAAATCTTTATTTGTTTTATTTATTTGGCTCCCAGTTTGTGTTTCAGGAAGTGAGCAGGCTTTTTGTGAGGTGGGCTGATTGCCAGAGTGGGTGATGATTGTTGTTTATGTTTCATTGTTTACTTTGATACTTTGAGGACATTTTTCCATCTTTCAGGATAGCAGGCATCTCTGTGTAATTTATTTGCCATATTGGTACTATTGAGACCTGAGTATATTACCTAGGTGTGTATATACATGTTTCATTTGAGGAATCTATTAGTGACAATAGTGATATATCAGAGATATCATTAGCAGTAACTAAAAAAGCTGCTCTTCTACCTGTGATAAGAGTGCACATCCACAGCAGATAGATTAAACACATTTTCAGACAAAGATACCAGAATACATGGTAAGATCTAGGACTCTGTTGGTCATGTGGCGACTGATTTCCTCGGAAAGAATCTCAGACACTTTGCTAATGGTGGTAGCTTAAAATCTTAGAAAGATTTTGAGAGCAACTCTGAAGGTATTGACTTTACTATGTAAGCCTGTCATTTGGGCCTTTAATGAGGTACAACTATTGAAAACAGACCAGGCAGGGGTCACTGTAAAGCCTGCTTTTAAAATGTTCATGTGCTTTATTTGATTTTAAGATCCATTTCTATCTACCGTGATGCAGTTGGACTAAAAAAATTCCTTCTTAGCTGGAAAAACCTGCCGATTCTAGGAGAATTTAATTTAGGAAATTTACCATCAATATATTTCTGACAATTTGTTTAATTAAAACATGTTTAACAAATAGTGAAAATTCTGCAAGAAGACAACACTTTTCAAGTCTGACTCTGAGGTCCGCTTTCCTTCTCTGAATGGTACAATGGTGTTTCCTGCTATGAACACTGAAAAGTGTGTGTCACTAGGGAAATGCTGCTTTCCTCTGCCTCGTTCTGTCTTGTTTTAGAGTGAAAACAGTGTCATTATAAAACATATATTGATTCCCTGTGTTTCCAACTCACCTGAGAAACCATAGGTGCCAATGTGCCATTCAGAGAGAGAAAAATACTTTTCTTTTCTTTGTTTCTTTTCCTCTTGCTTCTCCTTGCCTTGCCTTCCTTCCCCTTTTTTGTTATTGTTGTTTTGTTGTTGTTGTTAGGGCAGTGTCTGCTGTCTCTCTTATTAGTTGCAAGTGTCAGAAGAAAGAACCTTTATTTACTGCATTACTTTTTTGTTATTATAGCTGCAAATTCTGGTGTGCTTTCATCTCGTAACTGCTTTTCTTACATGGCCAGACTCAAACACCATAATTGTACCTTTGTAACTTCGTGTCAGTTTGAAGACAGAAACTGCTGTCACATACTCTAGAGAAATGCTGGTACCTATCACAGATTTTTTACAATAAATTTTTATGTTCATTAATTTATGTTTTGATTCACTTTGATATGGAAATTAACATTCAGGAAATGTTTTTTAAGGTATCCAATGAATCCTCTGCAAAAGAGTTTTCATACCTGGTCAGATGAGTGTGTCTCGAGAGATCTTACAGATGACCCCATAAAAGAGAAAATAGCTGTAAACTTCTGTTTACTTAGAAAACACTTAAGGATAGCAATAACTTATCCCTAGCCAGTCTCCTGGGATTATGGGCTGTTAAAACCCACAGAATTGAATGAATAACTTTAGGTTGTCCAGCCTGCTTGTAAATAGCCTGATAATGTGTATTTGCTTTGTTGGAAGTCTCCAGGGGACTGTGTTTGTGGTATTAGGAGCTGGACACATGCCTACGAAGAGACAGCCTGGTCCTGAGAAGTTTATTGTCTTCAGCTTTACAGACAGACAAAAAAAGGAGAAGATAAATGTTGTTATTTGTTATTGTTACAGTAGGGGATTGAGGCAGAGAGAGCAAACATCTTCCTGGCATATTAAATCAGTTAACACTCCTCTCCAGGGGTCACATCTTCTGTCGAGGTTCTTACAAATGTCAAGTGCCAGGTGGAACAGAAACCATGGGCAAACCATGGGCTCCTTCCACACAGTTATTAACAAGAACAGGAGGGCGAAGAGAAACTCCCCTGTTGCAGGGAGATTTTGTGGGAGAATTCACCAGTTATGACTTTGTAACCTCAAACACCATGACTCGTGTATTTGTCAAAGTGCTTTTAAAAGATGGAGCTTAGTGAATAAGTGAGAAAAAAGATTATATGATTGTCCTTTCATTATTTTCAATGATCAGTCTGGAAACATAGAGGATTTGTAGCAAAGATTGCTTTCTTCTAGAGTCCTTAGTGTCCAAGAAACTTTGGCTTTTTCTCTGGGAAGCAGTCCCATTATGAAGGGAGATGCTCAGAAAGTAAATACATTACCTGTACTGATATATAAATTACTCTCATTACTAAACCTCCCAATCTGAAGCTTATACATCCTGCTGTTTGTGCTGGATGCTCATTTTTTTATTTCTGAAGTTGCTTAATAAAACAGAACACCACCAACTATTTCCGGTTTTGATAATTTTCCGTTGCTGCAAAGCTCTTCGTGTTTGTTGCTGTGACATTACTACCCACGCCTGAGCTTTCCCACACAATTGCATCATTGCTATACAGTACAATCATGTAGAATTAGGAGGAGGAAAAAACACCTTTGAAACAGAAGCAGAAAAGATGATGTAGAACAAGCTTGCTGATACCCTGCAGAGTATTTAATTAACAGAATTGATCACTTCTAGGAGAGATAAAGTGATTTGATAGAACTCGGAGAGAAAACACCTCTTTTTCAGGGCAGGGATAGTTCCTTATTGACACTCCCACTGGTTTTTTAAATTAGTCTCTCCTGATACCCACAGAGAAGAGAAAAAAAATTCATTTTTTTATTACGTATTTAGAACCTCAGAATCCCCCAAATGATAAGTGACTTTACAACATATTCCTCTAACAGGACAAGGCTTTTTCTGTTAAACTAATAGTGAATGCTAAAGGTATTTAATCAGTGCAATATGATAAATATACGATGTTTCAAAGTACATTTTACATGTCAAAACTTCACTGATATACATGCACACATACATCTAAACAGCAGGAATATTCTTTGAACAGATTTTCCATTTAAAAACATGGTATCTTTTTTTATACATAATCCAAATAGTTTTTGATTCAGAAGATTTTTGGATTAACAAATGTAGTTAGCACCAAATAATGTGTATTCATATTCATATAATAAATAAAAAGATCTTTACACCTTCTGAAATAGCTGAGCTCCGGACCTTAAAGACAACTCTAAATCTATTGATCTTCACAGATTTCATTTTCTCTTATTGCAGTATAGTCAAATGCATGTGGATACATCAGGTTTGCATAAGTACACAGATGTTAGCCCAATCACTACTGGAGCCGGTGTTTATATGGAACATGCAATCCTTTGCCAAGCAGGCAAGCAAACAAAAAAATACCAACAAACCACCAAAACCCATTCAAATGAACCAACAAATGCAAAATTCTTGTATCCATTTCATCATAATGGATAATAGTTGTAAGTATATTCTCTGTAAAAGTCATGACTGCATTATTTGAAAATTAAAAATCCAGCTTTCTGTTTTCTGTTTCATGTTCTCCTCAGAGATGCAGAACTGGCATGTGAAGAACACTATGAAGTTTACACACACAACAGTGCTTTTCTTGCTGTTTCTAGGTCCAAAAGTAAGATATCAATACTGTTAAAAAGTATCACAGTAAATTTTATAGAAGCTTAAAGAGCTCTGGAGAATTAAAAATTATGAACACAGGAAATTTTTTAGTTCTATTCCTTTATATAAATGTTACATTTTTTAGCACCTATATATTCTGGAAAGCAATGTTAGCCTCATTGCAGATCTATTCACATATATATTTAATATTCCTTTCCCTCCAGAATGAATGGGTAAATTTGTCTGTGCAGATGTAACATTTATATCTATGGACCACTTCAGCACAGAGTGTAAAAACTCAGCCTCATTATAAGCTAAAATATTGCTAGTGACAAGCCTTCACTATAGTGGGGTTTGCCAAGAGGCAGAAAATAAAGTTTTTTATATTCTACAATCTCACTTGAAGAAGACTCAGGGATCCCACTTTAGAGACTGCAAAAATAAATGGACACAGTCTTTTCCAAGCAAGAGCAGGTAAAAACCACATTCCATCAGGGGTGTTTTGAAACTTTTGAGATTTCTTCCCTGAAAATATGTCAGCTGTGTTGGTGTCAGGTTAAAAGCAGACTGTCTGGCTCTGAGTAGATGGGGTCACACATGGTTAGGGTGTCTAGGCACAGTCACAACCAAGCTCATACCTGCCACTCACAGCTGGGTGCTGACATCTTTTGTGCTCTCAAACACCTCCCTTGGCAGCTGCAGCCCTCGGCACGCTGCCCCTGGGCTGAACGCAGAGTGGGGACATCCAAGCCCCCTAGCATTCAAAGTTCCGAATGAGTGAGTGTACTTGTGCACGTTGCTTGGAATGACTTTGTTCCTACATCAGCCATATCTTTGTATCTTCTGACCTGAGCAGACAACTAGCTCTGTTTGTGGTGGTGTTCCCACGCCTGGTGGGACAAACCGGAGATGTGATAATCCATCCCTGTACCAAATGAGCATCAGAGAAAGCGGCTTGCATCATGCTTCTCTTCTAGATCTGATTTGCTGTGTTTTGGTTAAGTCTGGGGAGGTTCGGGCTTCCACGCAGATGACCCCTTCTCCCTATCCAAGCCACCATCCCACGTTGTGCAGCTTGCAGGAAGGCTCCAGGGAGCAGCAGTCTGCGGGCCAGGATCAGTGATCAGCCTACCATGGCAGCTGAGATCTCTGACACCAAGGTGTGCAGCTTAAAAACAGCCAGAGCCTACGGCTTTGACCCTGCTGTCCTGTGTATAGGCAACAGAAAATGGAAAGCAGATATTTCCAAAGCTAATAAAATGGTTAGGCATGAGCATGACCTGTGCCTGACGTGGCATGAGGGCATTTTAGAGCACAAAGAGCTCTTACATGTAACACCAGTTTAAAATAGGCTTTGGCTTTGCAGGGGTTGTGAAATCTTTATAGTCATCTAATAAATCTGTTCCCCAGACCTTAGGCTTTTTTCTCCAAAAACCCAAACACTTGTAAAATATTCTGTCAAACTCTTCCTGCAACATTCCTTTTAGTGGTCCAGAGCCTACAGCCTCCTTTATTGAATTTCTAATAAATAATACATTTTTAATTGTTTGCCTCTCAAAACTGCATGTTGATTTTATCCTATGGCAAGAAAGCAAAGCTGAGATTCATAACCAACAGAATTAAATGTGTGGTAAATCACTATATTTTTCACCCTATGAAATCCTATTCTGGCTCTGTGAGTGTCTATGACCACTTACTCCATGGATAGGAATGAGAAAAATGAGAAAATCTGAGCATATTTGTAGGTTAATGGGCACACCAGAGGAAGAGGCATACAAATCCTCAGTAGTGAAAAGAGGAATCAGTTGTCCTTTGTTACATAATTTGTAATATTGATCAGTCCTGTTGCTTTACAGGTATTCAGATATCATACAGATATGATTACAGGCAGGGCACTTTCCCCTCAAACACGGCCTGATTTTTTTTTCTTTTTTATTTTTTGTATCTGTCTTCATCCTGTCTTTCAATGAGTGTCTTGTTCTCTGTGTAAAAGATAAGGTGAGTATCTAGTGGACTTTCAAAGCTTGGAGCTGCTGGTTTTCAGTGTCATATCCTGTGCAAGCCCTTCCCAAACTGAGTATGAAAACAAATCCCACAGTGCCAGGGGGCTTAAAGGTATTTCCTTCGTTCTTCTGCTTCACCCTTATGTTTTGCACAAAAGACGTAGTGGAGGTACAAACAGTGTCATGAGGTAGATGGCAATGATTAATGGAGCTCTAGCTTACCAGGCTGTGGGATATGTCCAGCTAATTAAATTTCCTCTGAGAATTCCTTGCCATTCTGTTCCCAAATGTACAAACTGTGTGATATGCTTCACACTCTAAGTGTTGTATGAGACAGCCATTAGCTACAGTGAATGACTTATGAAAAGCTAATATGTTTCCTATCCAACATGACTAACATCGTTTGCACTTCCTTTAGTTTCTGTCTTTGATCTGTGCTTAAAGGAGAGAAAATCTATCATTTTTAGCTGGAAAGAAAATTCCTTACCACCTGCTGTTATGCTGAGTGCAAAGCTTCATGGATCTGAGAATATCATTAGCAATTTTGGATAATTACTTAGAGAAAGTTTAGGGGTTCCATGTTCTACTGCACTTTAATCAGAGTCCAAATTTGAGTTCATTTCCCTGAAAGGCAGATTCAGAAGAAAATCAGTCCCAATGATAATGCAATGGCAAAGACTCATTCATTGATTTTTCAAGTGACACATTTCATTTTTTAAAATGTTAATTTTTTTTCCAAAACTGCCTTTAATTTCATTTGGATATTTCATCTTATTAAGATAGATTTTTAAGAAAAAAAAATTACTGAGTCTGCCATGTGAAACTTTCTAAGTAGCAACCATTGATCTTGGAAAAATAATTTGAAAAGAAAATTTCTCTCTGTGTCTGTGCTTGTAAGAACCATTAATGAAAAGGGCACTTGCCCTCCCTTTTAGTGAGTTATGGCATTTTTTTTCCAGTTTTTGTGAGCAGTTTGTTTAGAGAAAAGAAACAATACTGTAGCATCACTGCTTTGTCATCTAAAAGAACTTCTATTCACAGATTCCATTTGATCTGCAGATATGGAGCTGCAAAGACAAAGAATAAGAGAATTTGGGTACACATTTCTGAACTGGCCTGTCTAAGAAAAGACAGGTGATTTAAAAAAAAAATGAGACCCAGCAAAATTGCATCCACTTATCCATTTTGTTTTCCATAGAGAAAGCAATACCTTTCTCATACAGAAACAATCCAGCATACGAAAAGGGACTGAGCTGAATGCTTCAAACTGCAAATGACAGAAGAAAATGTCGATAAATCTAGCCCAGTAAGTGAAATTTCACAATGGACTATTGAGGTCAACTATATGAAAACATGGGTGGGAGAGCAAGGTAGAGTGCTTGCAAAAATCTGCATCCACAAAAGGAATTATAATTGAACTAACAGAAATTATGCATCTGCACCCAATTGATCTGAAACCATCCTGAATGTTTGACCTTAAGAAAAACGGTAACAATAAAATTGGAGTTTGGTGTTCTGTTGGGCTCTAATCTAATTTGGTTCCATCCTTAGTGACTAACACTATCATGTTAATTCTGTTCTTTAATGGGCAGTGAAGGTCCTGTTCATAAAACCATTTTCCAAGGCTTGCTTTTTTCCTGCTGTTATGACTTTGCACCATTTGCAGAAGCTGCTAATGGAGTTGTGTATGTGCTAAAATGTACTGCTCCCATAGTTTGGAAAGGAAAAAGGAGTAGAGAGGGTGCTATGTACCAAATAAATTCATCTAGTATTCTTTTATCAGTATCCTAGTCTAAAGAGGTTTTCCATGTAGAAAAACTATACTAGTCCTTAATTTTTAAGAGCAAAGGGAGAGGTGATTTACATGTAATTCAAGTGTGAATTTCCATTACTTTTCAAGAGGATATTTCAAATCAGACTATTGGCTATAAAGTAAAATTAATATAAGAAAAAACTAGGAATCTAAGCTTTTAAAGGTTGTTTTGCTTTGTTTAGTTTTTTAAAGAAAGTTATATAAGAGGAAAAGATCAGACTTTTTAAGCCAAGCCAGCTTATGTCTGGACAACAGAACAGACAAAAGAAATCCTAATATAAAAATAAATAAGCATTCATGAAAGCTGTTCACTGAGAATACTGCATGCCTTAAGATGTTAACATAAGAAAAGACTGTACAATGTTCCCTTCTTTACTTTGTACACAATAAAAGAGACAGGCTTCATACCTGCCAAAGCATTATGAAGTAGGAAGCATTATGACAGTTTTTTAGGTGAAGTACATGTCAATATCTCCTGTCCCATCATGGATTATCTTTTGTAAGTGTCAGGTCTAAAAGCAAAAGAACACTATTTTGGATGTTTAGTATGAGTATCAGAGATTTCTTACATGGGAGGGTGACATCTGAATTTTATTTTGGAACTTCAGTATTTCTTACTGGAATTAGTTGTAGGGCACTCACATTTTTGCAGATAAATAGGAGCATTCATCTGAACTCAGTTCAACCTTCCCATAATAAAACCAGCAGCAATAAAATTTCACTACATGATCAGAAATGGAAAATGGCTATAATGTATTAAGATATAAATGTTATATAACTTAGCTTAATCTAGTGCGACACTGGAGACCTAGTGAAGCACTGGAAAGCATAACTGATTCACTTGATTCCCATTGAAGTTTATGTCAAGAATATCTTGCATTCTAAAACATATGAAGTTTCTGTTTTGCTCTGGATTGTGAAACTCAGACATATGTGTGAAGCTGTGCTGCAGTGGGCAGAGGGATCAGCATTTTTAAGTGTACAATGGCTTGCCATGACTGGCAGTGAAACACCCATCAAAATCCAGAATTTTGTCATCTTGCTTGATTATGCATTTCTGCTAAGTACCACTTGTTTCAAAAAGTTTTTTTCACACAGGGATGGAGATGGCTGGACAAGGTGAAAAAAAAAAAAGAAAAAATATGGAAAAAGAATTTGTCATCTGCTTTCCTAGTGGTCTCATCACCAAAATCATACTTTTGACAGTTACAATAATACTTCTCATCTACTACCATGAGATGTTACCTGACATCTTTCTACCCTACACACAAGCCTTTCCTTTGAGGCTTCTAGTTTTGCTGAGTAGCTGGAATTGGTAACCTGTGAACAGCCATCCGAATTGGACTGTACCAAAAAGTGTAAAGACACCTTTTTAACCTCCAGCTTCTTCTGAGGTTGTAGACTCAATTTTTTCTTTACTTAAAAGCATCCTTCCCACCAAACAATAAAACACCTAAATACCTCCACCTGGAGTATAATCTGGATAATGCTAAAGGCTTCACTGCTGTCAAAGGAGTGGTAGAAAACAGCAGGAATTATATTGCTGCCCTGGTAGACTTTGATGAGTGTGAAGTCCTATGAGGGAAAATCTGCTAATTCTGTACTGATTTTATATATTTTTTCTTTTACTGTTGTCACCTAAAGGTAGAATCCAAAATATACCAAAATTTTTTGTTATTGTAGGGGTTTCATTTTCATAGGCAAGGAACAATATGGCCCTTCAACCTGAAGGAACATACATTTTAGAGGGCTAATACATGAAATCAGTAGATATGATTTCAGCTGGATTTTAACTTCCTCTGAAGGATAAACCACAGTTAAGGAGGAAGTCCCTATACTTTTTGCACAAAATACAAGATTGTGTGGTTTGTGGTCTGCAAGATTTCTGTGAAGATGTTCATTTCTTGTGGAAAAATATTTAAGATTTAATATTTAAGATTTTGGAAGACTCAGCAAAAACCTGTTCTTGACATATACTTCCCTGCTATAAATAAAAGCTTTGCAGAAAAATTGAGCTTCTACCTTTGCTGCTTCATAAATTTTTCTTACCTTCGAGAAAACTATGAATGAAGCATCAGCTAGTTAATCAAGAGAGGATGGATTTGCAAACACTTCTCTTCAACAAGGATTTGTCTATTACAAAATCAGAAACCATTCTCATTAAAGTATTTCTCTAACATGGTGCAACCTCCCAGGAAAGGCAAACCATGAGTAATGAGGAAAGATATGAAAATGTAGCCTGCATTATCTCCTAAGACAAGCCATTTTTTACATTGGTGGAACTTATGCCTCTCACCTCTAGAACTACAGTGGAGAATATTTCTAAGCAACAGTCTGGCATCACATTTGGAAGAAAAAAATGAAGCAAACATAAAGCCATGTTGTTTTTTTCTTTTTCCCAAGAAAAGGGAGAAAATTATCAAAGAACCCAAATGATTGTTGGTTTGTTTTATTTCTCACAAAATACCCAAACATGATTTTGTCCTCATATTCTTCACTGAAAGGATTTCATACAGCTTTGCTGATCAGTAGATTGTATACAAAGGTTACCCTCTGGAGCAATGACAGATTTTTTTTCTGTTTGAGATATCTTGGTTATACAGTTAATAATTTTTTTCATCAGTGGAAATGAACTTAAGACTGGAAAATTATATTAATAAATCTAGAACATATTTTGGACCTTTGTTTCTCTTTATGATGGAAAAAAAAAGAATTAGAGGCCAACTCAAGAATCTAAAGGAATTACGTGAAATATATTTGACATACTATGGTCAAATGTGTCTGAAAAACAGCATACAAAATTCTCTGAGGAAGAGTTTTCATGTGTCTTCTCCAGGGTATCTGTACTTGCAAAACCTGGCTTTGGAGAACTTTCAGCTCCTGGTGGCAAAGAGTCACAGAGGGTACAGGGGGAGCATTTTTAGTAGTTAACAGTTAACTTTCCCTGCTCAGAGATAATAGACTGGTTATAGCTCTTAATGTGAACTTCATAACTGAACCACAATTTAGCCCAACATTCATTGTTTCAGATGGAAAGATTTTCTTGACTCGTGTGATATTTAGGATTTCTTCTTTTTTCAGACACCATTGATTTGCAAGTTCTTCATAAAATACTTCCAACATGTCAGGTTGTTCAGAGGGGTTGTGGAGTCTCCATCCTGGGAAATACTCAAAGGCCAGCTGAAAATTAATCTAGGCAACTAATTGTGCACAACCCTCTTTAAGCATAGTGTTTGACAAGACAATGCAACTAGACTGAAAATTCTCAAACGAATTAAAGTGAATTTGAGCACCAAAACACTCCTAGATATTCCATCTACAGTTCAGAAACTTCAGAGAATCACATGAAAAGTCCGTGGCCAAATAACCAATAGATGGTAATCCTGTCCCAACAGACCAATTTTTCCTCACCTATGTAGAATTTTATCTCCTCTCCCCGAGGGGAAGAGAAAATATTTTCCTTATTTCTCCTTCTTCAGCCCTAAAAGTGAGATTGTCAAATACTCATGCAGGGAATCAAACCCCAAATCTGTTTTTAAATTAATTTGCCATGCAGAAAACAAAAGCTGCTATTTGACACCTGTGGAAGTCTGGACTGGACTAAGAACTGGGTCTTAACAGCTGGATTGCAAAATCTTCACCTACAGTCTGTAGTAATATATGTCCCTTTATGCTTTATGAAAAGCTAACCAAGATATGCAAGTTTTCACCTGGTGTCTATGAACTACATAAATTTCTAAATCTATAGCTGAAAATTTCCATTAGCTGTTCTTTGCCTCAATTTTCTCTGGAAAAAAAGCAGAACAACTCCAAACCAGAAAAATTACCCCCAAAATCAACAAAACAAAATGTCTTTGTCTGTATCACAAGCCTGTGAGGCATGTGGCAGATTATATCTACTTTTACCGGAGGCATAGTGAAAAAAATGATGCTATAGTCACTTTCATGAGAACTGATGTCTTGTTTTGGAAGCTAATAACAAACTATTCATAAAACATGAATTTTTTTTAGCACAATGTAACTTTTCCCAACTTTTTGGTTTTTATTAGTGAGTGACAAAAATGCCTTCAATGTGTATTTCACATTTTTGGAGTTTATGTATTTTCTGTCACTGTGTGTTTGTCTAATGCAATCTAACATTGAAAATATTTTCTTACTGCCCTTACAAAGAATAAACTAGATTTTTACAGGAAAAGAATCAACATTTTTTAATGTAGAAAAGAATTGTAACTTCTTATATATGTAAAAAGTAATGCTTAGAGGTTTCTTCTTATACTGAGGGACCACAGGGATTAGTTATGCTATATAGATCATGTAGCAAACATATACCAAATGAAATTTTCTGGTGATCTAAAGTCAAATTAGTAGGAAGTACTTCATGTTTTCTCTGAAGTCTGGAGATTCACTTATACCAAAGTAGAGAAGCTCACCAAAGTTGTACGGCTCTGCAATCCAGGCAGAAAAAGACTGTAAGAGCATATTACCTTTCTTACAATGTATCTATGTGTCTGGGAGAAAACATCTGTTCTCACTGTATAAACTACAAAGCACATTGCCACCATAGAAAAATTGTGTCTTGATGCATCATTCTCAAGCATTTTTTTTTTCTGTAGGCCTTTGCATTTTTTTCTTCCTCCATGTTTTTGCATCATTTTAAGACAGGATTCTCAGCTACAACCTGGGTTCTTAGATTGCTCAGTGCTCAGAAGACCAGTCTGAAATTTGCACTCTTTCTGGGTAAATTCATGTGCTTTTCAAAAATATTATCACCCAAATCAGGTTCTTGGGACATGTCTAGTCATAGCCTTCAAAACCTAGTCAGGTTTTGAAGGCTATGGACTCCCCAGCTAGGGAGGGAGGGGCTATTTGTAGGGCTATTTGTTCCAGAGTTTGGTCACAAAGTAAAAACTTCTGATTTTCTTGCCCTCAAAAACAATTTTCCATTTTGCCATTTATGTCCATTTTCTTCTGTGCTATCACTGGGCACCATTGAGAAGAAAGTCTGATTTCATTTTACATTTTCTCATCAGGTATTTATACCAGTGAACTAGATACCCATGAGTTTTCTACTTTCTGGGTGAACAGTCCCATCTCTCTCAGCCTCTCCTCATGTGAGATATGCTCTAGTCCCTTCAGCATTCCTGTGGAGCTTCACTGGACCAGTATGTTCATGTCTCTGCTCTTCTGAGGAGGTTAGAACTGGACCTGTCACTCCAGGCATGGCCTTGCCAGGACTGATGAGAGAAGTTCAAGTCCCGCAACCTGCTGGCTGCAAATCAGGATGTGTGCCTCCTGATGCATCCCTGGGTAACTGTCTTTGTAACAGGGACACATTGCTGGCTCATATTTGAATCTCCATCCATCATAATCCCCACCTCCTTTACAAAGGTGCTTTCCAGCTGGGTGGCCCACTCCAGGTGTTTGTGTCTGGGTTTGTTCTTCCCCAGGTGCAGGATTTAAATGTTTGTTTGCCTAGAGGAGGACTTAACAAGGGAACACAGACCTGTCACTGTAACATCAGCTTATGAATTACAGCTAAAATGAAAAGAAAATATAACTTTTTTCTTGTTTTTACTATGACAAATGTGATAATTAGTTTTTGATAGAGACAGTAGTTGCAAACTTTTACATGTGTTGACACATGAACTCATGTCGCAAGAGCTCGATTGGGCAGCTTATACTGCTATTCCCCTCAGACATGATAATAAAACCCGATTTTATCTTTATTTGTCAATAATCAGTTTTATTTTGGAGTCACCATAATCCCACGTCTAGAAATAGCTTTAACATTTCTGAGACCTTCTGCAAAATCAAATTATGTAATGTAACTTAGCCTAAAGCGGTAAAACAAAAAGGTGATAGAGATGATGCAAGTTTTTCCTACCCACTCACTACTCTTTTGTCCAGCTCACAATCCTTTTCTGACATGGAAATTTTTATGCAAACTCTACCTAAAAGATTTAAGTTTTGAGGTTCAATGTGTATCTTTGAGAAACTATTTGCTTCAAGATCCATCAGACTGGTCTATTTCTGTTTGTAGAACGTAGAGCCATGACATGGCATTTCCTAGCTAAAACATTTAACAGAAACAGGTCAATTTTGCTTAGAAACCTAAAGAGACTTATACAATATACTCATACGGCTCTATTACAAAGACAGTAGGACACCGGTGGCATTCAATTAGTTATCATATTAATTCCTGACAACACCTTCATCTTTACTTGGATCTCAGATTCCATTGAAGGTTCAGGCATGTGAGAAGGAAAGATCTGTGCTGGTGAACCTAAGGGAGATCAAAGTAATGCTGAAAACAGTTTAAAATAAAACTCAGAAGATTCCTCCCCTTCCCTCACTAGAGCACTGATGCAGAGGGACCCAAAAGTCCAGGGAAGTTTCTTCTCTGATAATTTTACATAACAAACTTACCATTTTGGTAGATTTTCATAGAATTTTGGTCACAACATTCTCATGTTCTTTTGTTGTACAAAATGCATCCTTTAGAACTACTCACATTTTCACAGCTATATGGGTGTTTTTGGGGGATCATACATCCAGGGTACCATAGATGGTAATTCACAACAGATTTTTGTTTTTTTTTTTTTTTTTTTTTTGTATATGAGGAATAAGTATCAAAAAGATTGAAAAAAAAATTACATAATTCCCCTTTTCTTTTCCCTCTACTCTAGTTAGAAGGCAAATGGACATGCAGGAATAACCTGTATCACGTGCACTGTGGGTAGGAAGAAAAACAAGTGAAAATTGTAAAATGATGCCTCCTCTCATATTTTCACTTAAACTAAAAGGAAAAAAATGAATAACATGTTATTTTAATTCTTGGTTTTAAACATTTATAGATATATTTTAAAATTAAGTATTTTTAATTGAAAACCTGCATAGTTCAAGATGTTTCAGTGCACTGTTTCCCCCACAAAAAAAACTATGAAAATTTCCTTCAACTACACATTTGGCAAACATGTAATGGATTTCAATTACAGAAACTTTGAATTCAAACCTTATTTTAAACATAAAAAAAAAGTTTTAAAGTCTCTTGAAATTTTAGTTCAGAAACAAACTAATGTTTCCTTTGTACAAGATTGCTGAACTGCTCTGCTGATTCCATTGAGGAATGCTGACATTGGGATGAGCTCAGATGAAAAGACAATATTGACATTACAAAGTATAAAATAAACCACCAATACAAAACTTTTTCTGATTTGGTTTTTTGAAGGTAATATTTTTCAATACACTCTGGTAAACTGAAATGGGAGAGACTTAAAAAAAACCAAAACCAGATTATTAACATGGCTATAGCTCCCAAATTACTCTAGATCTCTGGAAAAGCTGAAGCAAAGCCTGTACTTGGAGTCACTGAAATCCTCATACATAAAGAATACATCCGATGTTATTCAGAGTGAACATCAATTTAATCACATTCTGTAAGCTGGATAAATAGCAAGGAGTGTATGTCAACAAAATTTCTACATGGAATAGTGTCCTGTATCTAGGTTGGAAAGAAAGTAGACCCAAAGAAAATAAGGGTAGTGTGAAGCTAAAAATGAAAGAAACTTGACTCCTCAAAACAAATATTTTTCTTTCAAATAGAAATATTACAATGGAACAATCACAGAAAATTATTTCTTCTAGCCATGAATAGATGAAACCATTTTTATTTGTCATAATCTTTTCTTTGCTGAAACCAAGCCATGCTAGGGTGATAGGTTTGGAATAAATGTATATCAGAAGACACCCTATTTGTTTTTTAAAGAAAAGATTGTTTTTAAAAGGATTGTGATATAATTTGTGCAACTGTCAAAATAATTCTTCAAGCAAAATAAAGTATGCTATTCATTCATAATTTTTACACAGGGACTGCAAATGATTCTGCCTTTACCTTTCTAATTCTTAGGCACATGTATAGATAGCAATGTATATATGTTTCAACTCTCTTCAGAAGATCAAAAGAAAAATCATTATAATTGCAAGAAATTATTATTCTCAGCGGCATAAATCTTAATAAACAGACGATTTTGACTCAGGAATGGCAATGCAAGAAACAGAAATTAGGCATCTACATTACATAAGAAAACCTGTGAACTGTATTATTCTTGCTAAAATACAATGTCTTATTGTAAAAGTGAGTGGAATGATGCTTTCCAAATGGATTTAGGAAGTTATTGATTTCTTTCAAGAACACTGGGATATGGACGTCCAAGCCAAAATAATTTATATGAACTCTAACCCTAAGAAATGAATTGGCTTGAAATGAGAAACCAAGTACAAAGGTAAACTGCAAAAGCACTTTTCTCCATCTGGCACTATAAAATCCCTGTGAAAAAAACCTGCCTCTCCAAATCCGGGCTGTAGGATAGACATATACATCCTTCACACCTTCAATCTACTGCTGCCATTTTAAATACCATTGCAGATGAATCTGCTTTACTCTTTGTGAGCAGTAAACGGGAGGGCGGTGGGCTTGACTGTCAATAGTTCAACACTGAAGTTTTGCATGTTTTTATTACTATGATTTGACCATTCTGTTTTAATCAACATTGTGAATGATGGATTTTTTGGGAGAAAATCACAGCTTCTATCCTCACCTTATTTGATTTAAAATAAAATCGGAAAACCAAACCAAAGTATTCACTCTTATGGCCTTCTACAAGACCCAGGAACAGCAAAGCTTCTTGTCTTGGCTGTTCACCTAAAGTAGTAAACTAGAATACTTTTACATGATCATTGCTACCCGAGATTTAAAACTTGATGATATAGTCTCACATTCTCAAATGACCTTTCTCAAAACATTTGGGTTGCTGTTTTTTTTTTCTGAGATTTTTCAAATGAATGAGAAGTTGGTGTGCAAATACTTGAGCTTTATCACAGCGAAGTGACTTGCAGAGGAGTAGAAGGTAGCTTGGATTCATTGTCCATGTAGCTCATAATATTTATTAATGTTATTTTGTATTGTTTAGAGGGTAGAACACATGGAGCCACTTTATCAACAACCAGACCACCCTTTTAAAGATCACATCATTATTCACTTCTACTTTTGCTCCTTATCATGACATAATCTGGCCTGTCAGTGTTCTGTTCTGCTCATATCCAGTATCAAATAGAAGAACTGCAAATCTTACATTTTACTAGCACATAGAAATTACAAGCAGAAAGATCACAAATAACTTAATGTACTACCCAGCCTAGGATTATTATGTATGACAAAACATTATTTAAGGAATAAATGAAGCTTTCACTTTATCTCTATGCCCACTCATTTGTTTATTTCACCTTAACTGTGAGAATGAAGTCTATGATAAACATTATTTGTTTAATTATCCTGAGATGTTATATTTGTATAGGCAAAAAGTGTGTGTTGCTAATGTAATGATGACTTTATTATGCTAATAAACAGAACTTGTGCCCTTCACATCTGCTTAAATTTATACTTATCTAGGACTTCTTTCTTTTTTCCTTCCTTCTGTTGTAAAATTGACTGTCAAAACATCTTTCTGAAAATGTGTTAGAGTGTTTAAATTAATTAAATATAATGTAAATTGTGTAAAAAAATTACTATGCTAAAAGCTGGTGGTAACTCATAATGTTTCAAAGTTTTAAGTAAAGAAAGAAAAGTAGTTAATCAAGGGAATGAGCCACCCAGTTTCTGGTGATTCATCATTCAGTTGCCTAAATTTAAGAGCTTTTTGAAAGGGAGGGCTCATTACAGACAAATTGTTTCAGATTAACTATTCCTTTTGAACTTCAGTGCCACTTTCAGACACATTTACAATGTCTGATGGAACACAGGCCTGGCAGTAGACTAAATACTGCCCTGTTTTTTTTAAATTTTGTGATGTACTGAACCCATATCTAGGTTGATAATTGGTTAGTATTAACAACAACAAAGAACTGTGGGTGGTAGGGAGGAGTTAGCATTTCTGTACCACCTTTTCATGATTATTATTATTCATTATACTGGAGATACCCTTGGGATGCTAGCCGTAATGCCTCCCTTTTCTTCCTGCTAGATTGGATGGCATTGTTGCGGTGATCTCAACCATCTTGAGAGTACTGGGGAGCCAAAAGGTCCCAAGATAGCAGAATTACCCCCTGGGTGCTAAATGGTCTCTCCCTAAGGTTATGTTAATCTTCCTATGTTGATTGGCCTTGACCTGGTCCCTGACTCCACCCCTCTGCTTCCCCCCACTGGTTGTTGTTTTATCTCCCTGCCTTCTCCCCAACCCTATTGGCCCTAGACCTCTATAAGAATGGGCACTCACAGCCATTCTTTCTGTTTTGTGGGTGGACTCCTTTGAAGAATAAACTTTTGGGAACTCCACGCGACTGAGCTCTCGGAGTTCCTTGTCTCTGGTAACGCTGAGCTAATCAGAGGCTCTGGGGTGTTTATGTGACTGTGCAATCCACCAGCACAGGTGGGAGAAAAGGTTCTGCTTGCACAGTGTCGGAAGCATTGGGTGGAAGTGTTTGTCTGAGCAATCGAGACACTTCAGAACACGCAGAGGACCTAATCTCACTGTACCACCACCCCGCGTTATGGCATGACAATTGTGGCCTGCAATTTTTTTCTAGCTTGAGTTTGCTGCATCCAAATTGCTCCAAAGGCAATGTGACTGAAGGCAGTATTCCTCTGTCTTTACTGTCTTTGTGATTTGACTCTATTAGGAAGATTTTTTTTGATGTATGCTAGTCATAGAATGATGGGATATACAGGGATAATCTTGAGCTTCTTTGCTCTGAGCCAACTATGGCAAAAGTGAAAGGCATAATTGCCATTAGCTTATTTTATTATACTTCAGTTTACATATCTATCCAAATAAGTGCCTGTATCCCTTAAAAAAAAAAAAAGTCTTATGTAAGGATAGAGACTTTTCTGTTTTCAGGATCCCACCATAGACTGACTGTATCATGACTGTCTAGTACTCCAGCTGTTCAGCAGTTACGGGACATTATGAGCTATTCAAGAAGGATGGACCTTGTGATGTCCTAGGATTCACTTCGCAGCTCTTTTCTTGCCTGACAAACACAGCCTCCCTTACACCACTGAGTAACATGCAGGAAGGAAAGAGTGATGCCCGCTTGAGTCTCACTTTGACACGAATCCAAGACTCAATAGTGCTTTGCATCCTGTCGCAAAACTTAATTTGTTTTTCTGCCCTGCTCAATTCAGGTTTTGTATTCTGAAGTCAATGAATGTTATAAAAAGCTGAGGAAAACAGTAATTATTGCATGCCAAATGGAACATCATGTACTTTCCATGTATCTGGAAAGCATTTTTGCTGTTTCACTCAAAAAAAGCTAAGTCTTCACTGGCACATGACAGATGAGTGGAAATAATGAATAAATTTGGGATACGGGAAGAGATAAGTCTAAGTCCCAAATAATGCTACAAGAGTTGCACTGCAGTTTATGTTTGATGATCATTATTGCCAATTAACTGGAGAAAATATTAACTCTTTGACTTAGGATGACAATTAAGATAAACTTACCAGGAGTTTTGTTTGAATATTTCAAACTGTTAAAAAAAAAAGGTAAATGTTACTAAATTTCTATAAAATCATGCAAGATAGAATTACAGTCATATTTTGCAACATAAGTTTTTCAGCACCTTAAGAGACTAAGAAAAAAGGCTGATGTAAAAGATATTTAAAGACCCTACCGAAACCCCCGTTACTTTGATTTTTGATTCTATTTCCACTATAACATATTGGTATGTGTTAGGGATTTGATTCAGACAATTATTTTGATGAGAGAATAATTTAAATAACACCAGTAGTTCTGTACTCCAGGTAACTACTCATGCATGCACAAGGCTGAAGATTTGGGTTTAGGAGTTGTGGTTTATTCTCTATATCTTTCTTTCTCCTATTTTTAATTACATATATTGCTATCCAATGAGCTTATGACTCATTGTCCGTCTCAGCTTTTGCAGGAGCCAAAAAAAAGGCAATATATGGTCAAATTTGTCTTTAGGAATACCAGTGTGTTGTATATTTTGGGGACTATAGGAAAGAAGAATCTGTTCTTCCTAGACTTGTGCTCTACTGGATCTGATGTCTTGTTTTTAAGATTCTCAGTTTTCAGTGTTTCAGACCAAGAGAAGAAGAATCAGTGTGTGAAGTCCAGGTAAAGACATAACAACTGTGGGCTAAATTTAGAAAGTGACTTTAGTGATCTCTTATAGACTTAAGGTAACATTACTGAGTTTTCAAGAAAGCAGCTCAAGCCCTGATTTTTTGGAATCTAGGAAACAGAGGTGATGACTGGAGAGAGATTCAATAAAAAGACAAGAAAACATCTCAAGAACATAAACAGCTATGTCTACCTTTTACTTTGGAAGGAGTTAAGGTGCCAATGGCTGGCTTGTGTATATGGCATTTAGCTTAGTAGCCACAATATGACAAAATTCAATGGGCACTTTAATTTCTACACAACTTGAATGCTCATCCTATGTATATTTAGGACTCTTATAGTTTCTTTCAACATTAGTTACTTACATTTGATGAAGATGGAAAGAAGTTATAGAAATCTGGTGTTTGCTTGGTTGGTTTGGTTATTTATTTGGGTTGAGTTTTTTGTTTATTTGTTTTTTATTTCTGCTTTGTTTCTTTGGCTCTTGGGTTTTGGGTCTTTTTGTGTTTTGTTCTATTTTTATGATGCTCTCTGCTGTTGAAGAGCCGATGTATTAGTCCCAATGTACTTGTCTGTGCTTGTGTAGAAGGTTTTCTTTTATCTAGGTCCTCATTTTACATTCCTTAGTGTGGTGGGAGAACTTGCCTTGAGCCTTGGGGTCAGCATGGTATAACCTGGTCTCCAGAATTTTATGCTGGAGTCTGGAAAACCTAAGTCTTACAGCAGTATAAGGCCACATTGCTTGAATCTTTTCATCACAAGAGGATGACAGCCACCAAATTATTATTTCTGCTGAACTTTGACTTTTTCCTGTCTGTCATGATGTTTATAATTCTTTCTCATGAATAACACTCCTTGACGTGCCCCACTATCGTGCCTGGATAATATGAAGATCCTTTTACTGCTTCTAGCTGGAGGACCATGTCTTCTGGTTCCAGAAGTGGAACTTTATATTATAATAATGAATTTCCAATATAGCATTTGCTGGTCATCAGTCTGTAACTAACTTGCTTTAATAACCCACTTTGTTGAAATTATCCCCCTCTTGGGGTCCCAAAACATAGCAGCAATTTCAGTCAGATGGCTTTTCCTTGCATGAAAAGCACTGACAAATCCATGATAATTTGAAAAGATCTTTCACTGCACAATTCAGCCTGTCATAATGATCTGTATTTTCAACATCTCCACTGAAATTTTCTCTCCCTCTTGTATCCATATCCTAATTTTTCCATCTCACTGTGAACTCTCTACAATCTCCTACATCTGCTTGTGCAAACCCAGCAGTTGTGTAGCTGTTAACAGTAAATTTCTCTGTCTTACACTATGAAGGAGATGGTTAGACTATATGATTGCTATTGAGAGCAGTAACTTAATTGGTGGCAGTTTTACTGCAGAAGCTCTGCTTCACTTTGTTCTGAATTTTGTCTTTTATATCTAAAAGTATTGCCTCATAGGCAATGGCCCAAATACTGTGTGATGTGCGTGGTGTAATCCTGCAAACACAACATGTTGAACGAAAACTAGTAGACAAATTAATTCAGCACAATACTGCAAGGAAATAAAACCAGATGAGTTATTTGACAGCTGCATTGCTTGAAAAGCTGCCTAAGTAACAGAATCCTTTTAACCTGCTGACAGAGAGTAAAACACTTGTGTTTTTGCTGGCTGATCAGTAACTGAACACAATCTCATGCTGTAATTTGCAATGACACAGCTGCAATGGACAAGCCACTATAAAGCTTTTTGGTCAGGATATTGACAAAGAGATGGTCCTGAAATTTTGATGCAGCTTTGTGCATTTCCTACCAAAGCATTACCATTATATCTTATTGACAGTGGCAACCCTGGTGCTATAACTCCTCAAGTCAGAAAATCTTTTCTGAACTGACTTTATTAGGTGAGGTTTGATTTTAGTTCATTTGCTTTGTTCTGCCATTTCAGTTAGGAAGCTCTCACTTGGTCTCTTAGGTAACTGGGAGAATACCTTCATGAACACTTCAAATCGTCTCACAACAACGACTGGCATTAAATAAAACTAAATTCAGAGTCCATAATTCCAACTATTTCAGTTTTGCAATTTTGCTAACGAAGACAGTGAACCACTCTGCCTAAAAGGAATGGCAGTTTAATCTTTCTGAGAAGTGGGGTTTAACTGCATATGATATTTGGATTGTAATTTCTCAACTTTATTCTCTCGTATCTTTTATTGTCCTTGTACCACAAATTGTCATACCTGCTATATTTAGATGTAGACATACTTATTTGTTGTTATTATATCCAGGCTCCAGAATAAATTTTCTGGTGGGAACAGCAGTTACCGTTTAGCTGAGAAATTTAGTTGACTTTGTTGTGGGTGCGGGGTAAACTACTCTAGACAAAACTTTTGTGGATGGACTTGTATCTCAAAAAAATGCACTCCTACTTGTAAAACAGATGTTTTAATTTCTGTTTCCCCACTCCATGCTGACATAAATTTTAATAGGATTGTGCCAACAATTGAAACAGTTCTTTGGTCAGAAGAAATGAAGGTCCTTTCAGGTTGAGAAAGGGGCAAAGGCAGCAAGGGGCAAAGGGGCTCCTGCACAAGCTAACCCTTTGCCACACTTTCCATACTGCACTGCAAAATGCTATTTGTAAGCACACTCATCCTATGTGCATTATGGAAATCCTTGATGAAAAGAATTTTCTCCTCTATGTTTGAAAGCTAGTAAATTCCTTCTAAATAAAACTTAAATTCAGCTGTGAAAAAGTGACTCGTTTTCAAACAACAAATTTATTCATGCTCATAGTTCAGAGTTGTACAGAAATATACCCTTTGTCATATTTATTTTAGTAAAGAGTACTGGAAAATGGCTTCACTATCTTTTTCTGTGTTGTTTGGTCCCGGATGAACATAAAATACTTCATATTTCAGTCACCAATAATATTGGTAAACTTTTGCAGCAAAAGTACTTATAAAACCTAGTATTTCTACATTCATATCTATCACGTCTCTAACATGAACTATTTTACCCTTGGGGAAATGTAGCTAATACATATATATCTATATTTTTCCGTTTTCTCTATTTGAGATGCAGGATCAGCTACAATGGGAATCTGATGTGTTAATTAAAAAAACATTAAAAAAAATCCAGCAGTTTCAAAATATGATTATTACTAAAAATTTCTCTTGGAACGATAGTTTTCCCTAAACCCACATGTATCTGAAAGCAAGCCTCAGCTGATGAAAATAAGTCTCTGTAATAGTGTTGGTCTTCCACAGTATCTGAATCCTAAGTAGTCTGATACTATACTATATATATGTATACACACATTTCTTTTTTTACACTTTTTCTATCTTATAGGAATAAAGGTTTTCACTGGGACCTATTCATCTCATGGGAGGCAGTGATTTTTACACCAAGAGGGATCAAGTGAAATTTAATTTTATTTTTTTAATTTTAATCTTTTGGACAGAGGGTGTGTCTACACTCTCTTTTGCAGGCAAATGTACATTCACTGTTCTCATGTGCTTGAATATTTGCAATTATATGGGGCAAAGTCTCAGTTAAAGTAACTCACAGGCTTAGCTGGGATCCAATGTCAATTAGCAGCAGTTACATGGACTTGGATTGATTCTGAGTGAAAGTGAGGTAGGATATCCTTCTCTGCCTCATTCTTCAAATATCAGATTTGAATATGTTTGGTTTGCTTTGAAAAAATGCTATCACAATTGTAAGGCTGAGAAGATTGTGTAGAAGCAAATCCTGCTTGAACAGAAAAAGCAGTGAACAATGTAGGTATGACCAGGGGCTGGACTCAATGATCCTTGTCAGTCCTTTCTAACCCAGGATATTTTAGAATTCTGTGACTCTGAGTTCAGTGTTAACGTACAACTTGTTCAGATTCTCAGAACCAGCCACCTGGAGGTGCTGGAGGAGCAGGACCACATGAGAGACAATTGGATTTCCCAAACTTTCTCAAGATTTTTCTTTTTCCCTGTCATGTAAGACTTGGTGAACCACAAATAAGAATATCCTGAATGAAATCTCTGTGTGTGATGCCTTGCTAAATCCAGCCAAAAAAAGTCTGCAGTCTTGAACTTGCAGAAAAAGGAAATAAATTCTGGGAAAGAGAGATTGTTACTTGAAAACATGTTGAGATGAGAGCTAAAGCTTACCTTACCTCTGGCATAAGTAAATGAGCTATTCTATTGGTTATTGTGCTTTAGGCCATAGTTAAGCTGTCAGGGGATGTGCTGAGTATCATGCACCATAACTCTGGTTTGTATGGTCCAAGTAGTGATTGCTAAGCATCGTGTGTAGCGTTTAATTTCCACTTTCCTTTTCTCTTCATGTCCAGAGTTCTTTCTCTGCCTTCAATGTCTGCTACCAGCAGGGGAATGGTGAAATGCCCCTAGTGATCTTTGCTCCTTGAGACTGGGACCATTCATGTTTCTTGGTGCTCAGATCTTTCACTCTCCATGACTAACCCACAGGAGTACCTGGCTCCAAAACCAGCAATCTGGAGAATTCCTTTTTTCTTTTCCCCTGGAAGTATTTTAAAGATTGATTGATTGATTGATTGATTGATTGATACATTGGGATCAAGGAGGCTCGCTGAGGGCATAAAAAACAAAGGGGATGCAACCAGTGTTCGCAAATGCATTTCCCTGTGATCCTCTTCTCTTTTCAGGCACCCCTTATTGTAGGGCATGTTGACCATATGTTTTGCTGCCCACTTGATTCCTTATATTTGACAGAGAGGAAACTACCGTCTCAAAAGTGGCTGTTTTGAAACCGTTTGACACCTGCCACATCAATTTCTTTTCTATCTGCAAGTTACCCCTATTATCTCATTGCAGATTATTTAATTTGCTTTTAAAGAACAGAACCTCTCCTAGAAATGCTTGTGACAAATGATTGCCCTCTGATAACATGCTAATTTTAATGTCCTGCAGTCTTTTCCTCTATGTAAAACATGTGCTTGAACTCAGCATTACGTTTTTTGCTTCTGGGGGGAATCTTATTGATTGTGAGGAAACTAAATACAACAAGTCTTGCAGAATCAGATGGAATGCTTTACAAGGTGTGATTCTGATGGCAGTTTTGGCACTCCTTATGGCAGTCACTGAAACAGAAAATATGCTGGCTTAATTTATGGGATGTTAGTCCCTCTAAGTAGATTTAACACCTAGAATTTTTGAGTTTGTTTGGTTGTTTATTTTATATGAAAGCTAGCTTCTGTTTTATTGTAGCTTTTCTGTTCACTATGGCTAACTGATGAAGTAAATGGGTTTCATCTTGTAAATTCCAAGCTGTGGAATCTAAAACTGATCATATGCCACCGTGTTAACTATTTGTGATCCAGAGACAAGAATATTCATCTTGATCACTATTGAGACCATAAATTTTACCTTTTTTTCTTCCTTATTTTGAATTTTTTAGCATTTTAATGAGACCTTGGTGGAAAACATTACAAGATTTAGATACTGCTTTCAATCCAGATTCAGCAGTGCATTTATTTCATGTGTAAAATAAACTTCATTTTGATCCTACAATTCTATTTTTCTGTACATCAGAAGATTTGTAGTCTTAAAACAAATGATCCCTTTGACATGGTTCACTGATACATGCAGTGTAGAAAAGCATATGATTGACCAAGCTGAACTGTCTTCTGACACAGCTTTACTGAAATGTATTACAATCCTATCAATTTATCCCAAAAGGACTAGAAAGTACTAATTCAGTGTAATTCTCAGAAGAGAGTGCATGAGCGTTTTATGGGGATTGAGAGCTGGATTTGAAAGATTATGATCAGGGTATAATGGTAGGGATTCTGTGCACAGAATAATGCTGTCAATTGCTTACTTCTAGTTTCAATTTACAGTCTTCTAGGGACAGTCAGAGCCTTCACTGGTGTGGATCAGCATAGCTGCCCTGAAGTGAGGAGAGAAATATCATTCATTTGCACAAACTTATTTTCTCACTTGGGGCAAACTACATGATAATGAAACCCACAGGAGATCATAAATGGGGAAAATGTATGAACATCATCAATAAGGATGAAGAAATAATAAGAAAACAACCTAATGACATAAGATATCTGAATGGAAGATTAAATGAGATTCTAGGCTGGAAAACACAAACAAATCTGTCTTGGGGGGAAAAAAGTAATGCTGGTACTATACCCTAGCACAGAAAGAAAAACATAGAAATTGTTAATTGTGTGTGATTTGGAGGAAATACTCACAGCAGAATTTGACTCTCAGTGTTCATTGACTTTCAGTAGGATTGGGATACCAACTCCACTCAGTACATTAAAAAATCAATTCATCGTCCAACAGTAATTTGTGGTGGTACATTCAAGTTTGTTTTGTCTGTTTCCTTTAAAACGTCTAGTAGAAGATGGGGTTGCAAAACAGAGGATTTCCTTTTAGGAGCAGAAAAAATGAGTTCAGGTCTCTCCAAGGAATCTTTACGTGCATCCAGAATACTGCTTGTGCTTCTGGAGAAATCTTCTTACTTTAAAGAAACTAACTTACAAAGGAATTAAGGATACCTATACCAGAAGAAGGCAGACAGTTACTGTCCAAATGCCTGCTTCATGCTTTCTGTCATACCAGAACAATGAGATAATTAGGGCAAGGTATACTATGCATTTTTACTGTTAAATCTCATTGCCTACAGAATAATGATCCTGCATAAACTGCAGGAAGCCACGGTTAAGGACGACATAACCTCAAACGCACACGCTACTAGATGTATGTCAAATAATAGGGTTTTGTAAAGGGGAGGACTGGACAGGCTTATATTATCTTTTCAATGTCAGCTTTTAAAGCAAGTACCCAGATGTAAATCCTTAGTTTCTTAACTCAAAAAAGGCTTTTATGAAGCAGAGAGACCTTTCTGGTTGCTAAGGTTCCCTTTTTTTCAGAGTGACTCCAAATGGATGTGAAAATGAATTAATGGAGAAAATATTTAACACTTTATGTCTTAAGAAATAATAAATTTGAAGAAATATCTGCTTCTGATAGTCATCTTGTTCAGCTGTCTCGCATGCCTTCAAAAATTTAAGAGATAGTATTTTTTCAATTTATACCATAGACTCAGTATAGGATTGCAGATACTCATTTTTACTTCTCCATGCCTTCGTGTTCCCATCTCTAAAATAAAAATGATATTATGTGCCAAAATATGAATTTGTTCTCCCTTTCAATTTTTAAAGTTTACTTTCACATTCAAATTCTTCTTTTAGTTATTTCAAAACAACCTACCCAAAACCTATTTTATTACAGAAACACATAACCTGTGAAGAGTATAAAAAATTATAAGAAATGCATGGAGGGGGATTGAGCAGCGGTTCTCTGTAGCTTGCTGTGATATTAACATATATTTTTTTCAATAAAATGCAGACAGTTTTTCTGTAATGCTAGGCTTTCTATTCCCTAACATTTTTCCCCTTTTGACTCTTTCAATATGCATATATTTCTAATGTTACTTTCTGCATGTTGCTATGCAGGCTTTTCTTGCATGGTTTATAAAAGCAACAATGAATCCCTTACCTACTTTTAAGCTTTTATATCAGTGTCTTCCTAATTTCTTACGCCTAAACTCTGAGTGCCTCCCCTCCAAACCACCCTCATTGCCATCTGTCTCTGTGTATACGCCTGCCTTTTTATGGTTATAACTACCCCAGTGTTCTGCAAATAGCTTGCAAACGTTTGGCCTCAGTTATCCACTCCACTTTTGGGCAGACAGCAACTTTTAGCTCCTCTTCAGTGAGGCTGGTCTGCATAACTTGTTCAGAGAGACCTTTCAACACTAGATCAGTTCTTTGGCAGTGCGAAGGGGAGAAAAGCATGTTTCCAATGTTTCATAAACGGCAACTGGCCACTGGTAAAAATCAATCATTGGATGACTTTCAGTGATAATAAACCTATGGACAGAGGTAAAAGGAAGTGGTTTTGCATCTAAGTGCTGAGATTCTCAGTGTGAATAACCTGACTGAAACTCTAGGTCTTGCGTATCTCAGTCGAGTTAGACAGAAATGTTACATTTTTTGTGAGGATCTTGCTATCCTTCTGTACTACCTAGCCCACACCAGAATCTCAGCCAGAAACTCCACATACTTCCCTTTTCTTTACTCTGTAACAAAGGCCTGGTGGAAGTCTACTGGAGGAACTATCATGACCCTGCCCACTGAGGATGGGAGAGGTCAGATTTTAAAGAAAGTGAAACTGATGGTCGGCTTTTCTGAGTTCATGTGTGCTGAGGTCAGCCTAAAGTGATTTAGGAAGGAAGATGCTGGTTTGTTCTTTATTCAGGTGCCAACTTTTGAAGTTTGTCTAGTTAGCTGCAAAGTTGGATGAAAGATCTCCATAGAAAAGAGCTTGCCTTGAAGATGAATCAGGTCCAGACATTGGACAAAAGGTTCTTACATGATGTTGGGACATGATCTCTTAGCCTGATGAACCCTGTATGCAGTTCCAAGCACCCAAAAATACACAGGAGGAGTGGGAGGATGATTCCAGTGTAGGGCACCATCGGTTTTCATGGAGCTGTGTGTCTTCCTATGCAGAGAGCAGCAAAAATGGCTTAAAAAGACACAGAAAGCAAAGTACTCATAAAATTCCTAATTTATGTTATTTTCCCCTAGAGAAAATATACTTTTGCAGAAAAATGCAGAGTATTTCATCTATCAACTGTTCAGAGCCTCAAGAGACTTCATCTGCGTACCAAGACATTTTGATTCAGACCTTAGTTCAGATATTTCTCAGCGGAAATGTCATTCATCTTGTGACATGGAAATTTCTCAGATTTGGATCAGATCCACTAGCCAAATCAGAGCTGATGTTGCCACAAAGCCCTGAGGTTTGGTGTCATCCCCAGCTGGACCAAGCTAAGTATTTGAAAATTAATAAAAAAATCAGTGCATTGAGGACAATAATTTCAGCTATTGCTATTGTCCATTGTGTAACAGCTGTGAGATGCACAGTCTGAGAGGATATGTGGCAACATGAACTTGAATTGATTTTGATCCCAGCCCCAGAGGTTTAGCATTTTACAGAGTACGACCTGAACTTATTAACTCCTTATAGACAAATCTGTCCTTCCAAGTAATTTTCTCCTTCCCAGGCCTCGATTGAAGTTTTCTTTTTGTCTTCAGTTCATGACAGATTCTCTTGATACAAAGCTTTTTGTGTTACTACTTCTGAAGGATGCTGTTGAAGAAGAAAAACTTTTGTAATGTATTTTTTATCTATTTCCTCACATACTACAGTGCATTTTAAGCAATGTTTAAAAAGCCCAGTATTCAAATCCTGTAAGAAATTAAATTTAGAATATTTGGAGTGTAATGCTGTGTGGTGCATTGGGGTGTACTTGGGGGAGTATTAATATATTTTTCCTTCGATTAAATGACTTCATTGTATGAGCAGTCAAACCAAACCCCATAAACTAAGTCTTCTTTAAGCTGTATCACAATATTGTTCATAATGTTTTGCCTCTGTATGCTTTTTGCCTTGCCTGGATTGTAAAAGGTGTCTTAAATGTATTCAACTACTGTACATTCAATGTATTGCTCCTCCCTAAAATTTCTGGACAGTGTTTGGAGCTATAGAGGCACAGATAATGTTTGCACTGCCATCCAGGTACTTATTTTTCTTCAAAGGTCTGGAGGATGTCCTTTGCTTTTTGTGTGAGTGTTGCAGCTGGCTTTTGTTGGAAATGGCAAAATATCAAAGATCACAAAGCTCTGGGCATTTGAGTGGTTTTTCAGTTTGAAATAGAGAAGACTAGTGCTGACTGATTTGAGAGAGAAAACAGGAATACTTCAGTCCCTGTGTCTGTCAGCTGCGGAACCATATTTCAACTACCTTACATATACTTTGGCAGTTATGCTTCTGCTTTAAATCTGCTTATCTGCACAGTGTTTCAACATAAAACAAGGCCTGTCCTTCTCCTTATAAGCTTGAACTGGCACAGGTGTCTCTTAAGGTACCAGTGTACATATGCAGCTATTGCTGATGACTGATTGTTTTCAATAATCCCATACAATTTTGTCACACTGCGGTGTGTGGGTAGGTAATGCCATATTAAAATGGTCTTTATCTCTTTGTTGCAGCTGTTTTCTTCAATTCCATTAAACCTTTTCATGATTCTAGTTGTGTGCATCCAGAAAAGCATAGAAGTGTGTCTGTTACATCAATACCCCTAGATGTAACATATTGGTAGGTGTGTGACCTAGTCACCTTCTATCTGGTATGAGTTCACTTTAACATGAGATCATTGGTCTTTTTAGGTACTTTCTTTTCTGTCCTTCTACACAGGTATTACAGATATCAGGGCACCCCCTTCTGTACTGAAGCACTTACCTCTAGTGGTAAAGGAAGCAAATGGATTCTGTTAAAGCTATCTATGTAACCAGTGCAAGGGCAATTTAGCTATAAGCTGAATGAATACATCTGCTGTGGCTAGAGGAGCTTTGGCATATACAATTGATTCAAAATTATATATTCATGAGGCAAAAAAAGCTAGTTATGTGCCTGTGTGCATTTAGCTTTTAAGGAGAAATATTGTAATTCACCCACAAACTTCTTCATCTGTCCCCTGTCCACAATTCAAGACTTCAAACTAAGCATCAGAATGATTGAAGATTTTTCAATGCAGATGTGTCCCTGGAGTGAGTAGCAACTCTTGTGAGGAAAACCCTATAAAAAGAGTAAGTTGTCAAACATTAAGAGGTGGATTGAATTCTCCTTGCTCTTTTCCTCCCTCATGCTTTATGGAAGGCTGGCCAAGTTTCCCACTGAAAAAAAAACTTTCTCTGGCAATTTTTGCGTTTTGTCCCATGTTTGTTCACTGTGTGCTCAACCTTTCTACAGCATATAATTCTGTTGATATAAATAGAGTTAGTCACACTACTCACATTAAATATGTTCTTAAATATTTCTAGGCAGAAACTCTAAGACAATACACAAGAATTTGTCTTATTTAACTCCTCCTGTTTCTATGAAATTATTTTTTATCAAAGGAATCAACAGCTCTGAAAGATCTAGAAGGATTTACAAACCTTTTTCTGATTATATTTTTGCTAGAAAAAGAAAAATTACTCACCGTGTTGGAAATAGTAAAAATATAATCAGCATGTTCTTATTTTTAAGGTTGGAAAAATGAAGAATGGAAGTTGTCAGAATTCCCCAAGGACAAGAAATAAACAGGTTCGTTTCCTCAGTCCAAGATCCATGGAGCCCACAGATGTCTCCCCGCCCCCAGGCTGCATGCCCTGAAAATTGTCTTTTCCACATTCAGACCTTCACACCTCTCATCTCTCGTTTCATTGTTCTGTTGCTTTGTGTTGAATATAATGATAATTTCATATCCAGAGGACCTTCTGAGAGTTGCAACCTCTGCTCAGGTTTCAATAAATACTCCTTTCAAAAACTGCTATAGCTTCTCTGTAAGAAATGAATCAAATTCTCCTTCTCCTTCAATTTTGCTAAAAGTACATAAAAAGGAACACATTGAAAAAATTTTAACGAGCTGAAGCTATTTCAGAATGTGCTTTCACATTTCAAGTTCTGGCAAGTGAAAATGAACCTTTGAATAGAAGTTCATCTGCTAATTTGCCATCTCTGTGAAAAAGTGGCATTTATAATTTGTGAAGTATTAGCATTTCTCTTCCTTTAAAGCTTTGCTTTTGGTTTTGTTTTGTTTTTCTTTTTCTATGAGAAGAGCACTTAGATTTTTCTTTCTTCTTTACTTGTGTAACCTATTTTTCATACAGGTAAATGTCAACATTTTTTGGCATTGAGAATCCTTTTCACTGCAGGGATGTTCCTATGACAATAGAAATGAGACATAATTTCCAGAACTTCTCAACAATCATCCAAACATTTTTATTATTCATAAACAACAGCAGGATTTTTGGAACTTTCTTAACAAAAGTAATAGGGGGTGAGAAAGAATTGTTGAGATTTTTCAGTAATATATAATACACTGCTAAACAAAATAAAGTGTCTCTATTTAGGCCAAACAAAAAAAGCCCAATAGTCCTAATTTCTGAAGTAAATTTTTAAAGATTACTCTCTAAGCATAGCAGGCATTTTTGGCATAGAAGAAGATGCCTTGGGATTTGTTTGCTTCAGATTGTGACAGACATCTAGTTTAGCATTCACCCAGGTGTTCTCCTTCAGGAATCTCTTGACCTCTTCTCTTAGCATGGAAGTCCTATTGCCACTTAAGGACTGTCTTCAGCTTGCCTTAGTGATACAGTGATTTGTGTACCAAGTATGCGGCTGTTTTTGAGGCACTTCTTTTACTTCGGCATAGCCTAATTGATATCAGGCTGTGGTACATTGTTAAAATACCAAGCCCTTTCTTAATGATTTTAATTCTTTCCATGGTATTCTGGGTGTCAGACACTTATTTCTCTTGCTTTTCAGATTTTTTAAAATATAGAATAATTAATCTACACTGAAACAGGCAGATAAAATATGCTCTTAAAACTGAGTTCTACCACACTCCTACTTGCTTGCTTTCTTGTTGATTTTACTAGGGATCTGTGGGTGGAGAATTATCAGCTCTCTATTAAAGAATAATCTGTTGTTCTGTTTTTTTAAAAAAAATATAGTCTTGGTTAGCTCTACAGAGAAACACAACTGCTGTGCTCATTATACACTAAGTTAGAGGTCTCGTGCAAAATTTTAAAGAATTCTTAGGACGTGCCCCAAATCTAAACAAATTCACTGAACAGATTCCAATTTACCTCAGTGGAAGCTGGTCAGGGCATTCACTGAAAGGAATACTTCTTTGAGTACTTGAATAAAAATAAAAGTGTCAAGAATCTCAAATTATGAAAATGTAGAGCTGCAGTTCTTAAAAGAGGATTTTAAGATCAACGATCTACTGATGCTGTAAGAGACTGAGGATGAAAAGACACTTTAAAGGATTATGAATTTGTCTTACAACACACTTTGCATAGATTAGGCATCATTTATGTTAAAATCACTGTTGATTTTGGTCAGAAGGACTAACACCTATCTCAAAACTCTAAGAGTAGCCACCCAGAAATGGGTTATTGAATGTCTGTGGACAACTAATGAAATAAGGCACTTAATTTGATGGCAGCACTGTAAAAAGAAATAAAACCCCAAAGTAAACCCCTTTGATTTTTAAAAATATTCTAATTAAAATAGAGCAGTGGCTCAAGACTTTCACTTGCTATAGATTATATATGCATGCACAGGTGGTTTTTTTTAATTTTTATTTTTTAAATTTTTTTTGTTCCTTTTTTATTTAAATTTTTTTTTAACATTTTTGTTTTTTTCTGTTACATCCTGCTGTTCAGAGAATCTATTTTGTGTGATTCATGGATGATTGAAGCTAATGCAAAGATCCCTGTACATTCATCTATATTTGGGCCAAGTTTCTGGTTTTATAGGTAAGCACTTATATTCAAGGATTCTTGGCTGCTTTCAGACTTGACATAAGTAACCTAACAAATATACAAAGTTCTGGCATATTTCGCCTCCAGGAAAAGGGTCAATGAGGAGTAAAAGATTGAATATAACTTAATGTCAGTCTCAGCTGGAATAATTAGTGTTTTTCAGCATCTGCAGCTCTATATTTGCTCAGGGTTTCTTTGGTTAAATGCTGACGGACTTTTCACACTGCTCAGCTCAATCAGAAGTCCAAATGAAAAAGCTACATAATGTGAATTTGTAATGCACTGTGAAGACTTTATGTCTACTACACCAGCATGAATAAGCATCTTCATAATCTGTTTTACCATTTGGCAACTGACAAACACTGTGTTGATACAGATGGCAGGACTATACTGCTTTTGTGATCTGTGTTTGTTCCTACAGACACAGGGACTGATGGGTTTCTGTTCCTTTTTTGCATCTATCTTGTCTTTTTAGAGACCTAAGAAAACCAAGATACAAACTCAAACACAGCCCTGTCTTTTTAGATAATTGAGACAATTGAGACAATTCACATATGAACTGACAATTAGAGAAAGTTTTCATATCTGTCAACTTGTCACATTAAATTAGTCTGACTTGCCCACCAAATTTATTGCAAATGTACAGTAGACTTGCTGTGATACAGATCAGTCCTAATACCACACAACCAAAGTGATCTGGATTGTTATATACACCTGAACTTCCCATAAAATCTGGATTCAAGGCAGCTTGCTCAATGGTGAGACTTTGTGGGCAATAGTTATAAGCAGGTTGACTGTTCATGAAAGTGAGAGATCTGGGAAAAACAGAGATTTTTTCTATGTCCTTTCTTGTGCTGTGAAATGCATTTCTTCCAACAAATGTAATAAAACAAATCTGGTCCTGTGAAGAGAGAGCCAAAAAGTGAGAGAATATTAGCTAGTGTGTAACTAGCCCTGGTGCTACTGAGGAGACAGCACCTTTTGAAATACATAGAGTTGGGACTTTGCTCATCAATACAGAAGCAGATAACAGGATGTTACAGTGGATACAACAAGTTTTAACAAGTGGGAATTTGGACTGGAAATCAGGCATCAATGCTTTTGGAACTGCTTCTTTGGATATAACCTGAGGTCAAACACTTGAAAGAGATACCTGTAGGAAAGCATTGCAAACAAATAAATTTACACAATTTTCTAATTTTTTTGGCCTCAATAGCTTACTATGGCTGCAAGTTTGATATTCTAGTGATATTGTTTTGAAATAATTTCTCATTGGCTCTTTGTTTAAACTTAAATGAATGCAGTTTCTTGTCCTGAGACTGAAACAGCACTGAATTCCTTGATCTGATCTGAAATTTCTCCCTGTGTGTAAGTATTTATATTCTTTATTCTGGCCACCTGTGAGACTAAAGCAAAACCTACACTCATTCTTAAAATATGGACACGATCTCTAATTTTTGCCAAGTCACACTTTGATGTGATTTGTGCTAGTCACCTGTAGCCTACAAAATAGTTTTAAATCATGAGACAATGAAAGAGGTCCCACAGAACCCCAGAATTCACTATATGGAAGAGACCTTTGAGATCATTGAGTCCAACCTATGATCAAACACCACCTTGTCAACCAGACCATGGCACTGACTGCCACATCCAGTCTTTTCTTAAACCCCTCCAGGGATGGTGACTCCACAACCCCTCTCAGCAGCCCATTCCAATCCCCAATCACTTGTTCTGCAAAGAACTTCTTTCTAATGTCCAGCCTACCTCCCCCAGTACAGCTTAAGACTTTGTCTTCTTCTCCTGTTGCTTGTTGCCTGGGAGAAGAAACTGACCCCCACCTGGCTACAACCTCCTCTCAGGGAGTTATAGAAGTTGGTAAGGTCACCCCTGAATCTTCTCCAGGCTAAACAACCCCAGCTCCCTCAGCTGCTCCTCATAGGAACTGTGTCCCAGACCCTTCACCAGACTTGTTGCCCTTCTCTGGACATGTTTGAGTGTCTCAACATAATCCTAAATTGAGGGGCCCAGAACTGGACACAACACTCAAGTCGTGTCCCACAACTCAGCCTCACCAGTCCTGAGTACAGAAGAAGAATCACTGCCCTGGTCCTGTTGGTCACTCTATTGCTGATACAAGCCAGGATTCCGCTGGCCTTCCTGGCCACCCTGGGCACACTGCTGGCTAATGCTCAGCCAACTCTCAGCCAGCACCCCCAGGTCCCTTTCTGCCTGGCCATGGTCCAAACACTCTGCCCCAGCCTGTAGCATTGCAGGGGTTGTTGTGACTCAAGGGCAGGACCTGTACTTGGTCTTGTTGAACCTCATACCATTGGATTTGGCCCAACTTTGGAATTACTTGTCTTGTTTCACCTAAGTAAGTATTCTGGTGGGGTGATTCAGATGTAATTTACTTTCACAGACCATGCCTTTTGCTTATTTATGTAAAAATGCCTAGATGCTTGTGATATAACTTTTTTTAAGCAGTGTGGAAAAGCAGGATATAAATGGTATTGGCTGTTTCAGAATGGTATGTTTTTAACAGTAGCATGTGGACCAAGACACATAATTTCTTAAAATATATTTCAGTCAATGACCTTTCAGGACCATCTTGTAAAATCTGTATATGTCATGTATCTGGGCATTGCTTTATAAATCTCTCAGTGTCCTTAAGAAGAAATAGTCTCACTTTATATAGTAGAAGACTTTCCAAAGCTTTCTAGTAGCAATAGCTCTTTTTTCCGCATGTAACATCTGGAACTTTGTTACTTTTGAAGGACAAAAATGTGCTCATGCAGTACACAAATTTCTAGAATTTTGTAGCAGTTGAGTTTTTCGAGTTCACCAGTTTCTTGACAATAGCAGGAGTTAGGAATATGTCACACTGGGTCTGAATTTGGATTATCTCCCTCATGAAAAACAGTAGTACTGTCTAGCCATTGTGACTTGCAGTTGTTACTTTCTCAGAATTATAAGCACTGCATTGTGTTTTTTTGCATAGCTGTTTGATAGTTAATCTCATGAACAATAAACTGCACATGAAAATTACAGTTCTGCTAATGTCTACCAAGTAAGCAATTTTCAACCCCCAACATTTTATGTAACATGAGATTTTTGAAAAGATGCAATTAAATCTTCTAAGTTATTTTTCTGAAAAAAAAGAAAAAAAAAAAAAAAGGAAAACATTAGCCCAAGCATGGTGCAAATTTGACCTTTATTTCAGACTCATTAAAAGGCTTGCTACGCTTCCATCTATTTAGACAGTTAATTACCTTAGCATTGCGGGCAAGTGTCTAATAGTCACAGGGTTTGGGTGGCATCAAGGGTTGTGTACAGTTGTGTATCTTCATCTGAGATTTGTGTTGGCTGGGGTAACTAATTTAAACCATGGCTCAGATTGTGGAAATATGGGTGTGTGGTGGTGAGACAGGACAGGAAAGAGAGCATTGTGTCACCTACCTTTGGGGAGACCAGATAATTGCACAAAGGCAATAGAGGCTCTACCCTAGGGTAGAGCTTTCTCAGAGCCTTTCTTGGAAAAGTACTTGAAGTAACTTGAATAAATGCAGATAACCCAAAATATCTACATATAAGAAACTTTTTGAACATCTCAGGAAATAAATGATGAGCCAGATTTTGCTTTTAGATGACACTGCTCAGTTTGGCACTAAGTCATAATGTAAAATGAAAATGAAGAGCAATACTGAAGAGAAATCAGTTGAGTGGTCTTTTCAAGATAAAGCTCCATTGAAAACAAACCCCCAAAATAATCTAGAAGAAAGTAAATACGCAAGAACTCTTTTTCTTACAAGCTAATGGAAATAAAGACAGTTTTATATAGGTAAACATTCTTAGAATTAAATACTTACTCTCAGGTGGCATCAGGATTGGAAGTAAATAATTAAAACATGTAGATATACACCTGCGTATTTCCTCAGAGCAGTGAATCCAGACACTGTTGGGCTAAATCTCTTATAAACAAAAGAAGATTTCTTCATATTGTAATTAGCTGATTAATCAATAATTGAGTAATTGCTTAGTTACATAAGGCAATACACCATTTGAATTTCCTTGTTGTGAATCACTATAAATGACTTGCAATAACTGTGAAAGCAGTATAAGGAACTCATAAAAAGGAGATAGGCTTGGAGGTTTATGAGACAATAAAGTTTAATTGGCTGTATTCCATTAAGATTAAGAAATACCCATGTAAAAGCACAAAATGGTAAGCTTTTGAGATCTTGGCTATAATTCCATTTACCTTGTAGACTACCTCTGCAGGCACATTCTAGGCTGGCTATCAGAAGAATATCAGCTAGCAAAATCTCAAATGTTTCTCAAAACACCAGGAGTGTTGTCAGGTTTCTGTGCCTAAGTTCTTTCTTTCAGTTCATTATCCTGTAATTGTTCTGCTCTTTTGCTGACTTTTGTCACAGTTTCCCCTCTAATTCAGATGCTTAATGAATTCTAATTCTGGTATTCTGTTAAATGTGTAAAAGTGTCTTGATGTGATTTGGCTTTCAATGACATTGGTGGCATTATGGCTGGCAAGAAAGCTCAATTTTGTGACATTTATACTACAGATTTTTTTAAATCTTAAATTAGAGGAAATAAATTAATAAATACTATTTAAATGATACTGAGTTTCAAATTAATAAAATGATTGCCACGATTTTAAAATACATTTGATTTTACTAATAAAGCCAAGAAGCTGTTTTACAACAGGAAGAGAGAGTGGCAGAATTTGAACAAACTGATTTACACCATGTTACAGTAGCAGAGTTTGTTTAACAAAATCACTGTTTTGCTGAACTTTCACTGAGCTATTTCCTGAAGAATACATGAACAGTGGGGTTCAACAATATCTCAGAACTGAATATGACATTAAAAAGTAGTGCCTTAACATACTATTGTGTAGCAGAGCAACTACTGTGACTGGTAGAAAAGAGTGGGAGTGGAGAGGAGGAGAAAGCCATAAGTTGTACAAAGTTATTTTGTGTGCTTGTTCCAAACATGCCTAATATTTTACGTCTTGAAGGCCATACTGACTGAAATTATGCTTGGCAATGAAATTATTCCTTTAAATTGTGTCTGAGACATTGCATATTTCTCTCCTTTAAAAAAAAAAAAATTATTTTATTTTATTTTTATTTTTAAATAAAATACCTGAAACTAATATTGGAGAAGAGTTCAGAACAATTCTGTAGTGACAATATTTTGCAATGATGCCAAGAATTGTAACTTCTTTTTTTTTTTGCTTGTGCAAATTAATCAAGCACTTCACAGGTGAAGTGAAACATAAATAAATCCAATGGCTCCTTCAATTTCAACTCGAATGGCTAAGTGTAGCCATCATCTAGAGTGTTATTTCTGTCTTTCTCTCTTTCCCTTGCAAGCAGATCAGAGAGTAAATTTAATTAAGTCAATATATATGGTGTTTTCCATTCAGAAAGCATAAATCTATCCCTGTTTTGGTGTCTGGTTGTGCAGCTAATGACTGCGAAAGCCTTAAATAAGATATTGATATCTTGTACAGGCAAGTGCTGAAGGCACTGTATGGAGCTAAACTGTTACATAGCCTACCATAGTATGGAAGAACCTTATACGTCTTTGGGTTGGTTTTCATGTCTAAATTTCAACAAGCATCTGATTTATACATGAGTTATACATGTTAGCATTAGATAGTGAGTATCTGTGAGAAATTATCCTGCATAGACATCACATACAAGGGTGCTTTCTGCTATTAACTTTGGACAGCAGATGATGATCACTTTTTGACTGCTGCTGAAAGGGTTTAATTGCTTCCTCCAAGTCCTCCAAATTCCTCTGCAGAAGCACAAATACAGTGAAAGCAGATACTACATGTGCTCTGGACAAATAGTGGGCAGTTTCATGTTATTGAGTGTTAAGTATTATGTTGTTGGACAGTGATGAAGAGAAGGATTAGAGACTATTCTGAACATGTTCTTATAATAGTGACCAAACAGAATTGTATTGTTGACTCATCCCTAGATGTTTCTGCTACTAGGAAGGCATCTAGCACAGGCTTCTCTACATCAATATAACCTGCTACAAGACTGCTGACTCAAAAATCTCTACTTGAAGTATTACTATGTTTTTATTGAAATATGAGTTTGTGTGTGTGTTTGTATTCAGATAAGTGAAAAAATAATTAATCGATGTTGTTTGTCAGATGAAGTGAAGAAATTAGTTTCTGAAGCGTTCTTAAGTTTGGTATCAGTTGCTCTGTATGATAAAGAAGCACAGAATAAATACAGAGAAATCCCTGAAGCAGGATCTTGAATGTTTTCATGGACTAAGAAATTATAATACAGAATAAATAGGTAAGTATAGAAGCTATTTTCTGCCAGGATTCCTCAGTTTATAATTTATTCCCAATTCAGATTTGAGTAAAAAAAAAAAACAAACTGTTGAACGTGATCTCTATTAATGCTACCTCTGAGCATCTACCAGTCCTATTACTTCTGTATGAACCTTGCAGCACTGAAAGAATTTAGATAAATACTTTTCTTTCCTTTAGCCATCGCTCTTGATTTCTGGAGTAAACCTCCCCGTTTTTTACTGACTCCTAACAAAGTCAGTATATTTCACCTGAGCTCTCTATTACTAAAAAGAAAATAATATCTAGGATCTCTCACTGCATTCTTTTTTTTTATTATTCAAACCTCATTTGAGCTTCTTGATATTGAGGGGAAAAATCTGAGTAGGAATTTTAATATTGTATTGTTTTATTTACCATTTTCTAATTTTTCTTTAAACACTAAAAGAAAAAATAGAATATCAATAAATATATATTACATAGCCTGAATTATTTAGAACATATTTTAGTATAATGTATCTTAGAGGTAAAAATAATAGTCCTGGTTGCAATACATGTATTAAAAAATTAACAGTTTTGCTGTAGGCAAAGGTAATTAAAGAAATTATATTAGGTACTGCTTGACGTTAAGAAGGTTACTAGACTATTGGTAACATTTGGCACTTTCAGTGGAACTGTTACTTTAAATGTAATAATGGCATCCTCTACATATTCCCACTCCCTCCACTCCAGCTGTGTATGCTCTACGTAAAATTGCAGGGAGAAAACTGTATTGAAATCACATGAAATTTTCTTTTTTTCCATGAAAATAGCATTTATTATTGTTGTGCAATATTATTCTTATGAATACACTTGCTTACTTTAATTTGCAATGACATTTTTTTGACTGCCACTAAGTTTTTCCTTTATTAGACCCTACATTTTTTAGGGTCCAATATTTCCTGCAGAAGCAGTTGAATTAGTAAACTGCTGTATGATAAAAAGCACTCAATTTCTGGTGCTGTTCTCCAAGAAAGTAACAAACCAAAGGAGAGACTCCAGGGAATAAGAATAATTTTCAGAAGTACAGTAAATATGACCTAGAAGGAAAATCTGAACATTTTGCTTTGCATCAAAAGAACAGTGGAAACACATTTGACTGACAGAAAAATTGCCTCAAGTAGAAAAAAAGGGTCTGTCTTCTATTCGTGTAGAGGACAAGGTAAAATGTATCAGCCATAGAAAAAAGAGACAGGTTTAAATTATGTATTAGGACAGCTTTCCTAGTGGCTGATAATAGAGAACTCAAATACATTGTCTGAGGATACATGGAACTTCTCTAACTGTAACTTGGACAAACATCAGTCAGGAATCAAATCAGTATTGCTGAGTTTGTCTTATGCAAACAGATAGGCTAGATGATCTTCAAATTTCCCCTTCAATCTTGTCAGTCTGTGGCAGTAAGGGAGGATCATGTTTTTAATAAGGAAAAGTGTATTCCCTGAACAGTGTAATTTTATGTGATTACAGAGGAAAATGTGTTTTCCCAACACAGCTAATTGGTTTTTGGAAAGAGTGGTGTAGGGTGGAGTGCTGCAAATTAGAAAGATAGAGTTATTTGGTTTGGGATTAAAGTTTAAGGCCTACTTTCTACATCTCTGTGGTGGTAATTTGTAATCATAAATCAGCAAATGATAAAACCATCTAAATATGTTATTGTTTCAAATTATGTGAACGGTCTTAATATATTGCCAGTGTTATTTACCTGTTACCAACACTAGAAAGATTTGAAGTACTGGTGATACAATGTTCTGAAATTCCTTCTTCTGGTATTCCTTTTCTAACTTTTATAATGAAAGAGTTATTAAGAATTCTTATGGAACTAACCTGTCAAGGGTCACTAGTTTGGATTTCAAAAGTAAAGTGCTGCAGGGCATGCTGCTTATAATTAGCAGAAATTGTAGACTTCTTTTTAATTTCTTAAACGAACTTTAAGGAATCTAGAACATCTCCACAGTGCTTACAATATGATTAATTTATAATTTATCCTAGACTAGAATAAACTAGATTAGATTAGGCTAGTTTGCTCTGGTGCCTACTTCAGGACAAAAAGCTACTCTTGTTAAATTCTCTTTTATTCAGTGAAACCTCAATTTTACATCAGACACAGCACTTAACAAGAATGCTTCCATAAGACATTGTCTATAAACACTGCTTCATTAGCATGAAGGGGTGAGTATATGATGCTGTCAGAATATGCTGTCAAGAAGCAATGGTCATTAGCGCTGTAGTAGAAACCACATTTGTTCTGATATAATTGAATTCTTTTGGCTTGCACTTCAGCTTCACAGTGGATAATTAGACACCCAGAACCACAATTTAAATAAGTCTTTTAATTTATATGCTCTGCTTGCTTTTTTATTTGCTTGGTAACCTTACTGTTAGAGCTCTAACTTCCTCTAGCAGTTCGATTTTTTTAGTCTTTAGATGCTAGATTGTTATAATTAATGTCCAATTATATACATAGCAAAATCATCAAATAGAATGGGTTTGAATCCAGAGTCAAGTTATGAAATAAGGCTGGTGATTCTGAAGTGCAAAGCAAGATCTGTGGGTTCACTTCTACTAAAGCAGTTTAGAATGTGCAGGACAGAAATCCTTTTGTCAGTCAGGCTGGAGATGCTCTGACTGAGACAAATGCTTATGAATGGATAAAGCTGCGGCTGCTCAGGGCATTAGTGACCTCGAGCACGTGCACATTGCCTTGAACAAATGTTCTACTTGATACATGGGCTGCAGCCTGATATCTGAAGCTAAAATCTTATATCAACATTTCTTGTTGGGAGCAATAAAACATTTGCTGTCATAAGGCACTTGCTGGACAGTTTTAAACAACAAAGGCTGTTGACATCTGCTCTGACTTTGTCAATCTCCTTTCTAGAGAAAATCAGAGCCATTTTCACTGTGTCAGGTTGTTCTTTATTCTTGGAAACAAAGCATTTACTCTTTTCATTAGTGAGACTTAAAAATTTTCCACCAAGCTTTCTGTATCTGACTTTTTGCACTGCTCTGCTGTTTAGTACTGGAGCACAAATAGATGTAATAGTTTTTCTATAAGGCTTCTGATAATTTCATCTGCAGCTCTGTTGATAGCAAAAATGTGAACAAACCATGAAAAAAAAACAACCCCCCACAGGATGTTTTTCTAATCTCTCATTTTTATTTCCAGTATTTCTATCTGCTCTAAGCAGCTTTCTTCTAGAATATCAAATTTAACAATCATATTTGTAATCTGCTGGGTTAAATACAGAACAGTAAAAATGACGTATTTACTGTTTAATGTTCCAGAATATTTGTATTTCTTATATTTTTATTTTAAACTTCTTTCTCTAATATGATTACTGCTGTTCAGTTCTCATACGTTCATGGCCTGCGGACATTTTACAAAAATGTAGTAACTTCATGCTGCATAGGCAAGTGAAACGGATGTATTTGTTAAGATTAATGTAGATCAGATGAGACCAGACGCTGCTTAGAGAACACAAAGTTATTGTGAGCCTTTGAAATTCTCATTGACTGGATTTGGAAAAAAACAGCGTTTGTTTTTTACAACAGGAGCAGCTGGATGCTTGAAAATCTGGTCTTTCATTTGTAGGCTTTAGGCCTTTTTCTAAACAGAGAATTTACTCTGGCTTTGTTAAAGTAACCTCAGGGCTTATCTACACGGGTGTGTTTGTGAGACATAAGCTAGGATATGAATTTTTAAGTATCACAGCTGGTTCCCATAGAGGGGATACTTTGGGAAGTAAGTGCCTTGCTGTAGTTAAGGTTCATCTACCAGCAGAACTGGTTCTTTCTGCTTTGTGCAGCTATATAGTCAATTACTCCTCAAGAATTCCTGTTCTTAGAGGTTGTTTGTTTGTTTCTTTATTTATTATTTCTCAGCTATTAAAATTAGTTTGCTATCTCTCCTGACAAACTTTCTATCATTATTACCTAGAATATTTCAGGTGCAACTACAATACTATGACAGGATTATAGTAAATCAGTTTTGACTTCTGAGACAGCTTGTGTATTTCTGCATTTATGTATTGTGTTAAAAAAATGAGGATTTAAAACTTATTTCTGCCAGATGTGATAAAGAAGTTACTAACTTGAATCTGAAGCTCTTTTACATTTGTTTCCTTGAATATATCTGCTTGCTTTTACTGACCCCTGAATTAAAGAAAGTATCACAGAGCACACTGATTGTACATTTCCAGTTCCATGGAAATTGTGACATTCACAATCATCAATTGGCTTCTAAGCTGCTTTAGCTGGGACATAGTCTTTTTTTTTTTTTTTTTTTTTTAACATGAAAGCAGATGCCAGCTTCCTCTATTTTCACTCTATATTTGCTAATTGGAGAGAGATGAAGGTGAAGTAGGACATTTATGGAAATTACACCAGTGTGTTAACTATTTGTTTTTGTTATTCCCATAATCTCTTTAATGTAGAAATAAGCAACGTCCCTCATTCTTTCTCTCCTGCTTCAGTGGGTAGGCTTGCAAAACATACAAAATACTGAACTCACTATGTAATAAAAATATTTACATTGTGTGACAGGGACCACCTTTATTTTCATTATTTTCCCAACTTTATAAGGTTTTTCAACCACATGAACTTTCATGTACAGTTCTGCAGATGCACAGTTTTTGGATAATGAAAGAGGGAAGAGAGAAATCCTCTACCCGGTGTTAGATCACTGGAGCTGGGAGAAAATTATGTTTGTGTGGCAGCATGATGGTGACTCCAGCTAAAAAAAGCGTCAGACTTGGATGATATAAAGCTCCTCCTTTTTCTTTATTGGATTTACTTTATTTGCTATCATACCTTCAAGCGATGGAAACAAACCAAAACAATACTCTGTGCTAACAAGGAAAAAAAAACCAGAAAGAAGGGACATGCACTTGTTTGGGCAAAAAGAAAAGTATTTGAAACCAAATACCCATCTGCACTCGCAACCTGCAAAGTGGTCATTTATATCATTGCAATGACTGCATTGAAAGACAGTCTTGCTACCCCTTATCCCCAGCCTCCAAATAATAGGTAGACTTATAATGTCTATTCTGCATTCGCATTGTAGGGTGTAATAACTGATTTTTTCATAGTTATTTAGCTTAACAGAAGTTCTATCACATGGGTTTGGGTTTTTTTGACAGGTAAAGGCTAGAGCTGACAGAGAAAAGGGGTACGATTATCAGTGCTAAGGATATAATTTGAAGAACTACAGAAGCAAAGTAAATTAATTTTTCACATAATGAATGAAATTTTTAAATGAATGTAGTACATCAGTACTTTTCCCCCATTCGAGGACAAAGCTGGAAGTGTATGTGGGAGGAGAGTGCCTGGTCCTTGAAAGTTATCTGGACAAAGCCCTTTTTAAATGCAACAAGAAGGAGGAAGACAGAGACAAAATATGTCACAGACAGGGAGAACGTGTTAAGCACTAGTTAAGCAACCTGGCAAGCTGCTACACTACTTTGTTACCATTTGAGCCTACAACCAGGTGAGGACCAGCCCAGGCCCCTGGGACACAGGGCCGGACTCCAAAATCTGGTCAGGGGACCCCCAGGCTGGATCAGCTGGAGCAGGTGGCTAAGCTCCTAACATCCCAAAGCAATATCTTGATAATTTCTCCCTCTTTTGAAATTGCATAACAACACAGAAATTGTAAGTTGTTCCCTTGATTATTTGGGACAAAATTTTTTACCGGTGTGGCTTTGGTTGCACAAGGAGGTGTGGTAAGCGGTTCAAAGCTGCTGTTACCTGTGATTATTGTGGTTTAATCACAGCTGGCAGCCCCACACAGCCACTTGCTTTTGCACCCACAAGCAGGACTGGGGAGAGACTTGAAACACTAAAAGGGAAAATCTTATGGTCCGAGATAAGACAGTTTAATAGGTAAACACTGCACACACAAGCAAAGCAAAACAAAGAATTCATTCACTGCTGCCAACGGGCAGGCAGGTGTTCAACCATCCCCAGAAGAGCAGCGTTCCATCGCACATAATGGTGACTTGGGCAGACAAACGGCACCACTCCAAATTTCCAACCTTCCTTCTCACCATCCCAGCTTTACGTGCTGAGCATGATGCTGTATGGAGTGGGATATCCCTTGCGTCAGTTCTAGCTTTGTCTCCTCCCAACTCCTTGTGCTACTCCAACCTCCCTGCTGGCAGGGCAGCACAAGAAGCAGCCAAGGCCTTGACGCTGGGCATGCGTGACTCAGCAGTAACGTAAACATCTCTCTATTATCAACATCTTCTCAGCACAAATCCAAACATGGCCCTGTACTAGCTACTATGGGGAAAATTAACAGTACCTCAGCCCAAACGAGAAAATTGATAATAAGAATATTTTTTCTGAGAGCTCACCTGAACAGGTGGCCGATGAAGAAAATTCCAATTTATCTTTCTTTGTGCTGAATCCATTATAATGGCTAATTCAAAGACTGATTCCCCTGGTAGCTAACACTATTTGAATTAGTTACTGCTAAATGACATCTGTTTTACAGTTACTCTAAAATATGACAAACTGAAAAGATATGCACAAAGGATCTTTCATGCAAGTATGCACATGGCAGGTTTTTCTCAGCTGTTTTGATAACAGTGTACAATTAAGGCACTATTGGTTAAGAGAAATATGCAAAAGTTTGAGTGTTCAAGACTACCGCATTTTGTTTTGAGTTAGTAAGAGCTTAGGGAAGATCAGCCTGAAAAAGCATAAATACAGTCATACATGTTGTGCCATGATGAAGGGCAGCTTTTGCAGTCTAATCTTGAGATTCACGAAATATTTTCTGACAATTCAAATATTTGAACAAAGAATTCATTATTTCCATTATTCAGTCCCTCAGTACAGTGACATTACTCCCCTTTCATTCCCAGAACTTCATTTTCTTAGAATTTCATCCTTGCTCTTTTCCACAAACACACAGACAATCAGCTCCTCTTGCTGTTTCATCTACCGAGCCATAAGTATGCTTTCAGAGCTTAGCAAATAGTACACTTGTGCTGCTGCTTTTACTCTGCCGCATTTTCAGCTTTTACGACTGTGAATGTGCCGGGCACAGTAATGACAGCCTGGAGAGCTCCAGTCATTTATTGCAAGACTGCTTCTTTTCAAGGCTTGTGAACACCCACGGAGACTCCTCCGTCTGCAGAAACAAGAGGCTGATCACACGTCTGTGAACCACACAGGTGCCAGCAAGATCTGCTAGTGCTGGGCAACTGCTGAGGTAGATTTCTGCCAAGAAACAGACTGAGACTTCCAATTTTTATCACAGAGGGTTTTGATTGACTTGCTATCAGCAGTTATCATTCTGGGATAGCTTTGGAGCAGCACTCGATGCACAGAAGATTATAATCACTCTCTGGACAACTAATCTTTTGCAATCCATCCCACCTTATTCACTTTTAAAATGCATTCCCAATCACTACATAGCACATGGCTAATTCTGAAAGCAAACCCAAAGGTTTAATCAAAACTGAGCAATTCAGCAACAACAGAAAATAAACTTTGTAGTTTCTGCTGCTTCACTCTGAAATTGCTGCCTGTGCCTCTTGCTGGGGGAATGAAAAACCAAACCCAAACCTAATTGTCACTTATTTTAGATGTGAACGATGTATCTTTTTGAATATGGCACAACCTATCAGGTTATGTGATAAAAACACAACCTGTTAGGCTATGTGATAAAAGCTCATTGCACACCCACGGTGGAGAATAACAGTTACCAGTAACCCAAATTACAGACCCAGACAAAAGGGCCTCAACCAGTTTCAGCCGATGGAGATGAAGGGGCTGCTACAGAGTAAACACAGTATCTGAATCTAGCTGCTGGGTGGATCCACTCATATCTATGTATACACATCCATATTCCCTGTTAGTAGATATGCATCCTGTTGAGACAAAGAGGACCAGGATGAGGCCAGTGGAGCTGTCTAGCTTTGAGTGGCTGCTCTGTGTGTTTGCCTGCGCTGATCCATGAGGCTGGCTGTGTATAAATGTGTGTATACCTGCACTTGCGTGCATGTGCCCATTGGTAACGCATGCTCAGTCTTGTTGCTGGTCATACCTGGAGTCATGGAGCTGCAGCAGCCTTGCCTCTTACCAGGCTGCTGAATCCAGCCCTGCTTCCCTTAACACAAGATGCAGACTCTTCAGTTTCCAAAAGAAAAAAAAAAAACTGATTAAAGACACAAATTCTCTCTTCTTTTTCCCTGTTTCATCCCGTGTTCACATTTTTAAGACTTGATATGATCAAAATGTACTCAGCAGTTACAACAGTGACAAGCGGTGGCACTCAATGGTCTATATTGGAACCAGTGCTATTTAATAGCTTCATTAATTACACAAAGGGATTGAGTGTACCCTAGGCAAGTTTGAAGATGTCACCAAGTTGAGTGGTGCTGTTGGCACTTTTGAAGGGCAGGATGCCATCCAGAGGGACCTGGGCAAGTTTGAGTAGTGGGCCCATGGGAATCTCATGAGGTTTGACAAGACCAAGTTCAATGTGCTGCACCTGGGTCAGGGCAACCCCCGATATCAGCACAGGCTGGGGATGAACAGATGGAGAGCAGCCCTGTGAGAAGGACTTGTGAGTGCTGTGGGTGAGAGGCTGGACATGACCCAGCCATGAGCACTCCCAGCCCAGAAAGCCAAACGTGTCCTGGGCTGCATCCAGAGCAGCGTGGGCAGCAGGGGAGGGAGGGGATTCTGTCCCTCTGCTCTGCTCTGGTGAGACCCACCTGGAATACTGCATCAGCTCTGGGGTCCCAGCACAAGAAGGACATGGACCTGCTAGAGTGAGTCCAGAGGAGGGACACCAAGGTGATCAGAGGGATGAAGCATCTCTTCTATGAAGAGAGACTGAGAGAATTAGGATTGCTCAGCCAGCACCAGAGAAGGCTTCAGGGTGATCTCGTTGAGGAAGCCTACAGGAAAGGAAGGGGGAGAGATTTTTATAAAAGGGCTGGTAGTGACAGGACAAGCAAGAACGGCTTCAAACTGAAAGAGAGTTTAGATTAGATATTGGGAAGAATTTCTTTACTGTGAGGGTGGTGAGACCCTGGCACAGGTTGCCCAGAGAAGTTGTGGATGCCCCATTCCTGGAGGTGTTCAAGACCAGGTTGGATGGAGCTCTGAGGAAGCTGATGTAGTTGGCAGGAAGGCTGGAGCTGGATGATCTTTAAGGTCCCTTCCAATCCTTAACCTTCTACAATTCCATAATTCTGTGTTTATGGTCCCTTCCAATTCAAACCATTTGATGCTTCTGTGAACTTTCCTATGCTACCTCCATCACAGTTTTCAAATAAAACTTCCTGGCATTTTAAAGAAGGCTCAAATGGCATACAGTTCCTGAAACTTATTTTGCCTTCTTTTCATTTGTTGCAAACTAACTTTCCCAAGGACAGTTTTGAAGAAGAATTGACTCTGTTCACTGAAGACTGGTCCAAACTCTAGACTGAACTGCTGAGAGAAAATTATGTTGATGTCCTGGTGGGGTGATGAGGTGGAGAACAACACTTTCAGGTTACTGTGATCCCTTGACTGCCTTTTGCTTTTCTAGGTTCTGACCTTTGCTCTGCAGGTCCTAAAGGGCACTTTTTATCTTGCACTCCCACAATCTCTTACCTCAAGCCTATTTAAAACAGTGAAATGGCCTAGACAGACATTATTATAGCTGAAAACTTAGACTTCACACTTGAAAAATCTTCCTCATAGAAATGCTTTTCAGATAGAATTCATGCAAAACTATGCTTCAGGCCTGCCTATGGCATTTTTCCACTTTTTTCCCTTTATTCCTTCCACAGCACCACAATGCTCTCAGCTCAAGTCTGTTCTCTCACATCTTTGCCTCTGGGATTTCTTGGGCATTAAGTCACCTGGGGCTTATGTTTTCCTTTATGCATTTATCACTAAGTTAAACTAGTCTAAATTACTATTTTTAGTCAAATGATTCTATTCTAGGAACGTTAAGAAGGCATTTCTCATATTTTTTTTCCTTTACTATTGTAAAGGCTCACAGTCTTACAAGAGCAATTCTGTAGGGATACATAGCAGAATCACACAACAACACACTGATGTCTATCTACAGGTATGAAAACCTAAACTGCTGTCTAGCTCTTTCAAATGTATGGATGAACTAACTACTTGATCACTGAAGCATCACAGATTTCAAACATTTATTATTGTCCTCAGCTCCTCCACTATTCCTTGCTTAGTTTTGATGGATCATCTGTTACATTAAGAAGGATTATAATTTCTTCAAACCCAGATTCATTTTGCTTCTGTGCTAAAGTGATGTTGCGTAATAGAAGCCTCAATTGTTGCATTGATTGTCATTCAAATCATATTGACAGGATAAAAGCATCTGAATTCAGGCAGAAAATATATTTTATAGTTCATCAGAAGGAAGCTAGATTTCATGTTCTCTTGTGTAAGTAAGAGTTTATATAGTTTTGGTAAGTCTAGTTTTAACTCTTTAACTGACTGGTCCAAGACTCAATGCAAACATGCAGTTATGTTTCTACTTCAAGTCCTTTCAAAATCTGGAGAAAATACTTCTCCCTTCTCAGCATGATGTTTCTTCACCTGAAAATAAGAAACATGACAGAAACAATTTAAAAGGCAAATGTCTGAATGTCTATCACGGCTGTGATTTTTATAGGTATGATCCTCTTTGTGGACCCCAGGAATTTAGATGGCAATTAAAAATACATTCTTATATATATGAGCTTCACCATGCATGTGGGAACACAACAAATAAGCTTCTTGTAGGTAGACCAGTTGCTGAAATGAGAAATTATTTTGATTTTGTGTTAAACAGAGACTTTGTGCATGAGTTCAAACACATTGCTTAAAATCTCTGCCTCAGCTACTCCTGTCTCCCAGTCTTCCAATATGTGTTCTTACATGCCAAGTTTTTGAGCGGAAAGAACAAGAGTTACCATAAACAGCTGTCCTGCCACACTCTGAATGGGATTTCTAGATGGCATGATGCAAGGTAAAACCACTATGATGCAAACAAAAAACTGTGGTAGGCAAAACAACTACAACAGCTAAAAAATGTTAAGCAGTGAATGCCGACTAGGAGCAGATTATTTGTGTATCTGAGGGTGAGACATGAGTTGAGTGTGTGAGCTGGCCAACCAGGTAAAAGCTCCGAACTTTCTAGTCCTTGAGCCCCAGTAGGGAGATAGCCTATGGGTGCCCTTGAGCACTGAAGTTATATGAGATGGAGCAAGGAAAAGCTACTACTTTGTCATTGAAGTGCTTTCTTATTTGTCCAGTTACGAAAACTGCATTAAGACTGCTCCAAGCTGGTAGTTTTTGCCAGGTAGCAATGGGGCACAAGAGAAAACACAGGAAACACAAAGAGATATGGCACCAGGTCATATAGATTCAGGATAAGTGTACTGTAAAGGGAAAATAAGGATTGATTTACTCTGACTCTTAGAAAATAATCCATCTGAATTCCAAATTAGTTTGGCTGAGTGCCTGTTGGATATTAGGAGTCTGTCTTTATAACATTTTGAAGGCAGTAGCTTGGCACAGTATCAAGGGAAGCTGGTTTACTACAATGCTACCATGGAAGCAGAAGTTACCAGCACAAATTATAGTTTGTTAGTAAAATGTATTATGGCTGATCCACAGTATTAAAAGTGTGCCAGTAATCCAGAAGTTACTGCAGGAAATTATGGTCACAAAGACATAGGGACATCATGATGGTGGCTTTCAGCTGGCTAAGCACAGCTATTCTTGGGATATGTGACAAATTCTGTGGGCCTCTAGCTGCTACCAGGGTAGCACATGTCTCCCACCTACTGTCACTATAAGTCTCATAAGGGTGTCATAAACAGCAACCAAAGCTCCTTCATTCAAAGTAAATCTCTAAGCAGCATTTAATTTACACGGAAATGTTGAATAGTGCTTTGTCCCCCAAAGTAAGCTGTCCCAGTGTTCATGTATATTATACAGATGTCCAGGGCAATGATTTCAAAGACAATAGAAAGCTGGTGTTCTACCAATTTTTAACTATATTGTGTATGCTTTCTTTGAAGTTATTGTGGTACTGGGTATATTAAAGTGTTTTACCATAATGATAAACCTCCATGCCTGTATAATTCTGATACACATATAACACAAACATGGATCGTCAACACTGCTCCTTAATTGTGGTCACTGCTCTATATTTGGTCCTTCGGCAAAAAAAATCCAACCATGACCTGACAGGTTCTGCAATTGCAATTCTTCTTCCTGCCCCTAGTCAGTGAGTTTGAATGCTTACTAAGAGCAGTTTGTACAGATTTGCTGTGACTTTGCCAAGTAGTTGTGAATGTCTGACAAATCAGACTAGACCTCTTGCAAATAACAATGTTAGAGAATATGGATGATGCTGTCACAAACAGTCAGAAGCAGACCAGCTTAGCTGGAATTGCCAGCCAACTGAGATGCCAGTTTGTGGGTTTTCAGAACTTCATCTTGAACTGTGTCGTGCTTTATATGTCTATGCTGTAATAAGACTTTGGTGATAAATTTGTAAAGCAGCAATACATATCTACTTTTTCATATACTAGCCTTTTTGCTTTAATAAAATGTTTAATAAAAACCAACAGGTGAACCATCATTTAAACTGTGAAAAGAGAAAAAAACTAGTGTAACTGATTACATAGATGTAAAGTAAGTAAAAGGCTCTTGGGCCTAAATGGCCTTGTTTTAAACACAATGAAATAATATCGAGGTTATAGCATCATGTTTGGTATTTACGTTACAATATTCCCCCATCATTTATCAGATTGCATATCAAGAACTCCCCAACAGGTTTACATCAGCGATTATTTGACCCTTCACACCACGGTTCTAAGTTTAATTAGTTATGGAGTTCAGAATGACATTGTAGCCTACCTTTAATAAGTTATATCCCCGAAAAGCTGCAATGGGCTTGATTTCTACCCCACTTCCGCTATATACTGGCAGCCAAAGGAAGTATTTAAAAAATTCATCACTCTTAGCAAAGTTAGGTTTAATTAAACCTGACAAAAATAAGATAATTTTGAGAGTGTGGAAAGGCGAAAGTAGCAGGAACAAATTACCCTGCCCAGAGGAGTTAGAAAATGATCACTAAGACACAAAGTCTACATGAGTATAACAGTAAGTTTGCTTTGCATCTGTAACAGGATGAAAAAATACATGGATCTGACAACTCAGCACAGCCAACATGGCTCGTTAGTGCTCATGGTGGTATGAACACCCACTGAGTCAGGGTAGGGAATCTCAGGCAATTTTAGATGCTCTTTAAAGCAAATTACAGTGTCTATAGATAAACAGGCTCCCCAATATTTGCAAGGTCCATTCTCTGTGCTGCAATTGTAGTTATCTGTTGGTTATGTGATGTGACAAGAGTAGAAATGTATTTTCACCATTGTCTGATATACATTTTCATCCAGCCTGCAGGTCTGTACTTGCAGACACTTTTCTCTGTCTGTTAAAGGCTTCCAATTTCTACCTGTACCAAATGAAGCAATTTTCAACTTCCCGTGACAATCGTGGATCTGACTTACTTTTACATGGTCTGCCTATCACCCCTCCAGCGGTTTGAACCTCTACAGTTACAGAATTTTTCTTAAATTTCTAGGGATTAGCAATAAATCCTAGTGCTCTGGTGAGGAAACGCAATTTGAAATAACCTTTCTGAAATAAAACATCACAAATGAGGATCAAGAACATCTTCTAGATTCATAATGATGGGTCATATTGCCATTACAGTAAAATTTCTGGAGGCAAAATTATTGTGGCAGGAAGACAACTGATCCTTATTAAATATACGTGACAACATCTGACAGAGCATTCACTTCTTAGGCTACCTTGGAGTTTTTTTATTGTAGAGGGAGGAAATAACAAAATGGACAGGAGAACAAGCTGTCGTCATGTAAGTCCAGAATGGGATGCAAAGAAGCAGAGCAACTTAAAAAGGTTTGCTTTTCATATTATGCTGAAAGAGGTATAAACTGTACCACCCCTGAGAGGCACTGAAAGGGAACGTAGGCATTTGAGGTAAGAGTAGTCTTTTGAGACATGAGATCTTCCCAGAGAGCTCCCATTTTGTTTCCACCACCCCATATAAGCTGTGTTTACCTCTCTGCCAATGCAGTATCAGAATGCTTTCTTTCACAAAGAGTTTATCTCCCTTCTTGTTCTGTTTGTATTGTGTAAGTGATGTGTTTACCTATACTGTGTGAACTGAAGGCTTCTTGTGGACCTCCCCAGAAGTTATTTCATACCTGCTTGCAGTCCTGAAAAAAAGAATTTTACAATCAGTAATTTCTTACAATTTTTTTCCAGCTTCAGTGTCAGTGGTTTCTGAGTTGATTATCATGGATCATATGACATATACTACAGGGATTAACCTGCGAAGACCAAGGCATATCTGCCTCTGTTTTCCTTGGAAACAACGTCACCTTCTTGACTGCTGTCTTCATTATGTGTAAAGAAGTTTGTTTGAAAAACACATTTCTCAAACTGAGATGTTAAAAAAAACTCAGAGAAGTAAATCCTGTTACCTGACTCAGCATACTGCTCAGACACTTACCCAGGGCTCAGTCTCCACACTTATGGAGAGTTATTTCCCCTTCCTCCTGTTTCAAAAGACAAGGAAGAAAAGGAGAAACTTCCACTGAGTCCACTTTCCTATAGCCCAAAACCTGCTGGGGTACTGGTGTCCTAGACTTGGTGATGCACATATACAAATTTGTAGCTAAATATTCCAGCACATCTAAGGGCAGGAAAGTCAGCCAAGCATTACAGAGTATTTTATTTAAACAGTGAAGAAAAAGAAACAATAAAAACAAAATAATATTTGCAAGAGGATTTTATTAATGCTGTAAATTGCATTCGCACAAGCACTCAAGAGCTCTCTAAGCAAAATGGAAAACATTCTTTTTTCTTTTCTGACAGATTACTTTTAATTTTTTATGATTGGGCCTTGAGATCAATATCAGCAAGCTTTATCTCCTTCGCTTTGCATGTGGAAAAACACAAATCCAGGAGATAAACTGCTCCTCTGAAATTGCATTCGTGTTGACAGTTTATTTTGTGGTTTTGTAATTTTATTAAAACCACTTATATGCATCCTACATGATTCCGCACACAGTCTGTAAAATGAGCTATTTAAGCTGTAGTGGTTTGCTGTGTAAACATATTTATCAGAACTAAATTGCCAGTCAGCATGTCTGCTGTAGAGAACCTGCTCAAAAAGAAAGGTACACATATCTCCTTTCATATGGGTTTTTCCTATATTTAAATCAAATCAGGCTTTTTAAACTGGTATCATTGTTCAATCAGAAGCTCCCCAGTCTTAGTGATAATCCTTGCAGTGCCATTTTCAAGATTAGTAATAAGTGGCTTTCCTTATACACCAGTTAATAGGTGCATAGAAGTACAGACAACCACTGAAGATATCTTCAGGCAGTCACACCAGACTCAAAGTTCGAAGGAGAAATACATCTATTCTAGAGATTTCATGCCCTCATTTTAATTTCCTGTGTTCGGGACTAAAAAAACCTGCAGTCTTCTACTTTCTGCAGCAAACAGGATCAGCAGCCTCTCACTCCTGCAGAGACTCAGTTCTGGTGTGTAGTGTCCTTATCTAAAAAGGCACATGGCCATTTCTCTTGTGACACTGTGTGTTGCACCTGAACAAGAACCGTAATGATAGGGCAAAAACCAATGGACACAAGTCATGACATGGGGATTTCCAATAATATATAAGGAAAAAACTTCTTCAGTGTGAGACTGGCCAAACTGATATATAGGTGCCTAGAGTGGCTGTGAAGTCTCCAACCGTAGTGATATTCAAAAATCAACTCAAGGCGCTGAAACATCTGATATAACTATACTAACCACAGCAATGGGTTGGACTAATCGACACCACAGGGTGCCTTTCCACATAAATTAATCTCTGATCCTGTGATTCAAACTGGGGAACAGCAAAGGAAAAGGGAGAAATGTTCCTGTTTTATGTTTATGTGTAAAATAAGTAATCTGGAAATCTCATACTGTCCTGTATCAAAAATAAGTTATCTCTTAATGCTGAAGCACCATATTGAGCTTCTATTTTATATCATTCTATTTCATATCACTCTACTTCATTTTTTAGATTCCTCAGTGCATGGCTATTCCCAATCCAACTTTATATCTTTTTAGTTATGTTCTTCTGATTGCCTTTCAGTTTTCCCTGCAGATGGTGGTACATCATCTTCTCCTGATGATTCTGCTGTGATGTCTGCATTCACGTATTTTGAAACAGAGTAATCATTCATGACATTCAAGTCATCAGACTTTAATCTCTCTCTGAAGAATGCTGCATAGAGTTGACAAATGTAAGCTAAGGACTCTTCTTTCAGTGAACATGTCTGAGTATAAATATTCTTCTTTACCACTAAGAAGACCTGCAAAAGCTAACAGCTCTTCCTTTGTGAGGAATCCTCCAGAGCACATATCACTGGCTCTTTCTGCAAAGGCACCTACTTAATTTGCAATCACTTTTGTTATGAGTCAAGTCTTGCCTTTCTGTCAGGGTATGAAACAATCATAGGATGGTACCAGCAATTATATTCCTTTTTCCCCCTGATTCGTCTCCTCCAGGAAACTGTTTTGTTTGGCTTTTTGATTGTCTGTTTCATCAGCCTTATTCCAAAATGCTAATATGTGCTAGGCTCTCAGCTTTCACATTATTTTGTCCAGGAGCAATTTTCCAGATCCTTGGTAAATGTTTTTTCCTCTTCCTTTGTGATCAGAGTCCAAAGAAACTAAAAATAGTGGAGGATTTCCGGTACAGAGATTGAGGCAGAGGAATATTGAGAGGGAAATAAATGCAATAAAGTATTATCAAAGTTCACCCACTGCAGTTCAAGACATGCAATATTGCAGATATTCCTCTACTTTTTAAAAATTTTTCTAAACACAGATAGTACTATAAATAGTTTTAAATGGTCTTGTAAAGATGACCCTAAAATAGGTAGATTATGTTTTTTTTTTCAATCCTTCTGTATCCTGTACCATGTTCATCTATTCTGTCCTTCTGGCAAGTTGTTGCCTTTCCTGTAGCCTGTCTTAGAGCTCTGGATCGCTAGAGGATTTGGTCTGGAAGCATATCCTGCGAAACTTCCAGAGGTATTGGTTTGTTTCCCTCAGGTTCATTGTGAATGGCTTCTTTAATGTTATTTCAAGTGTCCTAATGTTCTTCCAACACTGGAACACTGGCTGGTGATTTGTTTTTGGGTGGTTTTTTTGTATTTTTTTTTTTTTTTTTTTTTTTAAAGAAAACGAACCACCAAAAAAATTAAGTGATGTCTGCATACTTCTAGCACCCTTTAGATTTAGTGCACTTCACTCTAAGGCACAAGACTCTGAATTTCAACCAAGTGCAAACCTGCATATGGTGTCTATATGAGGACTGAAATCTATAGATGTCTACATGCGAGTGTTTGTGTGTGTTTGTGTGTGTGTGTGCGCGTATGCATTTTTACTGCCTGTAGGTAGACTCATTGTGCTACCTGGCTTCAGTTCAACATTTATTCTACCCGATGAGATCTTTCTTATAAATGGAATTCCAGCAGTAGAGAGGCTTGCATCAAAGCCAACGAGCTCATTAAAAATGAGTGGTGTTCAGCACTGTATCTATACTGTGAAGAAGCAGGGAGATCCCCAAGTGGGCTTTAAACAAACTTCCTAGTTGTGAACACAGAAAAGATTAATATAAGATTTTGTTTTTTTGTTTGTTTTTAGAGAAGTGTCAGGCACACTTTTCATCTCAGCTTATAAATAGAAAATAGAATAGTTTAGATTTGCAAAAGTTCTCACTGTACAAGATTTTTAACAAAGTTACTTTGTGCTGAATCCAAACTGCCATGTTAAATTACACTGAGAACCCAAATTAGTGGCTCTATATCTATTCAAAAATGTCCAAATCCTGCTTCAATACACATGTCCTAGTAATTTAAAAATGTGTGAAGATTTTGGCTCAGCAAGATAAAGACTCGTTGTTAGTATTTGTAGTGATTGAGCAAGTTTCCTTCTTTGCCTCAATTCTTTCAGGGCATTCTGCAGAATAGGACCTCGTCTTTTAACTACCTTATTTAGACAGGTATAAGACTTGGTATGTTTGTGTTTTGAACAATTGATTCACTAGCAGTGCTTGTTTCACCCCCCCACCCCCGCACAATGAGAGAATGTTTTCCACATTTGCTTCCAAATCCTTCCCTCTTCCCCTCTGCCATTGCATGCTGCTTCTGCCTGATCATTTCTGCAACTATTCACTTCAAACTTGTGTGTATACTCTTTGAAGATGAGAGTATTTTAAATACTGGCAGATTTTGGAAGGACTGTCAGACATGTAAAGTGTGGAGGATAGGATTTTTTGTAAAAGTTTATAATTAATCCTGTAGAGAGGGATTGAAGAAAACGTTGTTTTCAAATAGGAAACTAACTAGTGTTTAATTTGCAGCTGAGAATGTCAGAAGAAATATTTTATTTTAGTTAATTCCATTGTGAACTTCACAAGCCTCAAGAACACAAAAGGTTATTCCCTAAGTTGGGGAATAGTTTCAAATTTATTTTCTCCTTTCCTGGTATAAACCAGTTTGGTCAATATAATGTCAATTGAGATAGATAAAAGAAAATATTATGCATAGGCAGAAAGTTATTCCAAAATACAACATTGCAACTGAGAAATCCCATGTGAGTATATGTTAAATATCATCTGCAAATAGTATTTGTCATATTAGCATAGAAATTCCCTAGTAGAAATAAATAAATAAATAATTTAGGAAAAGTAATGAAAATCAATAGAGGGGAAAAATCGGAGCTTTTATTCCATGATGCTTTACCAAGAATAGTTTTATGTTGGACTGAAGTGAAAGGCCATAAAAACATGACCTCCCTCAGATGAAATACTGAAAGTGAGAAAGCTGTCATGATTTGCTTATTATGTTTGGCAAGCCTTCTGGAGAGCTTCCAATTATTTGTCTGTTCATGCTAATATAGCCCATGCCACCTTCTTGGAGACACTCATCTCTTTCTATGTGGGCATTTATATTTAGCTTTCTACCTTTTCTTTTATCGACAAAAAGAAAAAAATTATCTCGGAGTTTCTTGCACGCCTTAAGCACATGGAAAGTGTGAACTACTTGGTCTACCAGACAAAGCTTTTTATGTCAATGAACAGAAATTTCATCATATTTTGCTGGCATTGCCCATGGCTAAAAATATTCTAGTTTTTCTTAGGATAACTGGCATTTATGTACTTTTTTGAAGTACAAAGCATCATCACCTGGGATTGCTTAAACTGGCATTTAAGTAATTTTGTGAAAGTTTCTATTTCTTGAACTGCTAAAGTTGCACCTGAACAAGCAAGTTAATTTAGTTTCTTTGCTGGATTGTTAAAATATCTCTGTATTTCTCTGGCAAAGAATGTCTTGGTGCAAGAGATCCTAATCTTAATTGATTTTTTCAAGACTTTCTATATTGGAAATTCTAATATCTTAGAATCAGGATCTTCAATAAGCTAAGTACTACTTCAGGAGAAAAGAAATTGACTGACTGCATCCAGAAACTCATTAGTCATCCTAAAAGAAATGCTTTGAAATTTCTGAAAAATCAGATTCCTTCTATGTAACCAAAGTTCAAATATTCCTTTTTACTAAGGAGACACCTGAGTTTCAAATACTTTAAAAAATAGTTTTGATCTCTGTGAACCAATCTTTGAAGGCTTTGAGTGGAAGGATGCTTGAACAGATTATTAAAAACAAGTGACTGACAAATTTCAGTTGCATTTCTGCGTAGTGCTTGAACTCATGTGGATGGCAACAAACATGTGCAAGTTTACACATGTGCAAGTTTCTTCCAAAAGCAGATACTGATATGCTTTAGAATGAAAGGTTTGATATGCCTGTATGCATGCAACACAGCATTTGGCCTTGGAGTCACATAAACCTACGTTCTTCTGCAAAGGAATGAAGCTCAAAATAAATTGGATTTGAAATCCTGCAAACAAAAATAATCTTGAAGTCTTTACTGAGATTTCCCACAGGAATTCTGAAACCTCCAAGAGTATTACAAGGGAAGAATCCTTCCTGTTCTGATTCCCCCTGAATTCTAACTGAGCCTGACAACAACTGAGGTTTTACATTTGGTTTCAAAGAATCTCATCAAATACCCAGGTTTCCTCACCACCTTTTTAACTGAGATGTAAATTAATTTGGTCAAGGTCAAATTGCTTAAAATGAATAACTCTTAAAAGTCTGTATACATTCAAGTGCATGAATTTTCAAAAATATTGGAAAAATATTGTATTGAATATCTGACTCCCTCATTTCCAAGTTTTTACAAGCCTGTGGCAAGTTCTGCGATTACATTGCGTTTCCTCATCTTCAGTCTTGATGAAGGCTTCATTATCTCCATTACTGTGTATCATTCTCATCCACATCAGGAAAAAAAACTAGATTAACTATTCCAATTCCAATTTTCTTTTAGTATAAAAGCCCCTCTCAGCCACAGCACCTTTCATTTTACTATTTGTGGTTAGATTTATAGGTACACTATAATAAAGCACTTGAAATCTTTTTTGAGTGGAGGGAGTGAAAATCAGCCAGCACTAGCCTTGTTCAAATAATTACTGACTTGAGATGAAACTTTAATAAGAATAAAAAAATACTGATATCATGTCCCCTCCCTTTGCTATTAGTATGCTAGTGTCCAGTGTCCATGTAATTTTTTCATGGCTGTTCATAATAAATGTCCATGAAAAACACCGTATTTGAGAAATGACTTCTGTGGGGATGCAGGCATTTTTTGTATTTCTTTTTAGTGGGGTTTGCCTCCAAACAGATTTTCAAGAAAATCACAAATCACAGAAATGAAGTTTCAGGCAGCTAAGGCCTTGAGGTAGATGGATCACGTAAGGGATGACAGGTATGCTGAAACACCTGTGTGAGTAGATTGAGGTAAATGAGTCATCCCCTCAATGAACAAATCATGTCCCTGAGGAGTTCTCCTTTCTCCTGACTGCAGCTCACTGGTGAGCAGTGCTGCTGCACTGACTTCAGTTTGGGTCTGTATTTGCATGGACCTTGAATGGATCAAGGAAAATTGAAGAGAGACAATCCAGGAGCTTCTAGAAATTTCCCTACTCCCAAGTCAAACTCCAGATACCTGATGAAATCCTTATTCCAGTGGAAAAAAAACAAGTTAACTGCTCACTAGCTTCAGCTCAGAACGCCATCTTGACAAAACTTGGCAGTAGTTACTTGGATGTAGCTTAGCATTTTGGTTGTAGTTATTTAGTAGCGTGGACATCAACTGACTGGACTTTGAGACACCTCTGTGGTCAGAGACCTTAAATAAAGGCATCACTAATAAAACAATGGGAGGACGAAAGGGAGGGAGGGAGGGAGGGAGGGAGGGAGGAAGGAAGGAAGGAAGGAAGGAAGGAAGGAAGGAAGGAAGGAAGGAAGGAAGGAAGGAAGGAAGGAAGGAAGGAAGGAAGGAAGGAAGGAAGGAAGGAAGGAAGGAAGGAAGGAAGGAAGGAAGGAAGGAAGGAAGGAAGGAAGGAAGGAAGGAAGGAAGGAAGGAAGGAAGGAAGGAAGGAAAAATAATTGCCCCCCAAAGAGAAATGGATGCATAAAACTCCATTGAAAACATGAAAACCTGAAAGTCATCATGCAACTTGAACCTCAGAAACTGCATGGTTAGTCTGAACCTAAGCTTGTACACCTCTCTAATCACCAGCTCTGAAGAGCTGCCCATGAGCACCAGGCCTGTCTTTGATTCCACTTGAGGAGTCATCCACTTGAGGAGTCAGTTGTTGAAGGCAGAATGGGCTATGGAGACAGACTGGGGGAAGCAGGGAAAGTCTTGGTCTGCCTTCTACAGAACCTTCTTGCCCCACTCATCCTCTGTGAGAGAGGTCCCTGTGCCAGCTAAAGCATCTGGTTCAGATCCTGAAGACAATTCTTTGCAGTGCCTGCTTCACAGCTTTCAATGGGAAAAATGGAGCTGCATGCAACGCTCAGGACATACCCATCCTATGACAAGGCCTGGACGACTACTATGGTCTAGAGATTGTATGCCAGGATGATCCAGCATGCTGCCCTCCTCTTCCTCTAACTCTCACATTACAGAAAGAAGCCATGCCACTCCATCTCCAGAGCACTCTTGCACACAACAGTGCAACCCACACTGTAAATTTCACTAATATCCCTGAGGAAATTGTTGTGTTTTTGTACCCAAGCACCCCCAGCAGCATTGCCCTGGTATTAGGCCTCTACTGGAGCAGCCACACTCAGAGGCCCTGAGAGCAGCAGCTCCTTGTGTATTTGCAGAGCTGGAGCACATGTGCACTGGAGCTGGAGGGTGTTCTGACACTCTTCCTGTAGAAGAAAATGTTGGGGCTAGGAAGAAAAAGGTAGGAGACACCTGTACTGAAGTTGCCCAATTGTCTCTAGGTTCTGAGTTGCGCCTGACTGTTCAGGACTGAAGTTTTCTCCAGAGTGGCACTCTGGAGTTATTCCTGCCTCATCATGCTGCAAGAGTCCATGGTTAACAGAGGTACAGAAAGCATTGACATAGGGGATGCTTCAGGGAGCCCTGGCTATGGAACTTCTCTGAACTGTGCCTGTTTCCTACATGAACTGCTGGTCAAGACCTGTCCATTCTCACTCCTCCCATTTCCTCCCATTGGACAACTCCAATGCAAAAGCTGGCTGCTGGGGTGCAGCCCCATGGCACATGAGAAAAGGACCATGACAGAGCTGTTCACTACCACCTACATGTACCTATTCCTTGCCTTTGATATTGCAGGAAACTCAAGCTGGCAATTTCTATTCAGCATTAATTTTTGAGAACTGGAGTGTTGTTGGTGTCATTGGCAGCAGGATGGTTTGAAATGGAATTCTCTGTTGTGATCAATGCCTGGCTCTGTCCCCTGAAGGGATGGGTATGCACAGAACTTCCTTGCCGACTGTATGGGGGTCTAGAAATATTTTCATTGATATTTCTGTTACATGGACTTATAAATTCTTTGATGGGGCAATGAAAAGCTGCCCAGGCAGCTGTGGCTCAGTGCACACCCACAGCCCAAGACCCAAAGAAACCATAGGCTGAGAGGGACAAATTGATCCAAACCCATGAACCCATGAGCTTCTGATTGTCTCCAAACCATCCAATGGCTCCCATCCCACAGTATGCAGTACTGCTCATGGGCATCCTCAGGGAATTAACAGATCCTTAGCAGTACTGATTCTAATAGTTGTTCTAACCCAAAGCTCTGCGACCAAGTGCAATGGTAGTGGCCAGGGGGAAGTGGGGTGTGATACAGCCCTGAAGACTCCATGGAGAGAGGGCGCCCTTCACTGCTCTCTCCACAGGGTAAAGAATTCCCGCTTTTGCACCTTCCTCTTTGCTCCCACTTATTCTCTGCTGAAAGGATATAGTGATGAGGCACAGTGCTGCACCACTCTTTGTTTTGGTTTTTAAACTTGCTACTGTAATGAAATCAGGAGCTCGTCTTTCTAAAGTATTGCTAGAAATGGTCTCACCTCTACAAAAATCTGTTTATATACACATGCATTTCTCATTCACATCATATCAGGTAAGTACCAGTGCAACTTTCCTGTACAGCGTTTTTAATGGGACATACAAATCAAAACTGACCTGCCTGCTTTAGATCCTTCTCTAATGAGGTAATGAGGTTTGGACTTTTCATTAGTCAGGATTTCTGTGTAAATGAAATGTTGTGTACTCATTGTTACAAAGAAAGGTAGAAATTGCCATACAACATATATGAGTATAGCAATTCAATACTTTCTAACAAAGTTATCTGAGAAATAAATGATCAAATAGAAAAGGAAAAAATCCCAAACATAAAATCTTGCAGTTGACTACTTCTGTCTAGCGTAATAAAAACAAGCAAAACAACCTCAAGTCAAAATTTGGTTGATGATCCACAGCCATTCTCTTTCTCAGGTAAGTCTTCTGTAAATATATGACCTAATACTCTTTGACTGATAAGTAATGGTTCAAATTGACATACCATATTCCATTATAGAGTTTGAAACCTTTGCAATTCTCACAAGGAACATCTCAGCTACCTTTTATTGATTTACTTTTACATAAATAAAATTAGACAAAAAAGAGTGATTGTCTGAAGTCATGGTGGGAATCACATGTGGCTCCAATCCCCAAGAAAACAAAAGGGAATCCTCTTTTTCTTTTTCTGTTAAATCTGCAGATCAATCATCTTGTAACTGATAAAGCTGAGCTAAGCTCCTCTCTGTTATCTTAGCGCTTACTCTTGTAGTGACCCATTGCTTTATAGGGATTTCAGATAAAGTAGATGGTTAGCCTTAGGGTAAGGTGATGTTAGTCCAGAATTGTCTATATGTTTCATCACTCTCATTTTTCTATCCCATACCATACAACAAAAAATTAAGAGAACAAATGCATAAAGTTGAGGAATGGGGAATACAAAAGACTAATCCAGTCTTCTTACTATTCTGGATATTGTGAATAAAATGCATTAAATATTTGGAAATCCTGAGATGTATACACATAAACCCACAACTTCCTTTTTTAAAAGACAAGAGAGTTTCTTTCTTGTTTTAGGGTACTGTGAGTATTAATTTAGGAAGTGTTGCACGAAACCTGCTCTATTACCTGACTAAGGTCTTACATGGCATCAGGTCAAAAAGGAAAATGCTATCAGGTTTGCTCTCTTGAGCAGGTGGCCAAACACCCAGAAACACTCCTGCACTGTGACAGGGCATAGTGGCCTACTGGAGATTTCAGCATGGATGCACTGAGCTGCTCTGAGGGATGTAAAATGTACAGCACGTTTTCAGGCTAGTCAGACTGTTTCCTGCTCTCCAGTGCTGGAAATAACTGTATCGTTTTTCTGGTAAGCAGTAAGCCAGGATTATTTTGCTCTTGGGGACTCATACCGCCTCCTCCCTTTCCAATCAGATCGCCTCCTGTGATTTTCCTTTTACTGTACCTCAGTAACTCTGCATGAAGCAGTTCCTCATCAGCCTGCAGGTGGGCCAGCTCTGCTGCTTCTGTGGCTTCTAGAAAAGCTTCTGCGTTTCTGCAATCAACACCTCAAGCATCAGTTTGTCTTCCATGTCAAAGTCCATTTGAGGCTGGGAGCCAGGAAAGCAGTGATAAAGGAGTCTTCATCACAGTCTCTCAAAATCTTAGCAAGGAGACAGGAAGATGAAAAAAAATGTGTCAAAGGCGATGCTATAAAGTGAACCTGCTGGCCCTTGTCAGCTGTGCCAGAAAGTATTAGTGGGAGAAAGGGACCAGTCTGTCAAAGTGGGCTATAGCCTGTCTGAAGGACTTGTTCATGTCACAGTCCTCCACACAGCTGCACTGGGGGCTACCAGAGAGAGGCAGACAAGTTACCTAGGATCAACCTCTGCTCACATCTATGTTCTGACTGTGCATTAATGTTTTGAGGACTCAGAAACTCTCTGCATTTTCACAGATTCATCTCAGTTACAAATTCAAGGGTATAGATAACCAGCCCTGCTTTATGACAGTTCTCAGTTTGTCCTCCCTCCTGTGAAGCTGTCCATGTGTGTTGGTGCTTCTTCAACTGATAGACTGAAAAGCTGCAGAATCATAGAATCTTAGAACAGTTTGAGTTGGAAGGGACATTTAAAAGTCAACTAGTCCCCAGCTCATAAGTAAAGACCCTCTTCCCCTTTTTAGAAAGGTAATCCCATCTGATGCCAGCAGCCTGTTGCTGTATGGGTCATCCTATTATTAAAAAACCCCCAGATTAATAGACTGGGTACATCTGTTTCTTCCAACATCACCGCCCAGAACTGGAAGGATAGAGGAAACAATAACCTGCACTCCAAGTACATTTATCAAGCATCCCAAAGCCCTAAAGACCCTTTTACCATCCTTGGACTAAATGTTGTGACTTCATTGTCACCCACATGAAAGAGAAATAATGATAGTAATCCATGGACTGTATCAGACCAGGAATTTTTCAAGTGATATCATTTACCCAGGCCCCACGAAGGCATAAAAACCTCCCGAAGAGGAGGGTCTGTCAAGCATAGTGAATCCTTTGTTCCCTTTAGAAGGGAATTACTTATAACTAAAACCCATTTTTTATTCCTCGTGGCTGTGGTCATGATATTAAGGGCAGGTATTTTTGATCCTAGTAATACCTTTGGTGTAGGTGGATCATCATCCTTATCCATGAACCTCCATGAACCTCCACCAAACCTCCTGCCTATTGTACAGAGGCTCATGTGGCCAAGAAGGCTAAACTGGTGATTATGCAGCTGTGTGATGCAAAGAATTTAATTGAGCAAGACAAGGGCATGACAATTGCAGAGCAAACCTGGCAAATCCATGAAACTCTGGAAAAGAAAAAGGAGGAGATAGCCCAGCTGCATGCTTGGATCAAGCAAATAAGTGCAAAAGATGAGGAATTAAAACACCAGAAAGAAAAATCTGGAAGAGTTGCTTTTGAAGAGTTTGAGAGGGCTCTGAGTATTGACCAAAAAAAAAAAGAAATAGGCAGTCTTGAAAAAATTGTAGCTTATAATAGTTGAGAAAGGCAAAGAGTAAAAAAGAAGCTCCAGAGGAATCTTAAATTAGACACATTTCCAAGAGGAATTTGATCCTTCCTTAGAAGAAAAGGATGAACTTAGTGTCCTGCAAACACAGGTGTCATTGCTGAATAGAGGTTACAGAATAGTCAGAGGCACTTAAAAGCCTGGTCCAGATAACTGAACCACAAGTTCAAACTCCAACAAATAGAAGAAGTCAATTTACACAGGAAATACTGTGGAACCAGGAAGCAGTGAGGGCAATGAAAGTTCTAGTATTAAAACACCTGACTATAAACCTTTTCACATGGAACTCCACCACAGAGGTTCAACAGAGGAGTCAGCAAGGCATCTCTCAACAGGAATGCTATGATCGATCTGGAAGGATGTAGCCAGTTTGTAAATTCATGGTGTCTTCTTATTTGTCTTCATCAGCACTTCCAGTGGGAGCTATCTTTGGCTGAGCTCAACATATCTGGCCCAATGCACATGGCGAGATTGCCAGAATTCATCCTCCTGGTTAATGAGTTTTGTCTGGTATGGTGAAACAGAGAAAGCAACTGCTTGAGGAGAAAGAGATTTGCTTTGGGCAGTTGTCAGCCATGTTATGGGAACACAAATGTGATATGTCTCCAGTGCAATCAATTAAGTGGCTACTGTTTTTTTGTTTTTTTTTTTTTACTTTGCACTCAGTGAAATGACACTACTAACAAATAAGAAAGCCACATAATTTTCTCAGTGGCCTAACAGAACATGCCATTCAAAAATCCCCACAGGCAGTTCAGCAGGAAGTTAATTTTAAGATCTGACCAACAGGTCAGCATTGCAGAATGCCATATAAGTGAGTAGATCAACAACCTTAATAAATTCTATGGTGTTTCACTGGAGGGTTTCCCAAGCACTTGAAAACTTGTGTTTTTATAGTGAAGATTCCAAGCTATTCTAAGAATTCTAAGGTATTCAATTTTCAAGTCTCTGTCTTTTCAGTTCTGAAGAATAGTGTTTCTCATTTCCATGGCCGATCTACAGCAGAGTGACTGTCTTAAGATACTGCAACCTCACTCTTCTTTTTATAAGAGTCATTTTATGAAGCTATCTTAAACACCTTAAAGAGGTGTTCTGGACAGAGAAATGCTTTATGCCACCTTTCCTCCAAATCAAACTGTGCAGCTGCAAGAGCTAACTAATAGAAACAAGGGTTTATAAATTAGGCTGCCAACTTGCAGGGAAACACCAATGCTCTACCAGTCAGCCCATAACACTGGGAAATATTGCAAAGCTTAGCCTTTCTGTCCTTCTGATTTGCCCTGCTTGCCTTCTCCAAAGCTCGAGTCCTTTTCTTAAAGAGGATTGATAGTAGAATTTTAGGCATGATGCTTCTGAGGATGCTCTTTCTAAAACTGGGAGTTTTGTTTCCTGTGGAAATTCATTGTTTTTGTCATAGTTTTTCAAATATGAAAGACAATGTCCTCACAGATTCATCTGCCAGTTCCCTCGAGCTACATCTCAACAGCTTTTGGGAGGCCCATTTACAGGTATGTGCTGTTGTGAACTGGTTCTCTAGGTTTTCTTTGGCTCTCCCAGTTCTTTCAAAAGTAATCTTTTCCACCATTTAGGATGACTGAACTGGCAGCAGAAAAGGCTCGATGGGTGCTTAACTAGTTGTCAGTTTGCCAGTTGAAACCACATCTGAATCTTTTGATGACCAAAAGCTGTCCCTTTGGCCAGGGAATAAAGGACATAAAAATATAGTCCTGTACATCTGGGTCATCTTGTTCCAGCTGTCTGTGCCCAGCTGAGCCGCCATCTGTAAACCTGGCATCACTTGTGCCATGCTATTCGCTCATTGCTCAGGATTTTTCTGAGGAGAGAGGCACTTAAAAAGATAGTATGGGCAAATTTTTAAAACTCTTACATCCCTCCTCCTGGTGGAGCCTGTCATACACCAGAGAGTACAGAAGGTGACCACCCTGAGCTTGCAAGTTGCAAGGCCTGGTGGACCCCTGCCGTACCAGAGCATCTTGCCTTGTGCTTGAAGGGACATGAGGAGCCTGGGGCATGGCCTTCTATTGGAGCAACCTGCCTCCTACTCACACAAAGCCCTGTGGTCCAACATCCTTGCTATCCTTCTTGGTTTGGTAAGTGGATAAGGTTTACTGTGGGGTTTGAATGGAGAAAAGTATAGGATTTGTGTAGACATGACTTCCAACAACTCTTACCCAGCATGTGCAGGCTGTGATGACAGACTGCAGGGCAGAAGGCCCCAAGCAATTTGGGGAGAAGCATTAGGCAAGAGAGGTAGATCATGTAGGGGATCCAGCAAAGGCGGCTCAGCTCCTGGCTCGCCTTGGTCAGAGAAGCAGTGACTACAACCCAACCGCAGTAGCAGTGAGGTCAGGGTTGCCCAAGGGCATCAGGACTATCCCCTCCAAGTGCCTGGGGCAGTGTCCTTGGGTGGGTAGATGGGGAAAACAGGGCAGGGCTGCAGGGGGGCTGTGATCTTCAGGGCCCTGACTGCCAGTTCTGAAGTGTTCAGTGGAAAAACATTGTATATTCTAAACTGGAGATGGAAAAGAGCCATCAAAATTCATGAGGGATATTAATTTTAATATATATGGGAAAGAGAGTGACAATATGCAAGCAGTCATGCTCTGCATGATGAATTGAGGTCCACTCATATGCAGCGCTTGCAGTAATATCCATTTGCAGTGATATATCATTTTCTTTATTATTTAATCTCATAGCTCTTAATTAGCACATTGAATTTTATGGTTGTTTCAAGGCTTGTGGGAACATGACTAGAAATTGTGTGTAAAATCCCTCACCATGTGACACAAGAAGGCTCAGTTCAGCAAGTTCATAATTGAAATGCTCTCTGGCTTTACCTTGGATGAATGGTTGATGCCAAATTTTACTTTTAAAATGTGTTTTTAAAAGACTTTCATAGATGGAGACTTTTCATTTTTCATGTCAAATTGGCAGTGTTCTGTCTCCCTGAATGCAGAACGGGATCCTCTTGACTTGCAATGATGGGAGCCCCAAACAGCCTTTGAGGAAACTCCTGAAGAGGTTTTCTGTAGTAGGCAAATAAATAGTGTCCGGACCGCGTGTCGATGGAAGGACGACGCGAGGAGGCAAAAGGCTGGTGGGAGTTGTTCTCTCCCTAAGCTCTCCTTTATTCAGGGTTGCAGGTCTTGGGTGGTCGGGAGGGAAGAGCAGAGAGAGGGCCGACCCATTCCTCTGCACCCCCGAGGGGTGGTCGGAGATCCTGCGCCCCGGGGGAGTGCAGGGAAAGGGAGAGCCCCAACTGACAGTTACAGCCGGTTAAGAATGAACAGGGGTGACCAATCAGGAAGGAGGGAGAGGGAGGGTACAAGCATACAATATCCAATCCGTACATAAGAGGGAGGAGTACAGTTCAAATTAACCAATCATATACATAACAGTAAGGAATGTGCTGGAGAGGTGGGCGGTTCCTGAGCCCTTGTCACGCCTTGTCCCTCAGTCCAGGGGCGGGCCCAGAGGCTTCTTCCCCAAGGTCCTCCCACAGCAGGTGGAGCTAGGCTGGGAGGCGGGAGCAGCACAGGGGCAGAACTGCTTCACTCCTCCACAGTTTTCTACTGTGAGTTTTCCTCAAAGAGGAACAGATTGAAATGTGACACAATTAAGAGCCTTTTTAGACACCAGTTTTGTCTCAAATCTTGCTTTTTCATTAAATGAGTACTATAACCTCAAATTTCAGGTCTGAATTGTGATCTCCAAATCTCAGAGAATATTACAACCACCACATTGAAACAGATCTGCTAATATGTTGGATGGCTTACTCTTTAATCGGCTCCACTGAGCGTAGTGGTGTTTTTCAAGTTCTTTAATACTATTAAGTAAGATTACTTGTAAAATCAGATCAAAACAGTTGAGATTATATTGACCAAAGGAGGCAGGTCATGATGTGATTAAAGAAAAAGGCAGTGGATGTTCCAGATGACATATTAGGATAATGAAAATGTGTACAAGAACAAGGTAAAGAATATTAAAGATTATTAAAGTAGTCAGAGAAATAAAAAAATCAGAAATATTATATTATGAAGATGTTTAATATGCGAGAAATAATGCAGTTTCAACAGTTAGATGGAGAGCAGTTGTAAACTGTAGGAGTGCTGACTGAGTTTCTTGAAAAACAATTATGAAGGCAGAGCTGAAAAAACTGGAATCTCTTTTCTTCCAGCTGGGAAAAGATGTTGAACTGTAAAATCTGTAGGTCTGTTAGAATAAAGGTTGGCAGCAACCTGCTTCAGCTGAATAGCCTAAACTGTGAAGAATAGCCGAGAATACAGGAATTGCTTCAACAAAGGTTTGGATTCTCTAAGGACTGAGAAAGTGCTAGTAGGATGAAGTGTGGCTGAGCAACTTGATACTTCATTTTTAAGGCATACTTTCATAGCCCCATAGGAAAAGAGGCCTGTAAGCCTTGCCTCAGTTTTGAGGATAACACCTAATTCTTCAGTATCCTGACAAGCAGTTGGAAATGCTGATGCTAAGCGAACATGAAGAGCTCTTGGAGCAGGACTTTTTACAGGTTCCTATGGCTGTGCTGAGTATTGAGCAAGTGTATTATCAGGACTCAAGGAATTAAAGAAAACACTGAAAGAGTATTTAATTAAATCATAGAGATGGGAACAAAATATTGCATCAGAGATTAATAGGTTCTGTATCCCTTTTAGTACCTGACAATTTACAAACAGCATCCCTATTTTCAGCTGTCTTACAGACTCTAGTACCTAATTCATTGTGTCTTGTGTGTCATATTAATGAGTAATTTGACTTGAGCTTCCAGTGCTTCTAGTACCTGAACTGAAGAAAGAACTGAAACAGCAAATTTGAGATCAACTATCTATAAGAAAAATGAGCTAGCTTAAGTTCCATGTCATATTATTAGTAGAGAAAAGCAATATAGATGAGACAGATAGTTTCTGTATATGCTGAGTTATTTTTGCAGGTATTAGAGCTTGTTTTGCAGACTGGAAAGCTGATTCCTAAGTAGGGGAATGGAATAATGAATTTGACAAACATGTAAGGTTTGGTCCACTTGACACACCTGAAGGATGGGATGGCTTCCTCAGGGACCTAGACAGGCTTGAGATGTGGGCCCATGGGAATCTTATATGGTTTAACAAGACTGCCATGGGTAACACAAAATGTTATTGTATTCCGCATCTCTCTGAACCCAAATTGTTGCTGATTCTTTAGGTCCCAGTGCTGTGGCTGGAAACAGGGCCAGGGGCTGCCTGGGCTTTTTTAGTTGGAATATGGAAACAGAACATTCATGGACTTGTGGTCTTTTGATTCAGGCAGAGTCTCTCTCTCTCTTGCCTTTGACTTGCTTTCATGTCCCTTGCTGTGCTTGCCTCATAGTTATTAGTTTTCACAGAGCCGAGGCAGTTTTGGGAATGACTGCCTGTCGCCACGCTGCAGTCATTCCAGTCCGGCAACAAGGCCTGGCTGAAGGCTGAAAGGCACCAAGTCCAAGACGCTCCAGCCCACTCTTCCTGTCGTCTCCTGCTGTGAGGAAGGCGAAGTCCCACTGTGAGTTCTAGCTCCTTGATCCAAAGAATACCAGTTGGAGCTCCAGCTGGGAGATACAAGAGTGAAGGGGGCAAGGGGAAGACTGATACCATCTTCCCTTTTTCCTTTGAGCCACGAGCTTGGCTGCAGAGTGCCATCTTGGAAGGAGGCTATATCCCACCATTCTGGGCATTTCATGGTTCCAGTGGGGATTTGAATCTAACAGTTATTTACTGTTATTTTGTTTGCCTGTTGCTGTTCATCTTACTCATAAACTGTCACTTTTTCACTTATATCTACTCCTATTCATTCCTTATTGGTGGAAAGGCATTGGTTAAATCTATAAGGGGAAGCAGGTCCATCCAGAGTGTTTCTCCTTAGAGTGTCTTAAACTAAGACACAAGACCAAGTTCAAGGTGCTGCACCAGGGTCAGGACAATCCCTGTATCAACACATGTTGAGGGATGATCAGATTGAGAACAGCCCTGCCGTGATGAGAAGCTGGACATAAGCCAGCCATGTGCACTCACAGGCCAGAAAGCCAAACATGTCCTGGGCTGCACCTCTGCTATGGGAAAAGGCTGGGAGAATTGGAATTGTTTACGCTTGAAAAAAGAAGGCTTCATGGTGACCTAATTGGGGCCTTCCAGTACCTGAAGGAAACTTACAGGAAAGATGGGGCAAAATTATTTACAAGAGCATGTAGTGACAGAACAAGGGGGGATGTGTCCAAATGTTTAGATTAGATATTAGAAAAAAGTTCTTTACTGCGAGGGTACTGAGACACTGGCACAGGGCCGTGAGAGTCCATGGATGTCCCATTGCTGGAGGTGTTCAAGGCCAGGTTGAGTAGGGCTCTGAGTACTGTGGTTTAGTCAAAAGTGTTCCTGCCCTTGGCTGGCGGGTTGGAACTAAATGTTTTTCAAGTTCCACTTTCAACCCAAACCATTCTATGATTCTATGATGATCCTGTATTTTGGAACTAACTTTTAAAAACATATGTTTAAGTGACAAAAAAAAAAATTCAGAATAAAGTCCGTAATATTGCAATGTGGGGTCAAGCGGTGGAGTTAGTTGCTTTACCATGATCTGTTTAGGTGTTTAATTCCAGCTATTCCAATAGCTCTGTGAATGCCAACATGATCCATTAGTAAAAAAAAAGTTCTTTGTGTTTTGGGAAAAGATGGGAAACATGTTTTCCAGTCAGCCATCCAGGTGCCAGCAAAAGGTAAAGGGAGTTTTTTTCTTTCTGAATTAGCCAATATGTGGTATTTGCTACAGAGCTAATTCACATTGCAGAGAGAGGTAGTTAACACACAGCATTCATAGCATGAAGTAAGAACACACTTTCAGTGCTGAGCATCAGATGAAGGCATTGCAGCTGGTAATCAAAAAATGTGGTATAGAATGTGGTTTCGAATCCCCCTGGCGCAGAAGCTTGCTGAGAGAAACCAAGCAGACCAAGTATGGCGGAGAAGGGCAGTTTATTTACAGTAAAGGCTTTTTATACTCTAACATACTCCAGCAACTACTGGTCAGTGAAAAGTCCACCTCCCAAGCCTATTGGCCACAGCCAAATGACACCCGGTGCCAAACACAGAGATTAGAAAAGTGAAAGAATGCAACTTATCTGTGTTCTCCGTGAGAAAGAACAGAAGGATTCTAAAACAGTGCAACCACAATAGTATGTCTTAAAATATGATTTTCAGGCTGGGTTTTTTGTAAGTGCATTAATTAAAACATGGGAATTTTAAAATGAAGTGGGATACTTTAACCTACCTTTTATGTTTCTAAGTATAAAAAAGCTGCATCAAGCTAATGCTTTTCTTAATGTGCCAGAGATGCTTAAATAATACGGAGGATTGGAAAAGGTTATTTTCACAACTTCAGTGGCAATGTCTCCCTGATGAAATATGGAAAGGAACCTACAAAAGGGCTCCTATACCTTTGTTAATTTTCTGCTACATAGACACTGCATCTCGTGTTTATAGACCACAATGAAATCGGTTTTTGACTTTGCCTCTGGATTTGAAATTAAAAAATACGTGCTTGTATGAAAATAATCCATATTTGTTTACTCTTGAGAACTTGCTTAAGTAGTAATTTAAACTGAAAAAGCCTTTCTACACCTTTTTTTTCTTGTGATTTCTCAACCTTCTAAATTCCTCATATCTTTAAGAACAGTATCCTTCCAGCCTCATGTTGTTTAACTTTGGTACTTTGAATTCCTTCACTGTTGTAGTTTTTGTGGGGAACCTAATCTGCAAATTCAGCTATTCTTCTGCAAAGGAAAGTAGTAGTCAAATATAGCCATTTGTATAGCCACCTGTATAGCCATTTGTGTAGCCTTTTGTTTCATTCTGCCTGGTGTGCAAATAAGCTAAAGTCAGCCAAGGGTGTTGACTTTGACTATTTTACTTACTTCTGGAATAATAAGTAAACCTTGCTCATTCAAATAGATATGCAGTGTGTTGACATGAAATTACATTCTCCATTGCAAGACTGTAGTCCAAGGATAGATAGGAGGGGAGGTCTATCAGTATTGGGAAGGATAATAAACAGATCAAAAGCATATTTTAGTGTTAGATCCTTGCTGTTGTCTCTGTTCTCTCTGAGTCAGGAGTAAGTCTACCATTTTTGCCATTCCACACAGTGCTAGTACACATACCTTTTCTTCTCAGTCAGTTTAGTATGGTCTTTAATAAGCTGTTTACAAAGTTTTGATTTCACCAAAACAATTGTTGTGCTCTTCCTGGGACAGCACTTACTGTATGGTTTAACTTTTTGGATTGAATACTTCCAAATGGCTGTGGCCTACGAAGCACTCTGTATCCTTCCTGTTTTTATGTTATGGATCTTTTCCTGACAAAGATTATAGTTTGCAAAAGTGAAGCAATATTCAGTGTCAAGGCTAGAAAAAGAGTGCATCTTTATGGCTGCAGTTTTCATGAGCTAAATATTGAGGTAGTTCTGTTACTGTTCCTTGTTATCATTCAATCTGCCTCTAGTGTCTAATTTTGTTTTTCATATTCAGGTCTATTACTGTAGTCATTCAGCTGGGAGTCACTGCTTCCACTGTATCACCAGTTAGCACGTCACTGGCTTTTGTGTTATTCATGACAAACCTGACTGAAATACTTTTGGTTTGGAGGTTTTGGAGACAGCTTTTTGAGAGGCATGGGTTGGTTGCAAGGCAAACAAATGCAGACAATGTTAATCTCCAAAAATGTAAATGAGAATGATTCAGATAACTAGAAATACCCACTTGGATGCCTCCCTTTCTGTCTCTTCTTTCCCGCTATGCAGTTCTCCAGGGTGTGTTTGTTCATTCTTTATTTAGGCTTACTGTTACAAAGTATTGCGCAGGCTTAGCCAAGGTCATTCATTAAAATGTGGAAGAGGAGATGCAGTGACAAACAGTAGTGACAGCAGGTTCCTCTCCATGACAATGTCTTCTTGACAGTGCTGTATTTATATGAAGAATACATATGAAGAGGTGAAATACTTCCAGACATCTTTCCTTAACTGGGCTGAAAATTCCCGAGTTTTGAAAATTAATGTGTATCACATTATATTATCTGATTGCAATAAAAGTTCATAAAAGAGAAATACCCCATATTTCCTTTGACTTAGTAAGTCATATGTAGACCTTTGCCAGGGGGTTGTCTTTTTGATTTCTCAGTTACCCAAACAGAAAAATAAAAATAGAGAAAACTTCCTTGGTGCACATTTGTGTTTCCATTGTTCCCTACTAGCTGCTTGTTCTATTTCCCAGCATAAAGTACAATGCTCACAAAGGTCCGTCTCCTTGTCCTTTTTTGCAAAAAGGGGTATTTCTTCCTGTTACGTTGTATGGAGAAGCCCACACAAGATGCTTTGTGATTGTGAAGACATGATTCCATATGTAGGGAATTCTTCAGATTAGGTTACATTGAAGGCCTGAGAAAGTGGCAGGGAAAAATGCTTGTTAATATCCAGTTTTACCTCTGCAACAGCAGAGCCTTGCAGAAATGCAAAGCTGCTCAAGCTGGGAGGAGCAGTTCAGAGTCCAAACTCATTAACAAGGAGGATAGTCATATTCTGAAACTACCCAGTGGGTTTACATGGCAAGATTTTATTTGTGAGTTGGGGACTGTTGGGGTGGCTTCTGTGCAAAGCTTTTAGAAGCTTCATGCATGTCAGATGGAGCCAGTGCCAGCCAGCTCCAAGACAAACACACCACTGGCCAAGGCAGAGCCCATCTGTGAGAGAGGTAGGATCTTCTGGGACAACCTATTTAAGAAGGGGAAAATCTGCTGTGCAAAACCAGCTGGAAGAGTAGTGAGAACATGAGAAAAACAGACTCACAGACACCAAGGCCAGTCAAGGAGAGAGAGGAGGTACTCCAGGCAGTGGACCAGAGATTCCTCTGCAGCCCCTGGAGAAGACCACGATGAGGCAGGATGTTCCTTCTTAACCCATGAAGGTCCAAGGTGAAGCATAGATCCACCTGCAGCCCATGGAGGACCCCACGCTGGAGCAAGTGAATTAATGAAGGAAGGAGGCTGTGACCCTGTGGAGACCCCATACCGGAGCAGGACCTGTGGCTCTGTGGGAGAGGAACCCATGCTGGGGAAATTTTACTGGCAGGATTTGTGACCCCATGGAGAACCCATGCTGGAGCAGTCTGTTCCTGAGGGATGAATCATGTGGAAGGCACCCATGCTGGATCAGATCATGAAGAACTGCAGCCCGTGGAAAGGACCAACATTGGAAAAGTTTGTGAAGGACTGTCTCCCGTGGGAGGGACCACACACTGCAGCAGAATGATGTGAGGAGTCCTGCCCCGATGAGGAAGGAGCATCAGTGACATGTGATGAACTGACTATACTACCATCCCCCATCCCCCTGCAGCACTGTCAAGGAAGGAGGAAAGCATGTGGGGGTGAAGTTTTGTTCAGGAAGAAGAGAAAAGCAGGGGAGAGGGTGTTTTAAGATTTGGGTTTCTTTCTTATTATTCCACTCTCATGTGATTGGTAATAAACTAATTTCCCTGAGTTAAGTCTGTTTTGCTTGGGACAGTGAGGGTAAGGGTAATCAGTAAGGGATCTCTCCCTGTCCTTAACTTGACCTCCTTTCCTTGAATTTTGTCTCCCCTGTGCAGTTGATGAGGAGAGGAGTGATAGAGGAGTGAAGCACATAGCGTCTAGTCAGGGTCAACACACCACACCTTCCCATTCTGTCATGGATGAGGGAAGATAAATTTTTCTGATCCTAATCTGATATTGTTTAAAACAAGTGGGTAGAGGTAAGAATTAAGAACTGTCAAAGTTTGCAATGGCTTAAGTTCTGTCTGATTTCCTAGTAATTTTATAAATTAAACAGTGATTTTTTTTCCTGCTGTAAATCTAACAATTGAAATATTTATTTGCTTTAAACACTGCCACTAAGGTTGCTGTCATCTCTGATGTGACCTATGTATTATCTAGTGAAAAGGAAATCCATTTTTTCTCTGCCTTTCCCGCTCTTTCAAATACATAATTTCCATCATTAATAAATACATGAATACACATCTCTGTGTTCTCTTAGAGATGTAGCTGGAGCGATTAGCTATGGTACTTGCACTGATTCTTCAAGGGGTGTTGTGGGACCTTTCTCATCAGATCTATTTAGCTCAGCTATCCCAGAACCATTCCTGCTATCATTTGACCCAGTGGTCCATCGAGCAGATGCAGAAACCCAGGATTTATGCATAGTGAGCTTTCTTGGACCCTGACCTTTTGAGTTTGTTTGACTTTAAGCTCCTAGAATGCCATCAGGATCTGATGATTTGGAAGGGCTGCTTCCTGGTTCTTTTCATACACAGAAACTGAAGCAGCGAGTGATCACCTCTCATCTCTTGCTCCTTGCTGCAGCCCTCTGTGCTCTAGGAAATCAGGGTTTGCTTGAATATGTCCATATGGAAACAATATTAAATTTTCCCTTTGCAGTGAAGAAAAAGCTCTGTACTTTATGTCTATCTCCTAGCTGTAACTCTGTGAGATCAACAGCAGCAGCAGTAAGAGAAAATAAAATAAATTTAAAAAAGAAGAAAAAAGAAAAAAAGAAAACTTAATCTAATAGGGTTTAAGTCTGCTTTTGGAGGAGGCATCTCTAGGCGGCAGCTCAGCATTGCTCCAGGGAAATAATTATCTGAATTTCACTGAGAGTAGGTCTAGAAGGAAAACTTGTGAATGAATGATTGCTTCCATTTCAGGATGTGACAGCAATCTTTTGACTGAGTTCTGTGAAGACTCAAATTCTCCTTAATCCTGCAGAGTATTAGACAGCGGAACATTTTTCAAATTTCACCCTTTTTCATAGCAGCTTTTCCTGTTTCTGTAACTATTTCTGTCTCATTGCCAGACCTTGCTTTGTACCCTCCATTTTTGAAACATTGATCCACTTGTCAATTCTCAGGATTACATAAAAGAGGTGTGCTTGACAACTCAAAGACACTAATAAAGAACCCCTTTCAATGTACAACATTTGTTTTCCAAAGTGATCTCTTTTTAAGACATCTCCTTGATGTTAATCTTTCTGAGATTTTCTGCTGATTGTCTAAAATACAACAGTCCTTCCAATAAAGGGAATATATACTGCTATGTGAAACTGATGTTAATGCAATGAAGCAGTTATGAGCATCTGGATATTCTGCAGGTTGCAGCTTTTTGGTATCAGGTAGCTAACGTCTGTTGCAGGAATGGAAAATGAGTGAGATTTTCAGAGAGGGAAAAAAAAGCAGGAAGGAAACAGAAACACTATCATTAAAATCCCAAACTAACATGATTTTTTGGAGGTTTTTTTTAGGACATGTCTCCTACCTAGCACAGTATGCCCATGTTTGAGATTCCTGGATGATGCCATAATCTATCTACCTGTAAATTTTTAAAGCATCTGGCAATTAATGGCACAATGTTTTGGAATATGAGGTGTGGCACCTGGGTTCCCCCTTACACCCTGGTTTTCATGGTAAGAGGTACTTCTGATTTTGGGAGTGGAGGAAGAAACTGCGTTGAGCATGATAAAACACTGTTCATCCTCCTGTTTTGCACTGACTCTTCATTCATGGTGGTATAGGAAGTTGTCTTCCTGCTCTAGCATTCACAGCCCAACAACCTCAGACCTTCCTTTCTTCTGCCTTTCTGTGTGCAAGTCCTGTCAAGTCAGGGAAAAAGGTTTGTTGTGAGAGAGTGAGAAAAGGAATGGTGGGCCAAACTTACAGAAAAAAATTCAAGAGTAATATGGAAATTTCCATTAAAATCCAAAAATAGTAACAAGATAGAGTAAGAAGCAATTGGAAAGTCATAAACTCAAATTGATAACATACTACTCCCTTCCCTTCCCTCCACTATTACATTGCGGAAAAAAAATTATTGGCGCTCAATTAGGCTGAGTGTTGCATGGGGATAGCAGTGAAAGAGCTCCCATCCCCAAAACACTGCTGAACTAGGAAATGCAATTTATTTATAAGTGTGCCCATCTGTTCAGAGAAGCTAGGGAGGCTAGCAAAATTTTAAGAATAAAGGTTAAAATTTTTTCTGGAATAGTGAGGGAATGTGTGTAGAAACATTTTCACTAAAAGACAGTGAGATTTGAAGATAATACTTGTTATTTAATGTCATGCTTACCTGTGGATACTTGTTTAGTGTTTTTTTGAAAGAAGCAAAGTTAAAAAAACAATGAGAAGGGCCAGAACTAAACATTATGCTTCTAACACATAGCTGTGCAAATGTCGAAGTCCAGAAACTGAATACTGAATGCAGTCAACAGTGGATATGCACTATTTTTTGTGTTTTGCTGACATCAGCTCTGGAGTCAGGAATCAAGCACCCACCAGCCAGCATGATGTGTAAAGCTGGGCCCTGTAGGACTGTGATCCAAACTGGAGCATGAGCTAAGACCCAGTCAGCTGGAAAGTCGCAGGATGGAGGAAACACATCTGAAATCCCAGCTCCACATTGGAATTTCAGTTCTTTCTGTATGTTGTCTAACTTGTTAGGGTATTTTTCTGACAAACAAGCACTTCTTGTTCTGCTCCCACTTTCAGGGATAAATATGTATTTTTAATTCATATAAAACTGTAAGGACTTCATTGTGGCTATAATGGTATATATTATATACCATTCGTCTGTGTTGGTATCTGTGTTTTCAGCTTTAAGCTGAATCAAGAACTGTTCCACATGATGAAAAAATTATCACATGCTTTTCTGATAATTTTCATGTTTCATCAGAGGCTGAAAAATCAGACTGCTTCTGCCGTTCACTGAATTAACCTTTTATATACCACAACACACTACATTGAGCAAAACATTCTCCCCTTTCTTGGATGAATTTTTATAGTAACACCAAGTGTAAATTGTCTTTCTTACTGCTTTTGGTAATCCTGCAGTGTATTTCTAGCACTTTATACTGGAGCTAATTTAACAAAACTTGTCATGCTCAAAGTGTGGGAGACAAACCTCCCAAGAGACTGTTTCTGTGGTAGCAAGTGCTAGGTGCACAAGGATGATTAAAGCCCATTATAACTGATGCACAATGAACTGTATAACATATTGATTTCCTGACATAGCAAACTCATTTAAGAGGTGCGAGTAAGGAGCAGGTGAATTAAGCACAAACTTGTTCTTATTCAGAACATATTGAGCAAAACTGATTCTGGCATCATGGTCTTTCACAGACTTTCAGAAATGGCTTGTCTTGGGGAACAAACTGAAAGACATGGCATAAATGGCTTTAGAAAAAATATGAGACCAGTGATATACAGAAACTCAGTGCTGCTTTATGCCCATTTCTTCAAAAGCATCTTGGAAAAACCAAATAATCCCCCCCGCCCCCAACCCCTCCAAAAACCAACCAAGCAGAAAAAACACATCAAAAAACTTATGCATGGTATAAACTTTTACAATATAAAATTGTGCTGTATATCTTGTAGCTGGAGTCCAGATTAGTTGATGGACCTGTTGTTTTGTCTGTTGGAGTCTGTGATCCAGTCTAACCCTAAGTAATCAGCACCTTATCTGAGTTTCCTGACTGGAGTCTACAGTTTACTGTCATTCTCTTCAAACTAAAAATATTGTAGTTTATTCTAGCTTCATAAAATGACTGTATATGTTACTTCATTTATGGTTTTTTGACTATTAATTTTAATATCATTTGGGTATTACTTCCTTTCTAGAAAGTCATCAGTACAAAGTTCCTACTTAACTCCAATGATCTGAGTGCAAACCATTATTTTTATAATTGTTCACATAACAGTAAGGTAGAAATAATATAATTCAAATATCAATACATCTGTGGAATTTCTTTAAAAACTTCATGGCTCTTCTTTCAGTCAACACAAAACCCAAAACAGAAATTGGCAGTATGAAACTACAGAAGACAAAACCAAGGCCTGAAGTCTGCCAATCAAAACAACAGAATGCATTGCTCCACAAGAAAGATTATGTAGCCTTAGATTTCCTTTCAGACTCACAAGAACCTGATCACTGTCTAATTCTACTGAGAAATAGAATTGTTTGTGCAGAATCCTTGTAACTGAGATAATGAGAAAATGTCTAGTCTTTTTATGTCTAGAAGGCTTTTCTTCAAAACAAGTGAGTGACATTTTTGTTTTTTGTTTTTACTTCAGAATTGCTATTTTGTTGTGCGTCTAATCAAGTTACAGATAGTTATAAGCACCAGTAATTTAGAGTTGAAGTTGTCAAGTGCAAGTTTATAAGTTTTACATGAATGCCCAACATTTTGTTTGCCATTCACATGTTTTTAATAATATAGATTTTACCATGACAAAGATTAAGTAAAATGCTTGGTAATTCCTCAGAAACAGTAAGGGCTTTTATAGCTTTAACCTATTCCTCTTATCTGAAGTGAAAGGTGGAATATGAAAACAGGTTTTCTTTAAACAGCTTGAAAAAGTAGCACAGGTTATGGATGCAAATTAGTGACAATTAGAATGCATGTTCTTCTTCCATCGAAAGTTTAATCTTCCATCGAAAATCACATTGTGCACTGAAATAGTTTACCTTGAAATGTATATTTTATGCTGGACTAGAGTTCAGGGATCTCACAGTCTCTGCTGTAGAACAAGCTCTGATGTCTTTCTTTATCTCCCCAAATGAACCAGTGTCTTCAGTACTATTTCAGGTGGCCTTTGCCTTTTTTTCCCCAAGAAAATAGTTCATCTTGGTAGCAGCAAAAAAAATGATTCATACAGGAATGATTAAAGTATTTAAAGTATTTATGCTTATTTTAAATTGTTTACTCTTCCCCTCCTTTTTTTTCTTTTTTTTTTTTTTGTGTGTATGTGTGTGTGTGTGTTTGTGTGTGTGTGTGTATGTATGTGTTTATACATTTTTTAATTTTTATATATTTTTTTAATTTTCTTACTTATCTACATTCCAAAAAAGTATGCATTTCCTCTGAAATTCTGCAATTCAGCAAATGTAGTAATAAATGCAGTATAGTAAATGACCTGCCTCTACACAAAATTGAATGAAGTAAGAATTTGGGCAAAAGTCCGCAAGGGTTTCCATGATTATGCCTTCTTCCAGCCTAATACATTCAGTTTTATGTAGTGGCCAGTGAATCAAATAATTTGAGTTTGTAAAACTCATTAACAGTCTTTGGTAACCCTTTGATGGCACAGCTATACTGGCAGTAATTAGTATTGGCAACCTGAGTATTAACATATTTGGTTTCCAATGACAGACAAATCATGTTCATGCATACCTAGAAGGTAAATGGTGAGACTTATGGGGAGTTTCCTGACACTCATGTGCTTTTCAGTGCATTTTTCAGAAGAAGATGCTCTTTTTCTGCAGAAATAATTTAGAAATTTAGTACCAGACCTAGAAATGTTTCCAGTTTTTAATCAGGTGTTAGATACCATAATTGCAATATTTCTTTTAGCTCTGCAGCTCTTCTGGTTTTCAGGATGCAGTAAAACCATGAATAAAGATGAAAATAATATCAGACAAATTTATAGGAGTTGGTTAAAAAAATTATGATAAATACTGCTTTTATTTTGCTCAAGGTCCTATGTACAGCAATATATTCATGTGACTTTTTATTAAGAATTTGACAAAAGCTTCCTAAGTTGAAAAATATTCTCAATTTTCTGAAAAAAAGACATTGTTAAAGAAATTTGTTTTCTTGAGTTATAGAGCTGATATGAGAATTTGACAGAATACCCTATTGCAAGGACAAGGAGAGAAGGATGGCATAAACTACCAATGGATGGTCAGACTGCGTACTGATTTTCTCTGCATAGGAAACTGGTGCCTTGAATCTTTTAATTTTCTTGTCATACCTTTCTACCCTAATTATACCCAGTAGTATTATTTCAGACCCCTGGGGCTCTCCCTAGGTGCTAAATATCTCCATGGTTCTCTAAGGACTGCAGCAAATGCTTCTTTGATAAACAATCAAGCCGTGGGCTATAGCAGCACCTATATCAATTGCAAAATATTTGTTTGGCTGCTCTCGGTCCTGGCTCTAGGGCAGTCTAACTCTTCTGTGATTTGCCTAAGAAGCCTTATGGAAAAGGAGCAATGAATTTCTCTCAAATGATATTGCAGCTGGTCACTAGATTAATTGCCCCAAACTTTTAACCCTTACTATGTTGTTGGGGTTTAATATGCAAAGGTAAATCCTGATGAAGTGTACCTTACACTGGATTGTTTAAGGCTGTATCTGCAATATATGCTGGTGAATAATAAAACTTTATTTCTGTGACAATTCAGACACAGCAAAAAATAGCATGTGACAACTGACAGTGTCCTTTCCTCTTGCCTACTAGTGACTGTATGTCAAGATAACGATGCATGCAGTGTGTGCAGAGAACAGAATAAGCATTACTGGCAAGCTGTTACAAATGCGTAATGTAATGGTTCTGCTATAAAATCTTTAATGCATTACCCTCACCACACCAGTCTGCTCTTCTGGGTGTGCTTGAAAAATTTCAGCTTGTGGTGCATTACGGATACTGCGTAAATGCATATCTGTCAAATTGCTGAGTAAGTACTGATGGTGGAGGGAGTGGAAGGAAGGCTTGCTTGTAACAAACACCCAGATAAACAGTTGGTCCTTTTCAATTTTTAATTAACTTCCTGGTCAGTCAGTGTTCATGATTCTTGGGCAATTGACCCCATTTCAGAGGTGTTTGTACTTAATCTTCCCATTCTGTGAGAGACTTGGAAATGCCAGAGAGAGTCCTCATGCCGTACATGCATCTGGATCATAGAGGTACCTGCAATCAGCTCAAAAGAAAAATGGGCTACTGTGAAGCTAATTAGCCTCTGAGAAAGGTAGGACTTGGAAGATAAGATATAGCCCTGAACTGACCCTGCTTCATGCTTCAGAGGGCCTGGGCCAGGATTTCCATCAGCACCGTGTTGCAGTGCTCCAACGAAGCACAGCAGGTCTTTCCAGCTTTGGAATACTGCATGCCTTTTTCTGCCATACAAGGCAGACCTGGCCCAAGTCACAGCTCATCCTAGCAAACCATCCCAGCCACCAGAGTAGGCTGGCTGTGGCCTTTTTGAGGTAAAGCACTGGCCATTTCCTGAGAGACAGTGCTGATTGCAGCACAGAATGCTGCTGCATGCTTTTATTTTTGCTTTTTTCCTCACAGGCACCTACACTGGATGGAAAGGGATACATTTACATAAGTTGAATATGTGGTGTGTCTAATGCGGATAAAACGTAAGAACTATCAGCACTCATTGTTCAAAATATACACTAAATACAGCAGGAAATAAATTTAAAACTCTCCCTTTTGTATTCTAGGAATGTCACTCTGCCTTCAGTCCATTTTGTAAGGGTGAAATACTGCCAAAGACACTGAAGCTGTTACTGACAGAAAAATGGTGAAAAAGAGGGCACAAATTGGTGTTCCATGTTTCCCAGAGGTAGAAAGGCATCTGTTTTTGTAAAATAAATGCTATTAACGGTTTATATGTTTAACACTAACATTTTTCCATATTAGTGGAAATCCATAGCAGAGTGTGATGATTTTTGGCAGCAGATGTGGGAAGAAACACGAGAATGATTCTAGAGTTATTCAGATTCCAACTTTTGTCTTCTCTGCTGAGACTGTTTTGCTAAATACTTCCAACTATAATGGAAGCATGAAAGGGTTAAGCTTAATGCCTGGTCTTGGGAAAATATAGAATATGACAGGCTTGTACTTCTGGTACAGCATACTTTGAGGTTAGAAGCAGGGAGATCTGCTTCTCTCTTTTTAAGGACAATTTCTATTCAACTCTACTGCATTTCTGTTCACCTGGTTTGGTTTCATTCCTACTAAAATCATAATGGTTGCAGAACACTGTGAAGCAAATTGGTCTGATTTTACTATCTATGTTTAATGAATGCAGTTGTAAATTATTTGTGTAAACAGTTTAAGGAGCACCCTAGGTGCTCTGCAATTTTTTAATCTGATTTTATTACTTATGAATATAACTTTTCAAGAGTATGGGACTTTGGAATTCTCAGCTTTATGGAGAAAAACATGACTGATGAGAAAAGGGTTATTTTATTTATTTATTAGTTTATTTATTTTAATTTCTCCTTTTCTTCTCAGTGGCAAAAGGCATTCATGAGAATGGTTCTGAACATTTTTAAGAGTAGAGAATATGCCCCAGAGAAGTGCCTGTCTTGAATATCCATTTTTAGAAAAATTCAACAGTTTTAGAGCAGCTCTCTGGAGGAAGATTGCTCAATGAAGAAGATTCTTGAAGTGTAGGCTTCCCGACAGTGTAAGATGTCGTAGTAGATGAAAGAGAAGGAAACGATGGCATGGCAAAGGGTGGTGGGAGGAATGCTCCTGCCCAAGGTCTCCTTTATTGGGGTAAAGGGTGCATGGTGGTCAGGAGGGAGAACAGGGGGAGGAGGGCCATGTCCAGAGCGGTGGAGTGGCAGGGACAATATGGCACCGAGTGCCTGGAAGCACCCAGTTAAATAGGGGAAGGGTTGACCAATGAGGGAAGAGGGAGAGGGTGGTTACAGGCATACATGAACCAATAATAACATAAGAGGGCGGGGTACAATTCAAATCATCCAATGATACAAATAACGGTGGAGAAGAATCTGGAAGGGATGGGCGGGACCAAGGTCCTAGGCACACCTCAGAGCCCACCCAGGCAAGGCCCAAGGGGTGCAGGGGGCGTCACCTAGGAGGCAAGGGGCGGGCCCAACTCCCGCCCAGGCAAGGCCGACACTGCCCTTCCAATGATGTTATAGAAGCATCCCCTGGGAGAAAGAGGGGCGATCCCCCACAGTAAGACTCATTGATTCAGTGCAATTCGGCAGGGTTAAGAAGAAATCTCTTATCTCACAAGGAATCTGATACAATTTCTCAGCTTGAATACTTGCAGTTTCTGTCTGAAATCACTGTTGGTTGAAACATTGTCTTTGCTTTCTTGATCTTACTCTGTTCTCTCATATATGAAACCATTAACTGTATTCATTTATCTCCAGCTGAGCTAGATCCATTAGAAATAAACCAGTACAGATATTTTTTTCCCAGCATTCATTTCACAGTATTCCAGAATGTTGCCTAGTTTGTCCGCTTCTTCTGATGTACTGCAGAAAATCTGTTTCGTTTGTCCTTGGATAGTCACAACTGGTAGGTCATCACCTGAAGGGTTTGGAGCAGGTTGGTGAGGCTTCTCCTCGAAGATCATGGGCTTAATCTTTTTCATTCTGAGCCAAGGGAAGGAGCATCTTGTCGTGCAAATGAAAGGTATTGGGCCACACCACATTTCATTTCCAGGTGTTGACAGATAATTTTCATTTTTCCTTTGAACCACAAAAGTTTAATCAACTAGTTTATTGACGTATAATCACAAGGAAGAAACTTAAACAATAGAGCCTTGTAATAGGAATAATTACTTTTGTCCACTACTGAATCCAAATCTGAAAGTTAGGTGTTTCATGTGAGGAAAAATCTTATGAAATATGAGAGAAGCACAGCAAGAACTCAGGCTGTGGGGGAATCTATTGCTCCCAGCTGGAGTCTAGGGCAAATGTCTGTGGACTGTGGTAAGATTATGATGTCCTCTTGCATATAAGTCCCTTCTGGTATTCTGTTATCAGTAAAGCTACTGTCTTTACACTTTATTTTCTATCACCTGACATGACAACTAAGTTCCTATAAGGCAAATGATAAACATTGATGTAAATTTATCTATTTCAGTAGAGCTGGACCAATTTGTACTCTCTAGAGGGATGAACTTTCCTGCATGGATACATCACAACTTGCAAAATTTTATCACTGGCATTTTGGCTCCTGTAACAAATGAACATCTTGGAGCTGACCTTTTTCATGAAACAAAATTCCAGGTATCACCATCAGAATATCTCACTCTCTTTCTAAAATAATGTATATGCCGATGAAACAAACAATGAAGTTATTAAATGTTAAAGGTAAAAAAGGAAGAAAAAAAAAGTCACATGACAAAACTGTTTAAAATGAAACAAAAGTTTACAAATATCTTCTATGTACATCCAAGTATTGTCATCTGAAGCATCTTCTCCCTTACTTTTCGTTCTTTAGAAAAATCATACTGTATTTTCTGTATCCACAAAAGAACTATGGATATACTATTTGTTTACAAATCTAAACCTCTTCAGTTTTCACTGTGCAAAAACTTGTATTATTTATACTTTATTTCTGGTTTTTATGTGTAACTTCTCACTCAGCTATGTATACGGGAATCAAGACAAGCTACTCAGAATGCTCTCTGAACTACTTTTTCCTGATGATGTACCAAAAACCTGACATGATAATAGTAGGCTTCTGATTCTGTACTGTATGTGAGTTTAAGAACACTTGTGTCTTCGAAAAGAATTATTAATTTCGTTGGATTTCAGTTTGGACCTAGAGGAGTTCAGGTGGGCTTCATGGTTTTCTTGGTTTTTTTCCCTTTTTCATAAGTCATTATGTACAAAATCCAGTTAATTTCAGTGGGTTTGAACACAGTAAGTGAGAAGGTGATTTCACAGATCATAGCTTTGTGCATCTAAAACAATGGCTATGAACTTCCTGTGCATCAATGGATGGTACAGGCTATTATCTCAGATACTTTGGAAATACTCAAGGGGATCCTTTTTTCCCAGCGTTTTCCCCTCTTGTTTTACCTTTCTCCCACTCATACTTGTTGCTGCAAACGAATCCCTTTCATAGAGTAATTGAATCATTAAGGTTGGAAAAGACTTCTAGGATCAACCATTAACCCAGAACCACCATATGGAAGTGAATGATTCAAAGGTCACAAAATGGATTTCTCCAGGTGTTAGATACTGTTCATCCTAAGAGAAATGTAAAAATTTCCAGACAATTTACACATTATTATAAGTGGGACAAGGATTTCATTCAAAGAGACAAATATACAGATTCACATGCTGATAAGCAGCATTTATGCTTCCAGTCTCCACTCCTATATAAGTCAATCTGTCCTCAAAACTTGTCAGTAAGACTGCTCAATTCTTGGGAACAGAACAAAATAAAAGGGTCTTTTTGCAAGCCAGTAACAGTTTTTACTTGATTCAGTGGTGAGATTTCACTCTGGATCAACTTATTTCCAGTTATGACTCTTTGAATAAAAAACTGCTTTTTCAGTAGTCGTTCAAACATATGACTTTGACATTTTCAGTGCAGAACAAATCTAATTCCTTTGTATGTTACAAAGGAGAAAGTAAAATTATTGAACAAATCAGTTGGTGCACTTCCTACACACTCTTTCTGCCTATGCATGAGTATTAATTTATCAGTGAGTATCTCATGTGAACTAATCAAAGATGAACTTATTGTCACTGCCTCTCTTTGACTGACCTGGATGCAAGATGGAATAAAAGTGTAATTAAAACAATCCATCTGGTTTGCTGAGATGTGCAGTCAACTTTGGCAAAGGAGATATAATCTGTATTTGAACCTGTATATCATAAACGGCTATTACATTTACAGAAGAACATGAAATATTTGATTTCACTATTTTAAGTGACCTGATTTTACTGGATAAGGTGGAAGATTCATGTATTCTTGTGTCTTAAAATACAAGAGGTTAACATTCAGGACAGGGCTGGGAGACAGCAGCTCTATACATTACTATGCAGTTAAAACAAGGACTCCAAAAAGTAGCCAGGAGGGAATAATTGGCATTCTGAATCAATGAGATAGACTTAATTTCAAAATTCTGTTGTTCATTAAAATTATAAAAACACCTGTACAGCACAGGATATCGATTACCCACTCTTCTGTCATCTATTTAATAACCTTCATCATAAGATCTGAGCACCCCATGAAATTTGGAAGTTTTATCATGAAAAAAGAAAAAAATAATCCACAGCTCTTCAAGTCTGGGTAACTTCATTCAATTCTGGATAATCTGTGTATTTTTTCAATTTAATTTTATAAATTATGCATATTGTTAGGGCAAACAGTCACTTGCCAACATGTGTTGGCTACAAATAAATAAGTATGTAATTCTTTCCTTCTCTTTACTAGATACCAGCTTTATAATGCATTGTATTGCACAGAGAAAACTCTAACTCCTCCTTCAGTTAGTCCTATCTGAAGGGACTGGCTGGGAATTGAGAGAATCACTCGCCACATCCCAGGCATGCCTGCTCCTATCACTGGGCCCATGCAAAGAGGAAAGGTATTGGACCTTTCCTCTAAATTTGAACAGCCTGAATGTTCTGGGGCCAAGACGACAAAACAAAGTCTATAAGCAGCTTACTTCATGTTCTGTTTGTGTGGGTGTATTCTGTGCAGTTGCACCCTGCCTGTGTTCAAAGGGAAAGGCACATAAATCAGTGCAATGGGCACTGCATCAGTCCTGGGTATAAATCAGTGACCATAGAATCATGGAATTGTTTAGATTGGAATATACCTGAAAGATAAGGATGTCCATCTGTACATACAACATTGACTGGTCATACAACAGGATTCAGCTATGGCCGAGGGACAGTCATGAAAAGTATTAGAGACCCTCAATTCATGTTTGGGCCAGGGAGCTTTCAGGACTGTTTATAAACTCATTTTAAGGCCTTTCTGGTTTAGCTGAGTATCACAAGCATGTTAATTATGCAGATGGAAAGGGAATATAACCCTGGATTAGGCCCCACTTGACTTTTCTTGTTTTTCAGTCTAACAATATTGGATCCTTTGGAGCCAGAGACAATAATGTAAAGGTGGGATAAGCTGTCTCCAGAGAAATTTGGTATTTCTGGAATCTGGTGATTGAGTTGGCGCAGAGAGAATTATGTATGCCGAGGGAATACACTTTCCATATTCTTATAAAAGCTTTGTGATAATTTTCCTTCCTTGGAATTCCAGCTCATTATTAATACAGCTTCATTGGATGGTTTGATAATTTATTTGCTGATGTTTAGTTCTTCTGCTGTATCATGTATTTATTAAAAATTTTAAGACATGCATGCTGATTGACTTGATGGGTATCCATATCCAAAAGAAGGCACATTTAATTCTGAGGAAATTTCTTGTCCAATACTTGTGTACAGTCAACAGTGTGCTCTGCTGAACTGAGTTTATCAATGTCTGATTATACAGGAATGCCAGCTTAACTCTGCCAGTCTCCTAAGCAGTTTAATCATTAGGAGAGCATCTCTGCCTCCTCTGGTCACTCAGAGTTTGTGAACACTTCCTCAATGGGATCTTTTGGTGTAAGAATTACTATGGCCATAGGTAGAAGAATCAGATTCTGGGATTTATTTATATTCCTGTTTTGTATGGAATGTGATTAAATCAATAAGAGCTCTGGTGATGGTTGCATTTGATTTTTTCTAGTATCAGTGCGTAATATCACATTTTCTGAGTTTACATATCTCTGTTGCAAAGATGAAACAGAATCCAAGTTTCTTCCTAAGCAAAGAGACTGTTTGTTAATGTACTTTCAGAATTATTGAAAGAAAATTCATGTAAATAGAATAGGGAAATAGCTGCTCTGAGAGTAGACTCTTGAATAGTTATAGCACTGCTGATTTCTAGTTGTTGGGAATTATGCAGTTTCATGTAATTTTAGAGGCAACATACTAATTGTGGGTTTAACATCTGTATTATTGAAGTAAAATATGTGTCTTAATGCAAACTTAGAGGACAGAAAAGTGTTTTTTATAGTTAATCTGTTATTTCCCTAGTCTTCTATTTATTAGCAAAAAACATTGGATATGGGGATCTTCAACACATCTGAGTGGTCGCTGCTGGGCCCCTGAATAGGGGCTACATACAAGGCTGATTGCTTCAAGAAGGACAAAAGAGCATCCTGCCTCATTTTGAAATAAACTGGCAAGAGAACACCTAAAAATAGTTTTAAGTTGGTTACTCTGCTCTTTAAAATGAAGATCAAATTTAATGTAGAAAAAGAAAAGCCATAAGCCAGTGGCTGTAAGTAGAGATTTTGGTTTTGGGGGGTTTTTTGCACATGAGGCTTTGAGATTGTTCCTGCCATCAGATGCCTCTCTTGCATTTCTGCAGATAATACCCAAACAAAATATAAAGCAAGAAACAACAAAAACAACAACAAAAAGCAGGCCCTTAGTGTACCAATCAATTTAACTCAATTTGACACAGACAGGTCTACATTACTTTTATGATTTATGTATCAGCTTTCTTTAATTGTTCATGTCCAGTCTTGTAGGTAGGAAGTGGAAGGAGCAGAAAAAGGGAGGGAAAGGAGAAGTGGAAGGGAAGAGACTGCGGTAAGAGGGAAAATGAACTGACTCAAATGCCACCTCTAAGAAAGCCCTTCCTCTACTGTGACTTACATGGAGTTAGCTGTTGCAAAGATACCCCTTGTTATCTCTCCTTGGTAATGAGAGACATTAAAAGAAAGACTTTCCTGGAAACATTTGCTTCGGGTACTTTCCTTTTTCTTTACATCATGAAACATCAAATTTAAATGTGATCCTGTTTGGCAGCAATAAAGTTGAAAGGCAAGCTTCAAAAGGAGGACATTCAACGTGATATGGATCAGGCCAAAACCAGCTGTTTAATTTCTGTCAATGATAGACAGCCTTGATCTGATTTAACTTTCTTGTCTGGCTTTCTATCTTTGCTGCTAGGTGGTACTCTGGGTTGCTGACACCTGGGATAAGGGCTCATTTCCTTGAGTGTCTGAGCATGTCACCGATATTCACCTGGTGTGCTGGCTTTGAGTAAAGTAAAAATTTGAGTAAAAATTAATATAATTTTATTTTTACCCTTTTATGTGTCTTTTCTGGTGGTGATCTCAAGTAATTTCTAATTTCTTACAGAAGCATAAAAAAGTGGCCTTGTGATATTTTTAGAGATTTTATTTTTACTTTGTTTCTTTGTAGTAAAAATGTGCATTTTGCTGCTGCACTGTTTCACAGTACTGTCAGTGCCAAAACATTTGTGACACTGTGAGACCTCCCTTTGCAATTCCAGATCATACCTTTTTACTTCACAGCCTTTAATCTACACACCCAAAGGACTCTGGCAGTGCTTTCAACCTGTTATCCAGCAGCTCTCTTCCTTTGGCATTGCTCCTCTGAACCTTGCTGGCTCTTGTTGCTTGTGGATAGTGATTGCCACTGATGTTTAAATCCTACTCTTTCCCTTTTTATCTTTTTTTCTTTCAGGATTCTGATTCATAATTGTACACTAAGATTCCTTTATTCTTTACCTCATAATTTTAAGTCTATAAATTCATTTTAGAAAATATAGTGCCTAGGAGACAGATAATCATATCACTTTCCAGTAAATATTATCTAATAGTCAGATGCCTACCTAGCTACCTATCAGTTAGATAATATTTAATAATGCTAATATCAGCAGTAGTACTGCCATAAACAGAAACTACCAGTTGAGATGTTGTATTAGTCTCAATGAAAACTATAGTTGTACTAGCTAGGAATGAAAAAAAGGTTAATTTTCATAATTTTCCTCATTCTCACCACCTCGTTTACTGGAGAGGAGGATTCTAGTCACAGGATCCCACTGCTGGTTTCTAGGCAGCAGGCCACTGTGGAAATATTGCTTTTTCTGAACCATTTTTTTTTTCCTCTTCTGTGTTTGTTTTCTGTTGTTCTTTAGGGTTTTTTAACCCTGAGGTAACTTTGACATTGATGTATGCACCCTCCTAATCTAGCATTTCATATTTCCCCTTGCAACAGTTGGTAGGTCTGTGGAGAGTGGGAGTTCGTCTGCACAAATTAATGTTCATTTAGTCAGTTTGTTGCTCTTAGAAAAGCATCATATCAAATTAGAGAAAGAGGCCTTTCTAATGTTTTCTACTTGGAATATCATTAAAATTATGTTTTGCTAATATTAAGTTAACTCTTAGAATTCTCTTCAAGGCTGCAGAACCTCTGCAGACAAGCTTCAGATTAAATAATCCTTTAAATTATAAAACCCCTTTGCAATTTTTGAGCTTGAAGTTATTGCAACTCATTAGTTTTCTTTAGCTGACAAAGAAGATAGACATCAATCAACTTTTTCTAAAATGTGGTTTTCACACAAACCATTTTGGACAGGTGCATGCCTGAAAAAGAAGTGTGCAAAACAACTGTAAAAGATAGCAAAAGATAGTCCTGAAACAACATGCTGGGTGTGAAATAGTAGAAGATACACTTGGTTATATTTTCCATTTTGACCTTGAAAGAGTTTAAAGTGAGATTAGGTGAGGCCCCTGGCAGAAATGCGCTGTCAAATTTTCCAGTTGCACTTGAGCACAAGGTGACCCCCATCAGCCATTGGGTTGCACGGCAGAAATGGATCCATCTCCATCTTCATCTCCCAACACCAACAGGCACAGGCAGGTGTTAGTCCATGCTGCTGATGACTTTGGTCTGAATCAGCACAGCACTAATGGGGTAAGAGGCAGAGCCCCAAAGAGATCTGCTTTCCCACAGAATGCAACTGCAGCTGGAGACACTAGGGATGAAGACCAAAAAAAAAAAAGACAAAGGGGCGCTGGATTTGGAGGTCTCCTAGTTCCCAAACCTGAATTTGCTTTTCCACTATTTGCCCTGTTAAAATCTCATCCAGTTTTTCTCTCACTAGCAAGAAAGTGCCCTGTCAGATCTAATTTCATGTTTACTGTGGGTGACTATTAAGTTGGCTTTTTGTTATCTTAATTTTGTTTTTTCCTTGGCACAAATAATACAAAGACCTCTTACTGTCAATAGGTGATTGCATTTGTTGATATAGGGGGAAAACTATGTTGTCTACAATATTTTTTCTCACCTTAAATTAGCTGTTTAAATAAAATTGTCAACTAAAAAGAATCCAGTAATGGAAGAACAGAAAATGAGTGTTACTCTGTTCCAGTAATGGCTATTACTGTTACAAATTTATTGGTCCGGAATACAATAAGAGCCACAACGGATTGCTTAAAGTCATCCAAAGAACTGTTAATACATTAAAATATGAATATTTTATGCAGGTCATTAACCTTGATAATTTACCTTAAAATAACTTTGAACTGGCTTGATTTTGATTAGTTTCAAATGGAGCTTGAATCATCTAGATGTTAATCTTCCCTGTGTGGCTGCCAGGTTGTTGAGGTATTATCAGATTGATAATTATTCTGCTTTCATCACTCTTATAAACTTGAGACATGCTCAAAGGAAAGAATAATTGTGCCCTTGCTGCATTTTTTCTAGTGTTCTTCCTTAGTCCTGCTTTTAAAAATATACAGGACAGGTAGGTCTGTGATGTCCCCAGGCAATCTACCTTGGAGCTTGCCTATCCCTGACAGCAGGGAAGTTTTCCAAATTTCTAACATTTGTGCTATGGCATTGAATTGTTTTCTTTTCTTATTATGCTGTGCAAAATAAATAATGAAAACAGACTGGTGTGGGTTTGTTTTGGTTTTTTTGGGTTTTTTTTTAAACATAGATTTATGTAGTTTTTAATACTACAGTTAATTTGGGTTTACTTTCCTGACTATCTTCTGTTCTCTGTGTTGAAATTGTTTCTCTCACTGGACAGCCTTTCTTGCAAAATCTAGAATCCAAGCCAGTCCTTCAAGGAGGTCATTTCTGTTTTGGGAATTGAGTAATGGAGGACAGAAAGATTAGTCTTAGCACATACTGGGAGAAAGGAAATATGCTGGATAGGAAACTTGCAGCCCTGTACAGAAACCTCCTAGATAATCAGAATATGCTGTGAGTTTTCTTGATTTTCATGTTATTTGTTACTTTTATGATAGGAAATTTCAAATTAAAAAGATATGTTATCAACTGTCATTTTGTAGTAAAGAGAACATGGAAATTCCAGTGCTATGATGGAAGTTCTGGGCACATGGGTTGAGTTAAGGGATATCCTTAGCAAGGACATGATTCCAGTTTAAAGGATAGGAAGTCCTGAATTGGAAGGAAAAAAAGAGAAAGCTGGGGGAAGCCAGGATGGAGACACTGACAAAATGAGGTCTGACTGACAAAACAACACCAGTCATCACAGATAATCTTGTGTCTGAAATCAGTCAGGCTGTAAGGAATGCTATGTGACACCTTCTGTCCGTGGATGTGTTTCTGTCTACAGGACCAGAAAGTTTGCAATATTGAATTAGGTATGCAATTGTAAAATGTGCAACAGTAAGTAGAGAGTAACATTAGACATAGAATTAGAAAAGGGATTTGGATATGAAGTTTTTGGTTAGCAAGAACTCCACATACCTCTTAATGAGATGGCACATTATTTTAACTGATATTTTAATATCAGACAAATATATTCAGAAAGGACTAAGTGTTTTGTTTTATTTCAGAACATCCTAAACCCCTGACTACCTATATAGGGTAGTCATTTATAGGGTAGTTACATTTAGGGTAATTACATCAGGTAGGTACATTTATATTATGTAATCTTAGAGAATATGGACAAATCCATTTTTCCACAAAAACTTCGCTTTCAAAGCAAGAGAGAAGAAAAGAGAAATAAAAATTTTAAGCAATTTCTTTTTGAAGTATTTCCGTTTGCTTAGCATGAATTGGATAGATGAATTAGAAGAATTGATTTGCTCTGTTGCACAGCTAGGCTTCACTGGAACTGAAAATTTCAGTTCAGGGCTTTTGCATCCCAGAACAGTAACTTAATTCTATCCAACTTTTTGCCTTCAAGAAGATTTTGTCCTTCAGCATTATCTCACTGTCAAAAGGTTAAGAAAAAATTACATTTTATTAGCAAGGTCCCCAAAAGCTAGCTCTGTAAGTGACATTTCACTGTAGTAATTTCTCCTAACCAGATTAAGTCTAGGAAGCTATTTTTGATGAATTCCTTGTATGTTCCTCATTTTTGCAGAAGCCTCTCTTTCACCCCCAGCATATCTTTTCAGGACTCCACCTTATGGTTATCGTTTCCTCCACCATTTTGCTCAGTGAAGGACAGTGTACCTGGCTGACACTAGGTGGTATTGGAGTTCTTTTATTCTCATGAGTGCTTTGAAATATATTGTGATCACCACGTCTCATTCATGTATATCCAGTTTAGGAGTATCCATATGACCTAAAATTATTTATAATCTCTCCTTGAAGAATACAGTTTACTCAGTCTAAAGTAGTTTGCCAACTGCTTCACCATTCAACAGCCTTGAACGCTCAACAAACAGCTCCATGACCAGTCATTGTAGCTGTATGAGCATTGTTAGGATAACTATGAAGATACAGAAAAAAAGGATGGAAGATTGGATGGAGAGAATACAGTACTTCAATTTGGCTGTACTTCTAAGTTGGGGGGAGAGTTACTGAAGCATAAAAGAATAGTTAAAAAATTGTCACTGTTTGATAGGTGTAATCTCTATTTTCTACAGGTGGTTTCAGAAATGCTTCTTCTAACTGCTGTTTGAGGGGTAAAATACAGGATCAAGGTGGGAAATCATAGGCTAAACATTCAGAGAGCTGCCTTTGTTTGCTCTTGGTTTTGTTTGCCAGAATGCACAGTGAAATGAGACCTTTGGGAGCCTGTTTGATGTTTGGTTTCAATGAAGAAGCAGGTGATCATGACTTGCATTAAGAATTGAACATCGTGGGTTACTTCAGTAGGCTACCATGACAAAACTTCAGCATGACTGACATTCTCATTGTGCTTGAAAGGGATAGGTGGGTGGCATCCTGAAACAACTGTTCTTTGTGCTGTTAACATGATCTCTTCTAATTGATATATCATTTCTTTTTCCTAAAAGCAATCCAACAAAAGTATATGAATTAATGAAAACCTGTTCAGAAGAAGCTGTTATTTTAGAGAACTTTGATTTCCTCCGCATAGGAGGAATAAATAACATATTGCAATTTAATGACTCCTCGTTTTTCAAGCATCCAAAATACCTGAAAGGTAGGGAAAAAAAAAGTGTGAAAGGGCTTTTAAGTTACAGCTTCCATTTCATGTTTGGAAAAGTGTGAGAGAGAATAAAGAGACTGAAAAGATGTTTCCTATTTCTGAACATCATTCCTACAGCCTGAGACATTCCCCATTACCATTGCAGTGATTAGATTTTCTGTGTTAAACTTTCTTTTATTGATTTGTAGCAAACTGATTTGCATTACAAGATGTGGTGATGAAACTAGAGAAGTAATACTGAAGTGACCATCATTCTATATAAAGGCCAAAAAATGTCAGAAATTTGTTAAGCATGTATATCCAATAATTTTGTCAATGAAGTTTTATTTCTTGATCATAAATTGTCATGTTTGTCATGAACAGACAATTTTCATACCCATAAATCTGTCTTTCTTGAAGAGATTCTCACAGAATATTTCCCTTTTTCCATTTCAACTTTTATTATTTTTTTCCAATCTAAAGTAAAATGCAATTAAATTAAATCTCTTTCCTTGTTTGGCTTTTTGAAAAATCTCCAAATCTCACCATGAATGAAGGAGACACACTAATCTGCTAATATTCTTGGGAATAATCCTATCCTGAAAAAATGTTGCTTAACCAGGACATTTTACTAAGATTTGATGCAAAAAACCCAGTGAATACTGACCAGAGCATTTGAGGTTACGTGCACAGCCTGAAGCAAAAGAACCTATCATCTCCACAACCCCCAAAGCTACTTCTACATCTATCTCTCTCACTGGTTGAAAGACTTTTTAAAAATATTTTTTCCCCAACTTATTTTGGCTTTCCTGTTTTTCAGTATGAATACCCTTTCACTGGAGTTTTTCAGTCTTTGTTTTTTTTGGCAAGTCCCTGTTGTAACTTGGAAAATCCCTAATAAATCCCTTTGAAAGCCTTTGCATGGGACCAACCTTTCCATTCTTGTTTTGTAACACATCAATTAATCTGTAACGAAAAAGAAATTGGTTTACACCTCTGCATTTGGCCTGAGAGTTTCTTGAAATATGGATTTTCGTTTTTTTGTCTGCCCAAAAGAAAGGCTGTCTTCTTTCAGTATGAGAAATGGAGACTAACGATAATAATCTAGACTCCTGCTGAAGTGCCACTGTGCAACTGCAATTGATTTGTAGTCTGAAATTTCCACCTTTTCAGAGAAAATGGTTAAGCTTGCCCTATTGTTGCTTATGATACCTCCATAACCTCATTATTTAAAGCTGTTTTCAAAATGCTAGTTATTGCATCTTCAAAGCATGAAATAGCCATGTATATCTTGCTGGGACTCTGACTGATTACAGAATCAGACTCTAGTCTGAGGGTGTCTGTAGCTTGATCTGAACATTAAATGTGGATCTTTTTTTAGGGAACTCTAAAATCGGAGCATTGTACCAATATATTTTGTGGCAATCCTAGTCACTTATTATAATAAATCATCAAGAATTGGCTTGATAAATCAGGAGGGGAGGGGATTCTCAGGAGGAGAGTGGTTTAAACATTCAGGCATTTCCTTATGTTTGCAGTGGCTATGTTTGCCTTGTATGCTGTACAAGATAAGTTCATTTAAATGTAAGTAAACAGTGTGAGGACATTGAAGGTAAGTGGGCATAAATTAATCAGATTGAAAAACAGATGTAACAAATTCTGAAAAATGTGTCAGGGATTCTATGTGCTCCCCTCAAGTTTCTTGTAAAGTACCCTTCCTTTAACTTGAAGGCCTATTTAGATGACCTAAATATTTTTCAACCATGTGAGTTTCTCTTCTGTTTTATTCATGGAGTTCATGAAAGCTCATGATTCTTCTGTTATAAAAGTTTTTGCTCAAAGAAATTATCTAGCCCATGACTCTTTTCTTCCTTGATTTAATTATCTTAGGATAACATTGTTGAATGAAGAGACACAAGCCTCAACAATTTATAATTTTACATATTCTTCTCTGCGAAGACAATTTTCAGTGAAAATTAAAATGTCTTCTCATGTCAAAATCTGCTTTTAAATCTATACAAAATATGGAAATAAAAGATGAATGCCTCTTCCTTGTTTGCAGTCTCAGATGCTAGTTTCTTTTTTTTCCCCTTCAGATGAAAGTAATGAAACAAGTTCTCATACTAGTATAAGTACTATTCATAGTCCAAATTAATTCCAAATGATTTTCTTCATTCCAAGAGGACAAAGCAAGGAAACAGAAATACAATTTGGAAAGAAAAGCAGAGAAGGCCTAAAATAGTAGGTGGATTTATGACATTTTTACAGAGCAAATGTACATGTCTTTAGTGAAGTAGAGAGCTGTTCTTATACTGATTTGTGTGATTTTCACTGTCTCTCACTATTATTACTTTCCTGTCTTACGTATTTATGATGCTAGAAGGCCACACTGGCCAAGCAATTTAAAAAATACAAGGTCTGCCCAGAAGCGACCTTTCAGATACATATCACCTTGAAACTTCATTTATTATACCTTCTAACCTTTAAATTGTTAAGTAGGAAGGGCTTTCTTTGACATAGACAAGATTTTTTAGCACTCTGAGATTTATATCTAATCTTTTAGAAAGGAAATATGCCAATGTTTTTAGAGAAAACAGAAATTTTCTGCCTGTCAGACCTCAGATCCTGAGCACACTCATAGCTGCATACATGCCTTCAGAACAGCTGCACAAGCTATTTTCCAGTCTGAAAGGAGGGAAGCAGAATTTGCACAGGCCCCCCCCCCCCCCACTTTGATACTTAGACACTGGTGTTTTCTTGCCATTGACAACAAATAAATACTCATTCTGAAACAAGAGCCATCTTTCCGAATGTAGTGCTGTTTCCATTTATAATTTACTGAAAGGGGTTTTCTTTTAATCTGGATTACACACTAGTGTTTTCCTTTCTCATGGTTATGTCATTTTAATACATACCAAACGACATTTTTCTAGGTTACCTTTTTCTCTTGCAAAAGAAATTTGTGCTATATCCTACTTTATAATTTTGTTATGTTTCAGTAATACTAAGGAAAGAAATGCTTAGTCAAAACTGCTGTGGATTCTGCTGTGGATTTCCCTTGGAAAACTGCAAGGATTCTGAGTGTTATGTGGAATCTAAAATAATAATAATTTTCCCTTAATTTCTTTTTCTTTTTTTTCCCCTCCTGACAAAAAGATGCCATGTCAGAGAAAGAGAATTTGGAATTTTACACAGATGTTAGAGGAAAAGGTTTATTTCTGTGTCTTTTTTCATGGAAACATGAAATAAAATTTAATTCCTATGCTGTGTCTGTGTGTCTGTACTTCCCTAACCGAAGTGCTTGAAAGATAAATGTGTGTGCTTTGAAAGTTATTATTAAAATCTAAGAGTATAAGACAGTAAGGTTTTTTAAAGAAAATTAGGAACTAGACATTTTTAAACTTTTTTTTTAAACTTTGTAAATAGGCATAAAATTTTTCAGGTTTAGAACTTTTTCATCTTGTTGCATTTTTATGTCAGACACCATCAAATGCAGAACAAATATATTATGTTCCTGTGTGAGTACTGCAAGTACACATGTTTTGAAGAATGTCTGTACAAGCACAAGAAACACTGCCTGAGGTAGCAAATTTTAGTGTGCATTTCCAGAGCATGAAAAATCCACCACTGGATTTTTATTTGGTATTAACTCATTTTGTCAGAAATGTATAATTTATATGTATCTGTAGGTGTCTGTGGAGTGCCTAAAAATATTTTTAAAAGACTATATATTTCTGGATCTGAAATCGAGTATGGAAACCTTTTCGTCATCCTCGGCTTTTAGCAATTCAGTTTTAGGTGGGATTTTCATTCACTGGAAATTTTATGTTTGCAGTAAGAAAAGCATGATCTTGACACAGGTAGATACTTTTCAGTTATTGATTAGTGTTGTGAGAAGGGTTTTGGGAACCCCTCTTTGGTCTACTTTTCTGTCCAGAAACCCAAGTATCCTTTTTGCCAACATACATACTCATCATGGAGAAGCACAGTGCATGATCAGGCTCCTAATGGCTGAATCTGTATTGTGTCTCTTTTATTAACTTGCGTATCCGGGATACGTTACTTCTTTTCCGTCCAGGTGATAAAATTTAAAACTCACCTGTCCTGGATTATGCCATCAAGAGACAGAATCTTGCTAAGGAAATCTGTTCCAGGACCAGACATTCCTCTTTGCCCCCTCTACCATTCACCCACTGTCTATTCATGCTCTGCTTAAACTGCTTTTTCCATGGCTGATCTCACACCTCTTGCTTTTTAATTTGAACTATTTAATTAGGTACTCTCTCTCACCATAATCCTTTAACAAACCACCAGTGTCTCTCAGGCTTGCGCACACTATGTTAAGATTAGGTTATTAATTTTGCTTCCAATGGAAGAATGCAGAGATATCTTAGTATCTGTTTTATGGAGTAATATTTAGCATATGAATCTTGTCACCTAATTTATTATTACTTAATTATTTGCTGTAATTTAATACATGGTACTTTAGATCTGTTTTGAAGGTTGTACCTCATAAGATCAACAATTGTGACCTTTTCATCTGTGTTGAGTGTTTGATTGAATTTCAGTCTCATTTTTTGCCCCCTGGATTTTGTGATCTGATATATATAATAGGGTCAGTGAAGTTAATATTATTGTTAGTCCAGGGACATATCAAACCTTGAGTGAGTGCAGCAGTTGGTCCTGCAGAATTGCAATCTCCAAACTCATTCAAAGCAACTAGTTGAGACTGTGTCATACACCACAAGTAACTGTATAGAAATCCAGATAATATGAAACACATCACCACTGGATGTATTCTCTCAGGTAGTGGCCCTTGTACCCTTTTAGGCACCAATCCAAGGGAAACACTTTTTCAGATGTACTGTGGGCTCATGACTGGACAAAATTTGACTGTTCATGCCCTTGGTTACTGGTAATACTTATGTGATGGGTTCTGCACTTACCCTTTTGTTAACCCTTGTACAAATCCTTTCTTATTTGTAGTGGTGACATGGTATGGAGGGCAATGGACAGACTGAAGACTTTATGATTAAGCTGTGATCTCATAGAAGGCCTTCTGCAAGCTGGTCAGGAAATCTCTACCGGCATCATGTTGCATTCTTTGTAAATACATGGAGTCATAATCCCAAATATATTTGCATGTGCACATACATAAAGCACAGAGTTCAATCTTTGCAAGACTGGAATGGGATACTCAGTTTTCTGTGTCAACTATTGAAGACAAGAATACCTGGTGATTGTTACTAATTGCTGTCTTTGTTCCCCGTGCTGGAACATATGCCTTTGTAAGAGTGCCCACTGTACTCAATGACATTCTATTTTCATTTCTCCAATTGTCAGTTCACTTTCTTCTCTACATTAAACATACAAACTTTACCTTAGCTAACATCAGCAGTCCTTATACACAGATTTTTTCCTCATCCTTCCTTCCTTCCTTCCTTCCTTCCTTCCTTCCTTCCTTCCTTCCTTCCTTCCTTCCTTCCTTCCTTCCTTCCTTCCTTCCTTCCTTCCTTCCTTCCTTCCTTCCTTCCTTCCTTCCTTCCTTCTTTCCTTCCTTCCTTCCTTCCTTCCTTCCTTCCTTCCTTCCTTCCTTCCTTCCTTCCTTCCTTCCTTCCTTCCTTCCTTCCTTCCTTCCTTCCTTCCTTCCTTCCTTCCTTCCTTCCTTCCTTCCTTCCTTCCTTCCTTCCTTCCGCACCATTCCTTCCGCACCATTCCTTCCGCACCATTCCTTCCTTCCTTCCTTCCTTCCTTCCTTCCGCACCATTCCTTCCGCACCATTCCTTCCTTCCTTCCTTCCTTCCTTCCTTCCTTCCTTCCTTCCTTCCTTCCTTCCTTCCTTCCTTCCTTCCTTCCTTCCTTCCTTCCTTCCTTCCTTCCTTCCTTCCTTCCTTCCTTCCTTCCTTCCTTCCTTCCTTCCTTCCTTCCTTCCTTCCTTCCTTCCTTCCTTCCTTCCTTCCTTCCTTCCTTCCTTCCTTCCTTCCTTCCTTCCTTCCTTCCTTCCTTCCTTCCTTCCTTCCTTCCTTCCTTCCTTCCTTCCTTCCTTCCTTCCTTCCTTCCTTCCTTCCTTCCTTCCTTCCTTCCGCACCATTCCTTCCTTCCTTCCTTCCTTCCGCACCATTCCTTCCTTCCGCACCATTCCTTCCTTCCGCACCATTCCTTCCTTCCGCACCATTCCTTCCTTCCGCACCATTCCTTCCGCACCATTCCTTCCTTCCTTCCTTCCTTCCTTCCTTCCTTCCTTCCTTCCTTCCTTCCTTCCTTCCTTCCTTCCTTCCTTCCTTCCTTCCTTCCTTCCTTCCTTCCTTCCTTCCTTCCGCACCCTTCCTTCCTTCCTTCCTTCCTTCCTTCCTTCCTTCCTTCCTTCCTTCCGCACCATTCTTTCCTTCCTTCCTTCCTTCCTTCCTTCCTTCCTTCCTTCCTTCCTTCCTTCCTTCCTTCCTTCCTTCCTTCCTTCCTTCCTTCCTTCCTTCCTTCCTTCCTTCCTTCCTTCCTTCCTTCCTTCCTTCCTTCCTTCCTTCCTTCCTTCCTTCCTTCCTTCCTTCCTTCCTTCCTTCCTTCCTTCCTTCCTTCCTTCCTTCCTTCCTTCCTTCCTTCCTTCCTTCCTTCCTTCCTTCCTTCCTTCCTTCCTTCCTTCCTTCCTTCCTTCCTTCCTTCCTTCCTTCCTTCCTTCCGCACCATTCCTTCCTTCCTTCCTTCCATCCTTCCTTCCTTCCTTCCTTCCTTCCTTCCTTCCTTCCTTCCTTCCTTCCTTCCGCACCATTCCTTCCTTCCTTCCGCACCATTCCTTCCTTCCTTCCTTCCTTCCTTCCTTCCTTCCTTCCTTCCTTCCTTCCTTCCTTCCTTCCTTCCTTCCTTCCTTCCTTCCTTCCTTCCTTCCTTCCTTCCTTCCTTCCTTCCTCCCTCCCTCCCTCCCTCCCTCCCTCCCTCCCTCCCTCCCTCCCTCCCTCCCTCTAGAAGTTTTCTTTTCTGAAGCGAACACTTTTGGTATTGCAACAAAAATAACAAACATACCTGTGGCACCAGACTTCCTGTATAGATGCAATGCATTCACACTGGTTCACAAATGAAAACGCAATACTAAATTTTTCTTTTTCCAGTTGAGAATTACTTGTTTCCACATGCTGAAAATAAGTTCTGTGCAGTCATGCAAAGAGGATGTTGTGTACATGCAGTGTGCATTCAAACATGTGCTGTAGAGCTAATTGCATCTCAAATGCATTGTCACATGCAGTGCACAGTCTTCAGTTGCATAACTGGAGTCATTCTTAGAACAGAAACAAACTCAAGTCAGCTCTCTGCCTGGTTTTTCTGTGAGAAATTATTTTCTTATTTACCAAGGTTGTGGTATTGATAGTAAGCTCATATAAAAATATTAAAAAGAAAGACAAAAATTAGCATCTAATTTTCAAACTAAAGGAAAGTAATAGAATGTATAATTTTTCCTGTAACAAGTAAGAAAGAATATGAAAATTTCTGCTCAAAAGTATGTCAGCCAAATCTTAGAATGCACTAAGACCGAAGTATTTTTGTAGAATATATATGTAGGATATTCTGTATAGAGTTTATATATATTCTATGTTGTTGCTTGAATGATGAATTAAACGCCCTATTGCTTGACTGATGTCGCAGCTATCAGAATGCTAAAAGACACCATTGAGAGAACAAAATCCCCTCGCATAACTGACCCTTCATGATCATATCCTTTTAAAATCATATTGGATAGCAAATGCTATCCAGAAAAGCCATCAAATAAGTTTAGCACATTTTATTATTGGCTTTTATTTAAAAAAAAAAAAAAAAAAACCAAAAAAACCACAAACAAACCAAAAAAAAAAAAATTGAATGGAGTGTTTCATTTTAAAATTTAGAAGGAAAATGGACTAGATACCCCTGAATTCCCTCCAAAGGATTTATTTCAAAATGTGTGGATGTCCATGTAGAGGAGAATATAAATAATTACAGAATAAAAAAAAAAAACACAGTTGAAAGAACTCTAGAAGGCAGAAATGCCATTGCCTCCCCCAGTGTCAGAATAATTTTTGTTTGTATTATTCCTGACAGGGCTCCAGAAAACTCTTCTTAATAAATTCCCTATTAAATTCCTTTGACATGAAGGTGTTGATAAATTTTTATCTAATATATCTAGACATTTTAGACCAATTAAGTTCTGGACTAATCTACGCTTGTCTGAAGAAACACTTTTTCTTGTTTTGCCTCTGAAAATGTGGTAAAAGATTGTGGCAAGGCTACATTTTAGTGCCGTGGGGAGTGAGACAGCTACCTTCCCATGAACAAAAAAGTTAGTTTTTACCAGGCTCTGCTACTAATTCCTTCTACCTCATTACCCTCCAGGTGAGTATGAATAACTTGCTTGATTAACATTTCTGGACTTTCTAGCAATCAAACATAAGTAGCCTGACCTATAGCTTTCTGGCTTATTTAACATGTTTCCCTTCCTCTCCCAGTGTGAACATCATTAGTCACATCTGATTAACAAGTTGATTTTTTCAAATACTCTCTAATTAACTTTTGGTTTTTGTTTTTTGTTTTTTTTCCTTCTTTTTTTCTTCTTTTTTTCCCCCCTCATTATTGTGGCTGTATGGTCCTTTTACCACAGCTATCCATTTTGCTGGCCGCCAATTATTCTGCAGTTATACTCTTTTAAGAAGGCATGTGGTGCATGTGATGAGGGAAAGCACTAACTTTTGCCTTAAATATCCTGTTAATAGCTTTCTGTGTAGACTGCTTGCCATGTATTCTTCCTATGACAAGCAACACAAAGAACAAATAATCATGTACTTTTGTATACTCTGTTAGCACTTAGCTTCTAAGCTCTTCAACTTTGCTTTTATCAAGGCTATTGCATAAAACCTCCATGCTTTAGCACGTAATGCTGAGAGAAAGAGGGAGAGCAGCAAGTGAACCTCAGACAGGAATAACATAGCAATTCTGTTCATGCTTACTGAAGTGCGTGATATCAGTGAAGAAAACTCACACAGGTGCTGGTGATAACTGGTACAAAGGTTTCAATATCTGTATATTATCTCTCACTATCCATCACCCAAACACAGAGGAAAAAGAATACCTTAGCTTGTAGTTTTTTATGGTATAATCATGCATTTATAATTTAATTATTTAATTAAGTTTGCTTTGCAGGACATAGCTAACTCAGACTTACAGTATATTTTGATTAATCATTACTTATCATGTGGTATCCTTATGGTATGGTATCCATATCCATCTGGAAGTACTGTTTTCTGTCTCAGTGTAGGTTGTATAATATATGTATGGGGCATGTTAATCTGTTTATTTTTCTGTATCATTTGTAGGTCCTGTGATTCCCTTTTAAAGCTTTGGGGGAATTCAACTTAACTGGGAATGCTTTTAGATTCAGAGTGATTTATAGTGCTCTCTGGAAGACATATAAACTACCTGACACTGTTAAAAGTTTGAAGAGAAACAGATAGCAATATATTTCTTGCAAGAAATTTGTTATTGTAGCAGTTGCCATGAAGTACCTTTCTAAAATATGCCCTTTGTTTTAAATCCTGTGATTTTTCCATGAAGTCAGGGAACTTTCACGGAATGCTCAGATTTAACAATACTTTTTCAAAAGTGTTTATCCAGATGTGTTGTTTTCCTTTTGAATTCTGAGAAAACAAAACAAAATGGTTGACTGCCTAAAACAAGTGAGTGTTCTTAAATCTGACTTGATAAATACCTGGATTATTGATGTATAACCAATTTGATATTGAGATGCATTTACTAGTGGTGTCATAATAAACCATGGGACTGTTAATGAGTATGGTGCTCAGCCCTATGTTTTAAGAGTGTTGTTTCTGCTCAAGTGACAGATCAAATGATGCACAGTCAGAGGAAGCATGAGAAGAGAAAAGCAATTACGTATCATGAGCCCTGGACAAGGAGTAGAGAGGAATAAGGAGTAGATAAATGACAACACTAGAACATCTGTATTGCATGAAGATGCTTAGTGTCAAAGTATTGCCAACGGTAATGCCCCGATTTACGATGACAAGGGTAAAGAGCTCAAGGGATTAAAACAACCTCTAACTAAATATGCAAGTTGTTTTAGGGAGGATCTTGAGACTTTTTTTAACCATAGTAAATAAAAAATAATTTATCAAATAATAATCTTGGGGCTTTTTTTGTTTTTTTTTAATTTATACAGAAACAACATGTTCCCATGATAACATCAATTGCACCAATATAAGTAGAGAGGTGAGAATAACTTACTGTTTATAGTCTGTAACTTTTGTACATATAAGATAAGAATATTGAACAACTAAAAAGCACAAAAAAGAAAAAAGTGTTACTCTCACAGATGTACATATCCTATAAATATCATCACATGGGTTTTGTTACACTAGTTGAGTTTTCCTGTGTAAAGCTAAGAACTGAACCTACAGTAAAGAAACCACCTTTTGCCTCTCTGAATACTGCTGACATATCCTCAGAGCAGATGACAGACACGAAAATAAATCAGCTACATATATTCAGGCGGAAAGAATAGTTTCATGGGGAGGAATCCTGCTGAGGTCTGAGCTGAATTCTTTATGGAAGTAATGAATCTAGATAGGTTTATCAAGGTCAGAACTAGTGTTCTGCAAAACTATTGAATTCTGATTAGTGAAATATTCACTCCAAGACCACAGATTTATAATAATTTATGGATGTAGATTTTGTTTTTCCTGTGCTCTTCTAGCCTTGGGCAGATTTCCACCATGAAGGAAAATTGTACAGTTTTTATTGGATCTATTGAGGAAGAGGTTTGCATGCATATTTACTCATCTGTGTAGCCTGATACAGCATGTGATATTTAAAGAGGCAATTTTATGTAATAAGCACTGTAGATAAAATTCTAATTCATAATTTAATGCAAGGAAAGATATAGATCAATGGGATTTTGTAGTTCTAAGCCAGTTCAAGATTAGGTTGGTGTTATGAATTGTGGGATAACTCCAGATTTGAGAGAGAAATATGGCCCTTAGGCTGTGTATATTTTTCTTTTTTTCTTTCTTTTTGCTTTTTCATAAGTAACGTAATTCAGATATTTATGCTGTGGCAAAAGAAGGGCAGCAGGATAAGGGATATAAGATCTGTGGACTGCTACAGTTACAGAACCTGAGGATGAATGCTGTTGGAGTCCCACATCATATATTTGCTCAGCACATCCGTATCTTTTAGTTTCATATTGAGGATCACCAATATAATGCAGCCTGGGAAAAGTGAAGGAGGAAAGAAAAATCAAAGACTTTAAACCACTGGTATGTTATTAGAAAAAAAAATTAAAAGCAGTAACTCATTTAGAGACACTAAACCTTGTGTTGCAAATATTAGTAAGTTTAGGTCTGTCATCCCATACAGTTTATAACCATGCATGTGTAAGATTTTCAACACTGTGGTATAAACAACTATACTGTGATAAGTAACAGCTGTGAATTTTCTGTTACAGTTTTTATCTCATTCTCTAAACCTGGGAAGTTTCTAATATCTAATCTCAGATACCAGTAAATTTGGATATTTTTGTCATTCTCAGATATTTTGCAGTTGTGAACAGTAGGACTCTCTTCAAACTGGCAAACTTTTCTCTTATTTTTTTTTTAAAGTTCATCAATTAAGTTAGTCATTTAAGCCAAGGATGGAGCAGGAAAAAAATTCTGATCTTTCTAATATTTCTAAAAAAATTTATTAGAAATTCTGGGAACTACATTGAAAGTCAACCATGTGTAGTCTGAATCAATTTTTGGATGCTCCCTTGGAATACTGCAAGAATTCACTTTGTGTGCAGAAAACCTATTGATGAAGTAAAGTATTTCTGAAATAGCTTAACGCCCAAAATCTTTCTTTGATGAAGAATTCTCTGCTCCCTTTCTGATGAAATTAAATCTATTATTCATTTTCCACCCAACCCCTTAGTGGTGGATCTCACATTTTTCAGAATGTCTCTTCCTTCAGAGATGACTAAAAAGTTTCTCACTTTCCAGTTTCCTCACAGACTTATAGTGGCAAGTCTCAATAACATAATTAGGGAACAGAAATTCTTACCCAATCAGGGATTAATAATTAGAGAGATGACTTGGATATCATGATGGCTAAATTCTATTCCAGACACTAATTCACTAGTTCAGCTACTAGTTGACGCTTAATTACATGTCATATTCTCCTAGTGAAACTATAATTATTTTTGCTCATTTTAAGGGAAACTTTTTTCTTCTGAAGTGAAATGTTAGTTGTTGTCTGATTTTCTGATTCTGTCTCTTTTTTCTGCTTCCATTTTTTCTTTTTTCTTAGCCTAGTAAACAGAATCTGTGGTGATTGATGTCATCATAAAATCTTAGAATATCACTGAGCATTGTCATTATTGCTCAATACTAAAAGCAACAGAAGGTACTATATCATATATTGAAAATGAGAGAGGTCAAGACAGAACAATAACCAACACCAAAAAGCCATTTTGAGCTGAGGAAGATTTTTATTAGAGGAAAACAAAGCATGATACATAATCATGCTGAGAAACTACTGTAAAGAACAAAAGTTCTTCATCCTTTTCAGACAGGAACATTCATCTTGATAATGACATACTAGATGACTAAAGATACTGATCTAAAGAATGCAGTATATTTGCTCCTGGAAAAAAGGACTTTAGAAAAAACAGTATAATATTTATTAACTATATTAAATACAGCTTTAATAAACTCGTTTGGTGCTAGTATTTTAGAGGATTTTAATTCTGTTTTGGTACTCATATCAAGAAGGGCAGAGGCTTTGCTCATAAGATATATATGGGTAGCAACTCTGTACCCAAAATTACAAAGTTCATCTCTATGCATGTGCTCAAACATCTCTCTGGTACTCAGTGACAGGACATGAGGGAATGGTGTGCAATTGTGTCAGGGGATTTTTAACTTGGGTATTAGGAAAAAATTCTTCACCCAGAGGTTGGTGAGGCACAAAAACAGGCCCCCCAGGGATGTGGTCACAGCATGAAGCATGACAGAGTTCACAAAGCATTCAGACAACATTTTCAGGCACACAGTGTGATTCTTGAGGTAGTCCTATGCAGGGCCAAGAATTGGGCTTTGATTATCCTTTTATGCACCTTCCAACTCAGAATATTCTATCAATCCATGATTCTATAATACTTTAATATTGTCATGTAAAATAAAGGATCCCCACTGAAGCTTTTCATAATACGTTCTCTTTTCTTCCCAGATCCTGAACTATGCTCTAGTGAGGGTAGTCTGTGTATGTGGTGCTACAGAGGTTTTTGTTGTAAAATAATATTCTGGGTCACACCTATCTGTGATCATTCACTATAAACGAGACTAGGGAGTTAAGTGAGAGATAATTAGGAGATAACTAGGTGGCTATGAGGCTTGACATAGGTGCTCCTGGCTATTGTCCTGCTCCTGTCAGGGTTCAGGGCATCAGGCACCTTCCCAGGGACAGGGTCAGTAAAGCCTATCAGTACTCTCAGATCTCTCAGAGTTGCCACTTGTACCTGATTTTGGTCTTTTCAAATGTACCCTGTTGAGTGAATAAATAAATCAGCATTAATAGATGGAAGCACACTTAAAGATGTCAGTGACCTGAAGTATTCGGTCACTGAGTGATGTGTGGTTGCAGATTCTAACACTGATATCTGTATGGGGGCTAGGAGTGGTAAAGTTCTGTACAAACACACCAGAATGCTGAGGCCAAACTTTATTTTTGGTTATATTTATTAGTGTGTATTGTGAAACTCTACTTTGTACCTCAGTTTGGCAGTTTGTTTGGTTTTTTTTCTGAAACCTTCTGTGTTTGTTTCTAATCTTCTAGGGTAAAAAAAAGTCCTTTGGTTCTTTTCTAGGAGAGGGTTTTTTAATTTGTTTGCTTTCTCTATTTCCTTCTTACTTTGTTCCTGAGGAGTAAACTTAGTGGTATCTTCCTCTAAACATTCATCACACACTTGTGCAGTGCGTTATGAAAAAAATTCTTGTAGGGAAGCTATTGGAAAAGGGTGGCTGCAATATTTCTCAAACATGGAAGATGTTCGGTGTTTACCTGCCCATGCAGAGCTTGCTTTTAATTTCATTTCAGTGGCACATCACTGAGGATATTAATTTGATTTATTTTGGCTTCTTTTAGGCTTAAGCTGGTGCTGGTTTTGAGACAGTGCTCTCAAAATCTGAGAAGCTGTGACAGATCTGATGCATTGTTACTACAAGCATGGAAATCCTCAAGGGTTAAAATTTCATGGTCGTGGTTTTCAAAGATCTGTCTAAAAGAAGCCCAAGAGCTTTCTTTTAGAGACAGCTTTTCAAGTTACATTGGAGAATCCATTGACTTGGTTTTCTTGATTTGTCCCATGAACAGTAAGTGTGAGTTAGTGCTTATCTAAAGTTTGCAAATAGAAACAGCTATCTTGTAAATCCACATCTTGTTTGTCCCTGCAAACTAAAATGTGGTTGTTATTGTAAACATTCTGAGGAAGTTTCTTTCTGGAATACTTCTCAAAAGCACTAAGTTAAATACTTTCAATTAAATGAAAAGCAATTCAGGAGATATATAAATAGTCTATAAAAATCATTGAGAGGGTTGGTGTATTGAATTACTGTCTTGTTTTAATACTTTTTGATGTAGACAACTATAAAAGACATTCCTCTTTCTGTAAGCTCCTGTTCCTGGTAGAAACAAGAGTTATATTGATTTATTGCAATTTATTTTCTCCCTGGCTTCTGGTTTTGACACCGTGAGAAGATTAATTGGAATTAATGGTATTTGCACAGCTAATTAAAGTCACTCTTCTTTCAGTCAAATGAATTCCTTTTATCAGAGACATAACAAAGTCTTGCTCAGTTCCTGCAGTCTGCATGTAAATGTTCTTTGATTGAATAAGCATCTCTGCAGTCATTAGTGGTTGAATACAGACACTACTAATGATACCTGGTAATTTCTTCAGCACTTGAAAAGCACAAATAATATACCTATTTATTCTTATAGACAGTGCAACAAAATTAGAATTTTTTAAAATTGAAGTTAATTAAAGAGAGATTTTATTCTTAACCTTGAGAAGGATTCTGGAGATGAGCATAGTAGAATCAGAGAGAGTGTGCTCTCAGTTTTTCATACACCACACTAACAGAAAAAAAAATGGTACAGCTCAGGGAAAATAGTTCCATTATATAATCCAATGATGCAGTCTCTCTTTCTAAGCATCATTCCAAATAGCTTATTAACAAATTACTGTATAAAAAGGTGTTGTGTGGAAAACACAAACGGGGTGGGAAACAGAGCAAAACCAACATGCTGCTAATCTGTGTGTCTACTGAAAATGCAGGAGGTTCAACTTCTACTGCAGAGTAAGGCTTTATAGGAATATTATTCTTAAAATCAATCCATATTGCTAACTTAATGCTTGAGCTGCAGTAGACTTTCTGTTGGCAAACATGAAGAGCAAACTAACATGCAGTTGCTTTCTACAGTGGCCCTCTGAGCTGGTACTGAACTTCTTCAAACAACTTCCTTTTTTCCATTTAACAGTGGATTTATATTCTGCTTTGATTTTTGCTTATATGTGACATGACAATGACGTGAATCCAAGGACATATTGAAGATGTTACTTGACTAAGGATTTATTATGATAAATCCCTATTTGCTGCAGTGTTTAGTTCTTTTAATGTATATGAAATCTTAATTCATGTAATAAAACAGAAAGTCTTGGCAGTTCAGAGATCACAGAATATTCTGAGTTGGAAGGGACCCACCAAGACCATCAAAACCCTAAGTGAATGCCCATACAGGGACTGAACCCACAATCTTGGTGTGACTAGTACCATGTGTTAACCAACTGAGCTAAACTAATTCAATCAGATAATACTTAATCATATGGCTGTGATTACAAGTTCTGTTTCCTAGATACAGATCTAATTTTCAGACTCAGAATATATTCATTATCTTTGCTTTTATACTAGACCTACTCTGAAAAAAATGTGATGAATAACATAATAAAAAATTCAAATTAATCTCTCTGGGTGAAATGTATGACTGGTATTATTCACATTGTCTCCTGTGAATGTTGAAGTAAAAGTTCTTTACTTGAACATTCACATGAAAACAATGATATGAGTACCTGAACAGGTAATTGTATTATGAATTGTGATCTTGGAAGATGTTAACTCTTGGCTTTCAAGCAGTAAGGCAAACTGCAATTTGTGTCTTGTATCCATTGTATGATGGATCAGCCAGCAAGTTACAGCTAGAAAATGAATGAGAATCAGGAGAAGGAGGGGAAGAGGAAAAGCAATTCTAAACCACATAGAAATCTTTTATTGAAAATAATTTGGTCATGAAAAAATGTATTAAATTTATGGTTGCATGTCAGCTGCAAAAAGCAGATTTTTAAATTCATTGAATATGTTTCTTTGCTTCAAATAAGTCTTCCACAATCACTTAAAAACAATTTTTAAGAATAAGTTGTAGTATTTGTGTTTCTTGGTTGAGTCAGTGAAGTAGAACATACAATTCTGGTCCTGTACGTACATGCAGAAGAAAGGCTGTTTTACAGTAAGAGTATACAGGAGTATATTTTGTCTGCAGAGAGATAGCTGCAGGACGTATTCAACAGGTACTCCTATTTCTGAGGTAATAATTTCTACTTTAGTGTACTCTGGTCTCTGCATTGAGTCAGTTGTGTGTGAATGGAAGTCTTTTCATCATGTTGCAAGAACAGTAGTATGAATTGTTAGTCAGTTTTAGATATAAAAATTTATATAATATACAGTGGGTGCAAAAAGCTCTTTTTCACACATCCTTGCAAAATTATGTTCATTCTTTGGTGCAACTTGGGGTTGTTCGGCCTGGAGAAGCGATGGCTCTGGAGAGACCTTATAGCAGCCTTCCAGTACCTAGACGGAGCTTACAGGAAAACTTGAGAGGGACTTCTTCCAAGGGCATGCAAGGACAGGAAAAGGGGGAATGGCTTTAGGCTGGAATAGATCAGGTTTATATTAGATGTTAGGAAGAAACTCTTTACTGCGAGAGTGGTGAAGCACTGGGACAGGCTGCCCAAAGAAGTAATGGATGTCCAGTCCCTGGGAGTGTTCAAGGCCAGGTTGGATGGGCCTCTGAGCAACCTGTTCTTGTGGGAGGTGTTCCTGTCCATGTCAGGGGAGTTGGAGTTAGATGATTTTTATGGTCCCTTCCAACCCAAACAACTCTATTCTTCCACAATTCTATGAATTTTTATATTCAAAGAAAAATTACAGGAAAGGCTGAACCGAAAGTCTCCACGTCTGAGAAAAGTCAGTCTTTTAACCCTCACCTGATGCCAAACAAACCAAATAAAAGAGTAGGCTTAAAAAGCCTGGGATCTGTTTGTGAACAACGATATTCTGAGCAAGGAAGGACTTTTAAAGCTCTTCTTCAAATATGTGCCTACATAATGTCTGAGTTCACCCTCAAGTAGGATTGCAGATACATCTTACTGTGCTGTTTCTTCCCGAAACAGTAAGTTGGCACTGTCTAGTATATTTAGTCTGTTCAGGGAATCACGGTATTCATGAGGGATAAAAAAATTTTATACACTTTTTTCTTGTTTAGACAGTTTTATGCTGAAATATTTTCAAAGTTATAATTTAAAAGCCAAGTTCTGAGCCATGTGAAATACAGACTTCCATTACAGAGATAGTTTGGTAAGCTAATATGCTTTGGGATGAATGACTTATTGAAAACTTCACAGCAACAATTTGGTAGTTGTATGCCAAGAAGGTATTTCTCATTCTTCAATTCATTGCTGAAAACCTTCTGAACTGATACAGATGAAATGGCAAATATCTTTCAGATGCCATCGTCTTAACTCAGGAAATCCCTACAGCTTTTTATACAGTACTTTGAAACTGTCACTTTTGAGTTATCTGAATTTGTAGTGAAAAGAGAAGTTTCTCAGCCACAACACTATTTCAGCTGCATTTTGTCATGATTTAACCTCAGCTGACAGCTAAGACTCACACAGCCACTTGCTCATTCTCCTCTTGTGGCATAGGGGAAAGAATTGGTGAGGTTAAAGTGAAAAAACTTGTGGGTTGAGATAAAAACAGTTTAATAATTGAAATAAAATAAATTTAAAATAATGTTAATAAATTGTAGTGAAAAGGAAATTAACAAAGAGAAGAAATAAGATCCAAGAAAGATAAGTGCAATGGATAACTGTTGCTTACCACCAACCCACCAATGCCCAAAGAAAGAAAGAAAGAAAGAAAAAGAAAGAAAGAGAGGTGCATGGGTGGTGGGGGGACAGGGAGAGAGCAACAGGGGTTAGACAGAAACACATCACCCACCGAGGGGTCCCAAAAGCATCTCATTGTTCTCTCCATCCGGACTTCTGGGTGATGAGGGTCCCTTGCCACTGGCACCAAAAAGTACAGAACGCAGTGGATTAATATATGTTTGGCCCAGCTGTGTCCCCTGAGGGGGCTAGGTTTGACACACTGTCCCTTGCAACACTGTGGATCTGTTGCATCATCTCTGGTGCAGGGTCTGGGGACCCCTTTGGGGGGCTTTGATGGGCCATGACACCCCCTCACTGTCCTTCACGTGGGTCAGCTTTTCTCGGGGTGCAGGGCCCCAGGGCTGAGCTCCCCTGCACAGCGGAGGGTGGGCGCTCACTGCCTCTGGCCAGAGGCTTTGTCAGCACACACCCAAAACCTCTCCTCTCCCCTCCCCACCTTTGGTGTGAGAGTCTGTGCTGGCCTGGCAGCTGATGGCCCCAGGGCTGTGGCCTTCACACTGAAGGTGCTAAGCTTGATCCCTCTGTGAGTGGATTCTTCTGCCCCAGACCTGAATTCACTTTATTTTATCTTCATCAATGAGTAGTGTAAGGCCTCAGTCAGGGCCTCATTCAGGCTGTGGTGGTCTTCTCTGCAGCTTTTGTAATACAGTTTTGCTATAATAAACAAAAGTCCTTCATGAAGATGTTTAAGCATAAATTACAACATTTCAGGCGCCAGCAGCTGTCCTGACAGTTTCCTGTCCCACCTTCTTCCCTTCCCCCTCCTCCTTCCCTCAGTCTCCTTGCTGGGGGATTGAGAAGCAGAAAAGGCCTTGGCTTTTTCTACTTGCTCAGCAGTAATGAAAACTTCCCTCTGGTATCATCCCTGCTCAACACCAATCCAAAACACAGACCCATACTAACCACTATGGGGAAAATTAACTCTAGCCCAGACAGAAAAGCACTTTTATTAGCAAATTTTGCCTTTCTCTAGATTAGTCCAGTAGAATACATAGTTGCATAGTCTACTGATACCATTTAAAACTATTTCAGATTAGCAGCAGATTCAAATAACTTGATAAAAAAGTTATCCTCAAGTTATCCTCAACTTGATAAAAAATGCAGTAATGATGAATTAGTCTTTCCCTTGAAGCACTTTGAGAAGCCATCTATTTTTGCTGTTCTATTGAAAAAGTTTAGAAATATTTTCCTTTGATTTATATACATTCAGGACTTTGTAAATACTGTACAATTTGTGGAAGATTAAACTTTTACTCAGATATCTATGTATTAATATTATGTAATTGGAGTCAACTCACCCCCTTTTCCACATGTTTTACTACTCCAATATGTTGTAGAGAGCTTTTACATGCTGATAAAACCCCTCAAACTTTTAAACAGATTTTTTCTCCTCTTAACTGCATTGAAATTTTGTACACAAATACATTAAATTGATATAATATGATACACACAACTTATTATGAGATTATATACAAAAATATATGTATTTTTGTTTTGAATAATTAAAATTCAATATAATTTTGACAAATTGCATAATGAAAATAATCCAATATTGAGAAATTAAGCTCAGTTTCAGAGTTGATGGGGGCTATTTTGTCACATTTTTTTAAATGAATGAGTTCAAGCATCTCCACAGAGAAGTGCATTGGAATGCAGCTCTTTCCTCATGCACTCTTTACTTTAAAGCAATTCCTCTGCTTCTTAAAGAGCTTGGCTGCTGTATATTGTGTAGAACATTCTGTCAGCATTCTCTGCTGAGCACCTGCTTCCAAAGAAGCTTGCTCTCCTCACTCTGGAACAGTTAACAGCCTGAATTTCCAAGAAGCTGCCTGCTGAAGGAGGGTGGTGGAAGAAGTAATTTCAGCCTAGCTAGCAAGAACATTACAATCACAGCATACTGTCTGGCAGAAACTTGGCTGCTAAACAGCTAGAGGGTACAGTCAAGGTCCAGGTCCTGTACAGGTGACCCCAAAAATCAGGATACAACTTTAACTGTGTGAGCTAAAAGATTCCTCTCTTTCAGATGTAATCTGAGCATAGTTCTTTAGATACAGAGCTCCTGCCTAGCATTAAGTAGCAAAATCCAAGCTTCATAAAAATGGGAGGCAAAATTGCAAGTTAGCACAAGGAAGGGGAAGTTGGAGAAAATGAGTATCAAAAAAGTGTAAAAATGTGTTTGGAATGCTGTGGCATACACAGCTAATCACTACAGGAGAGGTCACTGAGGAGCACTGTTTGAGTTGCTGAAAATTGTAAAATTGCTTTGTATTTCTTTGCTCAGACTCTCCTGGTTTTGAACTCCTAATGCGATCTACAGAAGTGCCTTGTTCTTAGACAAAAATTAGGAATGCTAGTCAGTACAAATGACAATGAGTCAGTCAGAAGAAACAACCCACTTCTTGCTCTTGTTTTGAAGACAGGAAAATACTAAGCTCAGCCAAACTGCAGTGAAACTCAGACATGGAAGTTGTCCTGAGAGAAAAGGGTTGTTGCAAACCTGAATGTTCTGGAAAGTTTACATTGTAAGCTATGTCTGCTGTTAGAGTCAGCAGTACTTCAATAGCTGTGCTTTTGTTGAATGGTTTGGTTATGAACACAGAGAAAGTCAGCTGCTCTGCCACAAAACCAGAACCACAGAGAGAAGCAGGTACTGCTGCTTTCGCTCACCTCCTGTACTGCTAGCTCTTTGATGCAGACATTAAAGAACAGAAGTAATTGAGGCCAAAATTTACTGAGGGTGGGGGGGCTCCGTCCTAGAAGTGTGAAAGGAAAGTACATTGTATCCTGTGCTTCTACTTGTGTGTGAAGCACTTCAAATTTCAGACTTGGAGCGTGCTAGTCAGAGGAGGAATTGGCAGTGCCTGGAGAGATGTCTAGAAATCACAGGGTGTGGTGGTCACCGATGAATACCTGCATCTTGGAAAATAAATGCATATAATATATCAAAATCTACAAGGATCATTTTTTTCCTTTACACATTCTGAATTTTATATATCAAAGAAAGCTTACAAATAGTGAATGATGAGCAGGAGATAGGTAGTTATTTTACAATTCTCTAAGTCATGAGAGTTTGCATGTGGTAGTTGATGTCATCAGCAGTGATGGAACCAGGCTGCTTTCAACTCGAAACAGAGTCAGAGGTCTGTCTGGAATGTTTCTGGACAAGAAACTCTAAAAAAATGATGTACATCCTAAGTAATTGTAGAAACAAGGAAGTAACTGATAGTAAAATGATTCTTAAAGTGAAAACTACTTTCTTCGGGGCTAAAAAGCCCTATGGTACCCATTGGAACATGGCAATTCTTTCTGTGGGAAAAGATTAAATGCTGCTGAAGTTTATAGGAATGCGACTGACTCCAAAAGTAACCAAGAAATTTTCAGTTCATGGATACACCGTGGACAATGGAAAGTTGACTCCTTCTGTCAGTGCTGTCAAAGCTAAAGGGATGTAAAGAGAAATGAGTTATTCAAGAGAAACAGTAAGGACCTCCATAAAAGCACATGATTCAGAAGATGAAATTATGTAGATGGACAGTGTGGTGCAGACTCTTCTGGGTTCGTGTTGAGAGCAGAGTTCACATTGATGATGATCCTTGGAAATCTGAGAGGCAAATTTCATTTCAAATGGCAGAAAACTATAATTTGATATACCATCTTTGCTCAAAGATCTATGCATAGAGATACCAGGGCCTTTTCCCCATAGCTACTCACAGTGCCACCGGCATCACTTCCAGGGGTCTGCCTTCCCAAGAGAGAGCTACAGTGCTCTGGCCTGAATACTGTGGAGGCCCTGTTAGCCCCTTCCTCCCACTGATTTCAGTTCCTCTGAAGAGTGACTCTGCTGTCACAAGCATCAACTGGTGCCCCACAGTTTGGGATGACCTGTAAATGTGACAGGCATGCACTCTGTCACCTGCCTAGGCCATTGATAAGAGGCTGCTGTGGGAGCTCTCTGGATTCCAGTCAACAAATAGTGCATCATCCATCAACCACCCCGTTTTGAGTAAAATTATCCAATTTTTTTTTCATTCGTCTGAGGGTGCACCCACCCAGAACGTAAAAACCCAACACTAAAGAATATTGTGGGAGGTGGTGACAAAACCTGTGTTAGTGTCAAGGTAAAGGACATCCACATTTCTCCACTTAGCCACAAATACATTTATGTTATCACAGAAGACAATCATCTGGGACTAACATGGTTCACCCACGGTCAATCTACCTTGACCTTACTGAGCGTCCTGTTGCTCCCAGAGTTGTGCTCCAGCAGGACTTTTTCCATGGTTTTTCCTTGCACTAAATAGTCTGAAAAGTCTGTAGCTCCTCAGACCTTTCCCTTTTGAAGGCAGGTACAACATTTGTATTTCAGGTTCTTTCCCCTATCACCATAACATTTCAATGATGCTTGAGAGCACCCTCTCATGGACACCAGCCAGCTCCTTCAGCCTTCACCCTTGAGCACATCCTGCAAGGTTAGATCCTGACACCACCTTGTTGTTTTCTGCAGAGGCAGTGATGCCTCTCAACAGGGCAGGTAAACGTAGGCATGCTACCTCAGCAGTGCAGATGTTTGCTGCTGATTCCAGAGTATCTGTCACAGCTAATTTGGATATCACTGTTCGGTGCCACATGAGTGCTATAAATGCATTTTCCTGGCTTCTCCTTTACTATACAAGGGGCTGCCAGCCTGTGGAAGAAATCCTTTATGAGTTTCTGCAGTGCTGTTGTGCTTTTGGTAGGATGAAAATGAAGGGTGTGGTAACCTCTTCTGCAGAGCTGTGATCAAGCTGTTGGCGTCAGAGATCAAATGACAGTGATATTCTTCATTATCCTAATGGCTTTCAGGTTCTACTGGATTTCAAATAATTGATAATGACATCACTTTTAGTTCAATTTTCATATTATTTGCCATTATGTTATTTGCCAATGGTGCTCAGAACTGTGTAAAAAATAGCTTGAACGCAGCAATTTTTCCTATTACTTTCTTATTGGAAAGAAAGAGTATTTACTTTCTGCTTGACTACTTTGCTTTTCTTGATTACTTTGTCTACATTAGCATATATTTTTCAATCATGGTTTCTTTCAATCTTTCTTTATTAGTCCATGCTTATAGTAAATTAAAAACAGGATTCAGATGCATATATGTCCTCTTTAGTTTCTGAAAATTGTCCAGTTATTAAACAAAGTGAATATATGCCATGTTTGCATTTACTTCCTAGGGATTTTTGCCTCACATGTTCAAGAAACACCAAAACCAGCATAAACCAAATTATGAAATCAGTGTAATTTTACAATGAATAATTCTGGCATAATTTGCTAATTAAAGCACATCTAATGAAGAAAAGGAGCTGCATCATGTGACTGGTTAAAACCATTCAAATGTTACCATTTAATATTCTGATCAAACAGCCCACAAATGAGTGATGGACAAAGAATTTTCTCTGTAATTACTTGATGAATAGTTTTGAATTACCAATATATTCAGAGATAACTGCAGTAAAAAAAGTAGACCAACCTGACCCAGAAAATTATTCCTTACAATTTACTTCTTCACCTCTAATTAAAAACAATAAAACCTGCTTCATGAATATTTAATCCCAACAAAAATAATACCAGTTCCATTACTGTTCTTTGGAAAGTTTTATGTCAAGGAACCATATGATCTGTTATCTCTCTCTCTCTCTTTTTTTTTTTTCCCCCTTTAAATGCATGAATATTTTAAAGCAAATTAGACTATTCTTTTCCTGACAATAAATTTGGCCTATGTGGTAATTTTTTTTGGAAATAACAGTGTTCCAAGAGGATACAAAAAACATGAGTATAGATCTTTTTACTCCTTATATAAAAGGAACAGAGCATTGATTTTATAAAGGAAGTCCAGGAACACTGATCTGAAGATGTCTTTATAAGTATGTTTCAGATGATGAACAATAATAATCAAATTTTACGTATCATTGCACCTGATAAATTGCTGAGATAAAAAATTGTGTATAATCTGGATCATTCTCCAGGAAGAAAGAATCATAGAATTATAGAATAGTATGGGTTGGAAGGGACCTTAAAAATCATCTAGTTCCAACCCCTCTGCCATGGGCAGAGACACCAGGCTGCTCAAAGTCCCATCCAACCTGACCTTGAACACTTCCAGGGATGGGGCATCCACAGCTTCTTTGGGCAACTTGTGCCAGTACCTCAACATCCTCATAGCAAAGAATTTTTTTCCTAAGGTCTGATCTAAACCTACTCTCTTTCAATTTAAAACCATTATGTCTTGCCCTGCCATTTTCAGCCCATATAAAAAGTTTCTCTCCCTCCTTTTTGCAAGCCTCCTTCAGGTACTGGAAGGCCACAATGAAATCTCCCTGAAGCCTTCTTTTCTCCAGGCTGAACAATCCCAGCTCTCTCAGCCTGTTTTCACAGGAGTGGTATTCCATCCCTCTGACTTTTTTGTGGCCTCCTCTGGACCTTCTTTAATAGGTTCATATCTTTCTTGTGTTGAAGATAACACAAGAAAGGATAAACATCTTGGTGCTGTGCTTTTGCTGCTTCGGACACCTTTATAGTATTTTGCAGTGCTTTCTTGTATTGCTGGCTTAACATAATTCAGTCTTTCCCTTGTAATCTAATGCTTCTACATCCTTTCCTGTTAGAGAATTTTAAAAAAATGATTGAAACACTACTTTTGGGATGGTTATTTGTAGATTAACTTACTGAAAATTTTAGCAAGGCTCAATTTATCATAATAACTTGACAGACTAAATAATATTCACTTGATTTTGACTGTGCTTTTCAGCAATGAAATGGAATATTGGGCAGAATGAGGATATTTCTAAAGAAGATCAGACAAAAATTTGTAAAGTTTAGAAAATAAAACCTGGAAGGTTTTCTTTTGTGTATGGAAAGCCTAATTTGTTTTTCTTTCATTATAAGACAGACCAAAGAAAAAGGACTTTAAGCTCATTGCATGATATATTTGCCACATACCTTACTGCTCTGCAGACCAGAAAGCATCAAAACAGAAAGTTCTTGAATGTTGTGGTGCTGAATAAATTCCATTGATACCTACATTCAAATTTATTTGAAATTATTATATCAAGAGTATAAACAGTGGGAGTTTTTTGCTGTCACCAGAACCCTAGCATTAATATGAAATATCTTGTGCAAGTTCTAGATGATGAAGAGATTGAGATCAGCCCTGTGGAAACAGACTTGGGCATACTGGTGGGTAAAAAATTGGATGTGATCCATCCATGTGCACTCCGAGCCCAGAAAGCGAAACATGTCCTGGGCTGCATCAGAAGCAGTGTGGGCAGCAGGGGAGGGAGGGGATTCTGCCCCTCTGCTCTGCTCTGGTGAGACCCACCTGGAACACTGCATCAGCTCTGGGGTCCCAGCACAGGAAGGACATGGACCTGTGGGAGTGAGTCCAGAGGAAGGTCCTCAAAACCTCTCTTATGCACCTCTCTTATGTAGAAAGGCTGAGAGAGCTGGGGTTGCTCACCCTTGGAGAAGAGAAAACCCTAGGGAGACTTTATTGCAGCCTTTTACTATACAATGTATGTATATTTGGCCTATAAGAAAGAAAAAGAGAAACTTTTAACAAAGACTTGCATTGACTGGACAAAGGACAACCATTTTAAATTGAAAGAATATAGCTTTAGACTGGGCATAAGGAAGAACTTTTTGTGATGGGAGGGGGTGAGACACAGAAAGAATTAGCCCCGAGAAGTGGATGCTCTACCTGTGGAAGTGCTCAAAGTCATGTGGGATGCGGCTTTGAGCAGCCCAATCTAGTTAAAGAGGTTGGACCAGATGATCTTGGAGGTGTCTTCCAACCCAGATCATTGTATGATACTCTAATTCTGATTCTCTTGCTGAAATAACCACTCAGTGATCATTAAACTTTGTACTTATTGTCCTTTAGTTTCATACTTTGACTTGGTTCATATCATGATCATCTGAATTATACAAAAACCTTAATTTTTTTTTTGTTTCTGTTTTTGCATATATTTTGTCATTTTTGTTTCTCTCATATCAAGTATTGTACTTATATTCATCCTTACAACAAACATAAAAAGAAATTCTCATTTTTCATGGACCCGTGGAAAATGTACTCAGATAATAAGATTATTTTATATTCTCTATATGGAGCAAATATAGAGAAATATTTTGGGAGGATGCAATCCTCAATTATTTTCATTCTTCTGAGCTGCACCTATAACCTAACAAAAGAGACGTGTTTAGACACCACAGAAAACAGCATCATACACAGGTCTTCAATATTGAGTAAATGTTCTCCAGGCACAAAACAGTAGATTTTCTAATTGTTAAGTGAGAACTATTCAGCCTCAGCCCCTGTGTGAGTACTAATTTAATCACAATGTCCAAATACTGAGATAATTTGTGAATTTATTTAAAATTCAAGTTCAATATATCTTATTTTGTTCTCTTCTGTACTACCTTGAATAATTACAAAATGCTGATTTATAAATTGAAGTTGGGGATATTCTACAGTTCTTAAAGAATTTAGGTGCCCAGAGTTACCATGTTTGGAGAACTCATTTAGTATTGTGAAAATCCCTTTTTTACCTACACAAAACTTGATCTCTTTCTTCACAGAGCTTTAGGTGCATTTTTGAATACAGATAGGATGTTTTGAAATACTAAAGAACACATTAAGAGGTTGAAATTATTCCCTGTGTTTTCCCTGTACAATTTCCAGGTTGTAATTTAAAGGAGAAAGGCATTTTCATGCCTTCTGATCCTTGAGTGAAGCAAAGACAGAACTCAAGGATGCACAGTTATAGGGAAAATACACCCAACATGACACGAAGCCACAGTGAAGTCTGAAGAAACTGATGAAATTTTCCATTCCATGTTCTTTATCTGAGCCTCTGAAGAGACAAGAAAGGGAGAAATGTTGGAGAAAGTGATGGAAAGCTAAAACCTAATGATGAGGCATCAGGGAAGCTCTGATCTCTGGTTCTGATGGGATGGTAAAAAGTGCTAAGAAAGAACATGGAATAAGAATGCAGCAGACTCATAAGGGAAGGCTCTGTGCAGAATAAATGTGCTTTGAAGCGTCCTAAATGCAATGTGCTATCCCAGAAGTGTCTTCTTAGTGGCCATTTAGGCAAAAAATCTCTTGCTTTCTGCACAAGAGATGCTTAATGGCACTGAAAATGTTCAGGTAATTAAGAACTCACCAGGAAGGCTGGTGTTTTTCCTAATGTTCCTTGAAATATTGCAAATTATTGACTTTTGTTCACATTCAGAAGAGAAGATCTCATTTGCAGCTAGAGAAGAGTAAATGACATCCTAATAAGACTCTCTCTTTTACACAATGGACTATCCTCTTCTCTCAGTTTGGTGTAAATTTGAAGTAGTTGCATCAAATTAATGTGTTGAGTTTTCTTCCATAATTACAAAACCTAATTAATATAACCCCATCAGGGAAAAATCCAGAGGACAGTTCTGCGAATATTCATGTGCTTGCTCTGTGTACAACATATCATGTTTTTCAAGAAACCTGATTCTGATTTCCCTTCTGACAATAAAGGAAGAAAATGTATCTATATCTCCCAGTTATACATACTTTCTAGCTGTGGTGTAAGTACAATAATCTCTTCATAAATGTTTTCTAGTTTGAAATAAATAAACATTAAAATTCCTTAAATAAATAAGCAAAAGATTGCTACAGTGAAAGCATATTCTTCCGCCTTCAAACCCCACGCATACATGTCCTTCCCTTTTTCTTTCTGGAACCCTGCATAGTTATGCTATCTTATTGCCATAGGTGTCTTTTTGACAGCAGTATCCACAGATCTGTCTGTCAGGCCTGATGAAGCCAGGATGTTTTCAGAACAAATGGTTGGACTAAAGCTGTAATTAGAGACTGACCTACTCCCAAAGCATTTTTCTAAACAGGCCACCATCAGTCCAGTTCAGAATAACCCTTCAGCACTGGGGAAAAGACTGAGTCTTGTTCTGAATTCTGCAGATTTGACCTGGCAAATGGCAAAATGATATCCCACCAGTAAAGGGCAAATCCTTACAATTCCTGGCTGTCTTGCTTCTCGGTAAGTTTGGAACTGGTTTCCTATAACTTTGCTGGCCTTAGATTGATGAGTCTTTCAGATGCCCTATAAAGTGCTTGCCAAAATGGTCAATCATAACTTCTTAGGAAAAACTTTGCTTTCTTTGAACCTGCTTGATAAAACTATGTAGCGCTCTTCAGACTGATAGTACCTCAATACAAAAAAACCCAGGAAAATATGAAAGCCATGTAATGTTTATATATGAAATTCCAAGCAGAGTATTGTTCTCGACTATGTGAAAAAAACCATTACCAGTCAGCCTTCATATTGACTGAAATGTTTAAAAGTTAGATCTTGCCTTCATCTGTTGTTCCATTTTTGATTTAATATTATGAGCATATTTTCATATTCTAGTAGTTAAGAAGGTCTCTTGGTGCAAAATTGAGCCTGGTTTTACTCATTATCTATTTCTGATTTTCACATTAATACAGATTTTAATTTTGAATATGTAGAGAAATAATTTGTATTTTATTATCAGAGGCCAGAATGTGACATCTCAGTATTAGACTAGCAAATAGAACCTACACCCACACCAATCAATGAAGGAGGAAAAAATGTACAGAGAGAAATCTGGATATATTGTAAGAAAATGAGGCTTTTATACTAACTTTTTGGTTTTGTTTTATTTAAATCAGCAAACCATCTGAGATATCTGTGCTCAGCTAAACTATTGTCCTTGAATACATAATGGTTCTCATGGCACTTGGCAAATAAGATCTATATGGGGCAAATAAAACTCCATCATCATTGCCATCACTGTCATCATCTCTATATGTTAATTGCTGTTTGTAGTCACTAAATAATTTTCTGTTACAAGGTAAGATGGAGTATTAAAACAGAAGTTTACATAATATTGTATAGGCGTTGTAATGACTACCTTAAAGCCTAAGCACTCAACTTTCCGGGCTCTTTGTATGTAGCGACATCAAACCCATTCATCATTTTGCAAAATCTGAAGTGATTCATACACATAAAAAGCCATGTGCAACTCTTCGGGTTTTGTTTGTTTGATTGTTTAATTTCCATCTCAGAAAGTCATCTCATTTTAACTGGACGGAATGGTGGTATTGGTTGCAACAGTGAGGACTATATTTAATACTTGCATGATAGCCTCAGTATAGGAGATATTTTGGCATTATAATTTACAACAGTGAATGACCTAATTTAATTCCTCTAGTTTAAATACCAACACAAGAAGCACAACAAAATAACAGCTATTGTGGTAAAGAGTGAACAAATGAATCATCTTCCCCTTCCCAAGCATATTTTAATCAAACATCTGAAATAGATATTGCTTATAATATGTATAATTAGTATAATTAATATTGTAATTTATTTAAGTTCTCTGTTATGCCTTGTGCTTCGTGATATTATTATAGCAGATAATGTTCATCTAAGTGGTGTGCTCTGAACAAAAATTTGTCTTTATCTTGCTTTTTCTATAATGTCATTATATAATGCTACTTGCCTTATTTCTCAGAAGATTAGAAAAGGAAATTGTATTTGTGGTGTGACACATGAAATATATTCCTGTACTTTTTTTGGCTGAGCTCCTTCCTCACTTCCTACCAGTGGGATTGGAGGGAGAACCAGAACTGTGAAAGGTGCAAAACCCCCTAGGGTTGAGATAAAAACAATTTAGTAGATAAAAGCAAAACAAAATGAGAAAATCAGTCACTACTTCCCATTGGTAAGGAGTTGTTGGTCCTGCAGTCCCCATCTTGCTAGCCACACCCTGGAAGAGAAAAGACTGGTTGTCATTGAAGACTGTAGCAAAAAAGTTGTTGAGTACCTCAGCCTTCTCCTCATTTGTTGTTAGCAGTGTACCAGCACTGGTTATCAGGGAACACACCTTCTTTGACCTTCCTTTTCTGGCTGACATACCTGTAGAAGCGCTTCCTGTTATTCTTTGTGTCCCTTGCCAGATTCAGTTCCAGCTTTGCCTTGGCCTTCCTCACTCCATCCCTACACAACCAAACTTTGTCTCCATGCTCTTTCCAGGTTTCATGTCCTTGCTTCCACTATTTCCACATTTGCTTCTTCCCTTCTAGTTTGGCCAGCAGTTCCCTGCTCAGCCATGCCAGTGTCCTGCCTTCCTTGTCTGATTCCTTGCTCTTGGGGATTGCAAGGTCTTGCTCTCTTATGGAGATCTGCCAGCTCTGTTCCACTCCCTTGTCACTGAGGAGGCTTTCAGGGGATCCTATGGAGTGTCTCATTGGAGGGATGGATCTCTGTTTTCTTAGATCTCAGGGCCCTCTCTTTACCTCTTTCCTGACCCATATTGCCCTGGGCTCTGAGTTCCACCACTGCATGGTCACTGCAGCCCAGGCTGCCTCTCATCTTGACATCCTCAATTAGCTCACTGTTTGACCAACACATCCAGTATTGAATCCACTCTGGTAAGGCTGTCTATGACTTGGGTCAGGAAGTTTTCCTTCATGCATTCAAGGTGTCTCCTGACAACTCAGTAAGCTACTTTCCTAGAAGATGTGGAGGTGTTTGAAGTCTTCCAGAAGGAGAGGATCCTGCAAGTGTCATGTCTCCCGCATCTGGAGCAAGAAGGTTTTGTCAATAGACTCCTCTTCGTCAGCGGACCGGCCGTACACACCTACCACAAGGTTCATTTTTCCATGGTCTCTGATTTTTACCCACCAGGCTACTAGGTGCTGTGAGGGAATGTATTTGCCCATCTGAAAATGTACAGTTCTAATCCTTTTTTTCATCATTTTCTCAGTGATTGGTGGGTGTAGATAAGAGGAATTTTAAAGGTGTAGATAAGAGTATTTTAAAGGAGTCGGGAAGATGCTGCTATTCTAGCAAAAAACCCCCAGAAATCAATAATTCTTATAATTTGCGTGTGAGGGACTTGGAGCTACAAAAGCAGGACAAGGGGGAATGCTAGGAAAATGCTAGGGGGTTTCTTTCTTTGCTTCTATAATGAAGGATGTTTTTATATTGCAGCTGAGAGTATCTTTTCTCTCAGCTGAAAAGCAAAGCTTTTTCTAAAGAATCTAAATTTATTGTTATAAATTTGTTGTGTATTGGAGAATATAAAGAAAGCATATTAGCTCATCTTTTGATCTTCTGTAATTTCACAACCTTCTTTTCGCTTTTGTGATAAAGTCATTTAAGTAATTCAGTCTACCAACAAGAGACATGGAAATGTTCTGTGTTCTGTCCTCCCCTCACTTCCACAAATTTAACCATTGAAAAATCCTGAAGCAAGTAAGTGAATTCAAAACACAGTTCTGACACTGATTCTTTATTTTCCTTAAGCAAATCTTCTAACCATCTCAATTTTCTTTGCCAGTCTTTTCAGAAGAAACTCAATGATGGTGTTTGGGCATTTTAACAAACATTTCACAGATGAAGTATGAGTCTTTACAAATGGAAACATGTTGCATAGTGAGAGGGACCAATCTGATTTTTATTTATGCCTCCACATATGTTATACAGGAGGTAAAAAAATAGTTTAGGGGGCTCTATATGTGCTGAGAGCTCTGTCCCTGGGGTGGTTCACCTGGCAGGTGAGAGAGAAAGCTTCCACGAGCGGACTGCAAGGGACACCACCCCACCCTGCCCCCCGCTGGTGGGGCAGATCCCTGGGAGAAAGTGCCTGGGAAATGGGGCTATGGGAGGAACCCTAGCACACAAAAGCAGTGACCTGCAACACAACCGGGGCCTTTTTCTTTGGGTTTCTTGGAGGGAGAAGGGGCTCACCTTGGTGTAACTTGGACTACCAACACAATCCCATTATAATCTTAACCTTTGAATACGGGTTGTGGGCATTTAAATTAAATTGTATTATCAATTCTTTTTGAAAACAGTAAAACCTAACTAAGAAAAATGAAAAACTACAAAATTTTAGCTCATCCATTATATGATATTGATTTAATATTTACTTAGGACTCTATAAAAGCTGTGAAATTATAAATGAAGCAACAGCAGTATAAAGGAATGGTACACATCTGTTAAATACAATTTAAAACGATCAGGTTTACAGATTTAATGGCATAGTACATTAAACTACATCTTCTTACATTACGCCTTAAACTGTAACATTTTTACAATAAATCCTATTTTAAATGAAATCAAAACCGTACAAAATTAGATTTCAATGCCACCTCCCATACTCTCCCTATCCTCAGTTCTCCCTGCACTATCCCTACCCCCTCAAACTTGCTTTTTTCTTGACAAGTGGTATGATAAGGCTTAAAGGTTTTTCATGACACAGTTGATAATATCCTGATGAACATAAATTTATGGCACATAGCCTTTTGGACAACATATCAAGCGCACCTCTATATGAAAAATGAATTGCATGCTTTCTGAAAGCTTAAAGCATATCCATGAACTGGTGTGTGGTGAAACAGAAATTATGATTTTCATTGTGTCTCAAATTTTACACAAGTTTTTTCTGAGGTTCAGCTCACCATTTTATCTATGTGTCACAGGTTTATTGATAGCCTTCACTAGTCAGCCTCCAGATATGAGTACTGCACATGCCAAATTCTAAGAGAAGTGTGTTTTGTGAAGGCTTATTGTGCTTGCTTTCTTAGGTCTCAGTAGGCTATCTATTTTCCTTCTCTTTAATCATTTGATAGAATCATAGCTATGTTTATTGTAAAGCCTGAACTTAGCTCTAAAATTTTTGCATCATCTTGACAGAGAAAATATTTTAAATGTCTTAATGGATCATCATTACCTGTTCCTGCCTTCTTCAAAATCCGTAATCTCATTTACAATAAAAAGGATAGTGGTTCTCTGAATCATGACATCTCCTTTTCTTTAAAATGTGTGAACATGTGATCATCTTCTGTGTTTATCTTCCAGGAATATGTGCCAACCTGATGGCTGTCTTGTGCTTTAATGTATCAACCTTTTTTACTGACCTAAGCTTCTGTTAAATTTTAATGGTCCATCCTGTGTTGGTCCTTTCCTTAACTCTAATTATCTATACCAACAGGGATGTTTGGGGTTATGTCCTATCCTACCCTTTTGTGTTTGAATTTTAAGCCTTAACCACATCTGAAAGCTGTCCTGTTATACCCACAGCAGAGGTGGCATGTCTGAGAGGATTGAAAACCCATCTGGCCAGGAACGAATACTGACCAGGTCTACCAGGATATGTGTAAGACAGTAATCACTCTGGCATCTAGGCTGAGAATTAAACTACACAGTGAAATAAAGGAACAGAGAGAAATTTAAGTATGAAGCTCTAAAGGTATATCCATACTCTATGCATAGCTTATGGCTCTAGTAAGACTGTACAATATCTAAATATGTCTCTAAATGCCTGAAGCATAAGGCAGTTTGAGAAGATTGTGAATACAAAGAATTTGCAAAGTTCTTAATAAAAAAATTTTTGGATGCTAACTTACAGGTTGGAAAATGCTTCAGTGAATGTCTGGGTATTATTCTCGTTTATAGCCAGGGAGTTGTACTGATGTACTGATTGTACAGTTGTACTGATTTTGTTGTACTGATTTCTTCTTTGTCTCATGTACCAGGTAGAGACATAAGTTCTAGTTCTTTGATTTCTTCCCATGAAAATACCAGAGCCTTGACACACCAGAATAGTTCTGGCTCCAACGTACAGAAGATGGAACTTAGAACTAACTCTGCAAGTTTGCCCTAGATTTTGTACATTGCTTTCAGACCTGGTTTTACAAGAGAAACAGTGTTTATATTGTTCTGCATTTGAATTACTCTTGTAAATAGTAATTTTTTTGGGGAAAAGGGTATTTACCTCGTGTTACAATCCAGTTTAAATACAGAAGGGCAGAGGCAACTAAGTCTGCAAATAAAGCAGATCAAACCCAGAAAGGTTCGAAACATAGTTAAAAAACATGATTAAAACCAAGCAAGGTTAGATGTTGGTGCCGAAAAACTGATGTACTATATTTAATAGTAAAAGACACTAAAAGAAAGAAAGAGAAAAGAAAAAAAAAAGAAAAGAGCATGTGTAGGGCGGGCAGGGCAGACAGGGAGAGAGCAACAGGGGTTAGACAGAAACACATCACCCACCGAGGGGTCCCAAAAGCATCTCATTGTTCTCTCCATCCGGACTTCTGGGTGATGAGGGTCCCTTGCCACTGGCACCAAAAAGTACAGAACGCAGTGGATTAATATATGTTTGGCCCAGCTGTGTCCCCTGAGGGGGCTAGGTTTGACACACTGTCCCTTGCAACACTGTGGATCTGTTGCATCATCTCTGGTGCAGGGTCTGGGGACCCCTTTGGGGGGCTTTGATGGGCCATGACACCCCCTCGCTGTCCTTCACGTGGGTCAGCTTTTCTTGGGGTGCAGGGCCCCAGGGCTGAGCTCCCCTGCACAGCGGAGGGTGGGCGCTCACTGCCTCTGGCCAGAGACTTTCTCAGCACACACCCAAAACCTCTCCTCTCCCCTCCCCACCTTTGGTGTGAGGGTCTGTGCTGGCCTGGCAGCTGATGGCCCCAGGGCTGTGGCCTTCACACTGAAGGTGCTAAGCTTGATCCCTCTGTGAGTGGATTCTTCTCACAGCTCTGAGTAGTTTCTTACCTTATCTGGATCAGTGGGCAGTCCAGGGCCTCAGTCAGGGCCCCATTCAGGGTGGGATGGTCTTCTCTGCCGCTTTTGTAATATAGGCAAAAATAGGCAATAATATAGGCTTTAATAGGCAAAAATCCTTTGTGAAGACGTTTAAGTCATAAACTATAGCATTTTAATCTCCAACAACTCAATGATACTGAATTTTGCCTATTCTGTATAACATTTCTTATCCAAATTGTGTGTGTGGGGGGAATGGGATAATATACTTTAAATGTAAAATTTAAAAGAAAGCCCAGTACCAGTTTAAAGCAAAAAAGAGTGGACATTCTGGGTATTGAATGAAATTAAACTGTATTTGCTACAGATTTTCTGACTGATTTTCTGCTCTTGCTTCTGTCTGTCTACCTAGTGATAAAAGGTCTGCTTTCATTAAGGAATAGCTGGTCTAATGCAAAATTTTTGCAAATTATAGGAGCACTTTTGTCAAATCCAGGAGTCAAGGGGGAAGAGGAAACAAACACAATCAATTCTTCTATGCCACATGTATGCTATTTTTTCCCCCTGTGGGTTTTTTTGTATTTATTTGGGGGTTTTTACCTGTTGTTATCTTTAATAGAAATGGTCATGCTGTGGCTAATGTAACTTCAAACACATCAACATGTTTGTACATTCAGACAGTTGCACTCTCTCTTTTACTTCTACAAGTATCGGTTTTCTTTTATCTGATGCCAGACACTAATTTGTTTCTTAATCCCTCCTCATTCTTCTGAGGTGGGATTTTTTATGGCCTCTTTATGGAATATTGGTCAATGAAGCATTGCTAGTTTGATCTGGTGTGGCTATTACAGTGTACATTGCATGCCTTGAATTTCAAATAGCTTGCTTTATATTCACCTGAAAATACTTTCTTTTTTTAATCAAGTATAACAGAGATTTGCCGTATTTGAAAATGTTATCTTTTAAATTCTATTGATATTAAAAAGGAGGCTGAACAGAAGGACTCCAAAAAGTAACATAGGTACTTTCCCAAGCACTACTTAAAATGGCAATACAATTTAAAATAATTGCAACACAAAACTAAAAAGACATTCCCTTCTACAAATATTACATTAATTGTGACTTTTTGCCTGAATTTTAGGACAGATATTTTGAATATTCTAAATATCACCAGCAGTGTGATTCTTCCTCTAAATAGTGCATTTGCAGTATGTCCCTTGTTAAATGAACATTTCAGGCCTTTTTTAGCAAACACTATGTTCAAAATTACTTTAGAAAGTATTGCTTGTTTCTGTTGAAGAAACATTTGACCAATTAGTCCCAACAAATTACAGTAGAAAGACTAATTTGTACAGACAGAGAAAGCTTTTGTTAAACAGTTTTGTGTGTTGAGTTTCTTCCTAACATTTCTGTAGTCAAGCAAAAGAGCCAATTCATCTCTGTTATAATGTGTAAAGTTCATGGAGCAGTTTTGTGGCTGAATTTGGTGAATGAAGTGTGCAGCTGCTGTGTCTCTAGATATACTATCTATACTACCTACATGGATATACTATAGATCTACTATATAAAATAAAACCAAAATTTATTATCTGTTGCATATGAAACTGCAGATTTTTATGTTGCACCCATTCTCCTCTTCTTTAATGTCTTTACCTCATCCTGGTTTACATTTCCTGGAGAATGGCAAAGATTATTCTTTGATGTGAGGGAAAAATTGCTGGAAAGTGAGGAATTTCTGCACAAAATATGTGAATATGAGAATAGATATATTTATTGATTGACTACATAAAACATGAAAAACAATGTGATGAAGGGATGCTATGAATAGATATATATATAAATACATTAATGATTTTCATTGTATGGTTTTATATAGAAGGTGATATAAGGGAGTTACATAACTATCCCTCCTTTTCTTTCCTACTCTACTTCCTTCTTGGTTGTCTTGGTCTTATTTCTTCCTTCCTTTTCTTGTTAGCATGGAAAAGAAAAATGTTGCTTGTGTTATAAATCAAGTTGCATTACTGGTATGTTTGAATTATGTATGTTTTTAGTAGAATACTGACTGAATCAATGTCCCAAGTGGCAGGAATACATTTTAAAGGTATGCTGTTGACTAATTCTGGAAGAGTAAGTAAGGTAGTCTGCATTCTAAAAAGGTTTAGGCATGTATAAGAAAACTTTTAATGTTACTATTTTTTAATTTATCGCTGAGCTGGAATCAAACTTCTTTTAGGGTGTTCACTTCACTATGTTTTTGACATTAATCTTCAGCAAATGAAAACAAGTCTTGAACCTATGTAATTCAGGTAGAGATTTTTAGTGAAGTCACTATTCAAGAAAATCTGAGACTGAAGTAATGTATGCAGAATTATAGACAGCTTCAAAGAAAGAAAAGATTTCAAACAAGACTTTGGCCACAGTGGTCTGAACAATTTGGGAGACAGGCTTAACTTTCAGGAATAGGCTGGATGTACTTAAATGTTGGCAGGATGTGGTCCTTCAACTGGCACAGAGTGTACTACAAGTTTTGTTAAATATACATACATGTCAATTCCAATTTATAGTTTTAGTTAGAGTCCAAAATGTGTATGAGAGACAGGAGAGAAAAAATGGCCCCTGAAGATATTCCAGGCTCTATGCCCAGATTCTTGATACAAGTCTTCTACACCTAGGACAGATACTTCTAATATATTTCAGAAAATGGATGAAGATCTGCCAAAATAGAATGAGACAGAAATCTTAAATACATTCTAAAACTATAACCGTATGCAAACACTGAAATATACAGTATCTGAATAAATTTGGAATAACAAAGAATGACAGCATTCTTTGCTTTTTCTGTCCTGTTCAAGAAAGCAAAGTAAATTAATCTCACTGTTCTTATCTCTAAATAGATATTGCACTGAGCAGAAGACATTGCACTACTGAGTGCAGAAACAGACTCTGGAGGACCTCTCGTCTCAAATCCCTTGCTACAGCAGGAAAACCTAGAGCTGGTTATGTAGGCCTATGTCCAGATAACTTTTGCATATTTCCAAGGACGTAGACTCTACCACATCCTTGGACAACATGTTTCAGTGTTCAGGAATGTCGTACATTTATTTGGTTTAGCACTGGACCTAAGTTAGTCAAAACTAATGAGCACCATGACATTTTCAAATAAATATTTTTACCTATCTTCCTTTTGAAGCCTGATGGTGTATCAGCCACAAGCAAATTTATTTACCTCTTCATTGGTCTGAAACCCATATGTGAAAGAGGGACCTTAATTTTTCTTCAAGATGAGATTGATATTAATTGTCTTTATTAAAGTTTCATTGACTTGGCTGTCTCGGTTTTCGAGACAAAGTTGTCAGGAGGAAGCACTCCGGGATGGGTGCCTCCTCCCAAAGGGAAAAAAGGTTTCCCTTCTTCCCTCCACCAGTGAAACAAATTAACTGCAGCAGGTGAAAGTGGAAAAACGGAAATATTTATTAAGACAAAAAGCTAAACTATTAATTAACCCAAAACCGGGAAAAACAAAGGGGAGAAAAAAAGTAAAAGGGCGCCTGCAAGGAGCTAACAGGTTTCCCTGGGAAGGGGAGTCCACTCGGCCGCCTAGAGGAGAGCAGATGGAAATAAGAAACCTTGCAGACTCCTGAACGCCAGTCCTCCTCCTCGCGGCAGATGAAGCCGGTGGCATCTGGTGGCTGCGCTCCTTCGCCCACTGGCGTGGCTTCCTCAGAGCTTGGGCTGCACCGGCGCCACCCCGCAGGCTCCCTGGGCTGGAGAGGAGGGAAGGACGATAGGGAGGCCAGGGGAGGAAAAAGAACAAACAAACAGAACCCTTTCCCCAAGCTCGCAAGGAAGAGCAGGGCAGGGAGCAGCGCCGCGGTCTCTCCCCAGCCGTCGGACCGAGCCGTTTCAGTGACACCTGCAGGTGCCGTTCGGCTGAACCAGCCCTGGCTCCGGCCCCAGCCCCGGGCCCGTGGGCTATAGAACTGAGCTGCCACGGGCGGCCTCAGTTCAGCCGCTGGTCAATCGACACTGGCTCCAGCCCCACCCCGGGCTCATCCTAAAGGCCCCGCAGCCCTGGGCATTAAGCGGGCAGTTAAGGATTAAAGTGGCTTCATAATGTCACCCCAGGACATTGGCTAATGTATTTCTCCTTTGTTCAAGTTTCAGTATGTTCCATGGAATGTTTTTGGAAAAAATGTTCGCTAAGTATCTGTTATCTCTTCTATCAAAACCTTCTCTCGTACCTCTAGAATAGCAAATTCCTAACTGTTTCAAGTCAGCATTTTTTCCGTCTCTCCTAAGTTTCATTTTGAAACACAAGAATTCAGTCCTTGTATGATCAGGCAGCCTTCCTAGTAGATGAGGGAAAGATGTGGATGTCATGTACCTGGAATTCAGCACAACATTTGCCACCATTTCCCACAGCATTCTCCTGGAAAAGCTGGATAGGTGCACTTCTTGCTGGTTAATAAACAGCTGAATGGCCAGGCCCACAGAGTGGAGGTGAATAGTGTCACATCCTGTGGTTGCCAGTCACTTGCTGTGGTCTACAGTGATCAGTACTGGGGCCAGTCCTGTTTAATATCTTTATTGATTATCTGAAAGAGGGGACTGAATGAACCCTCATTAAATTCATGGATGACACCATGTTGGGTGGGAGTGTTGATCTGCTGGAGGGCGGGAAGGCTCTGCAGAGGGATCTGGACAGGCTAGATTGGTGGGCCAAGATCAATTGTATGAGGTTCAATAAGGCCAAGTGTCAGGTCCTGCCCTTGGGTCACAACAACCCTGTGCAGTGCTACAGAGTGGGAGCAGAGTGTCTGGAAAGCTGCCCAGCAGTACAGGACTTGAAGGTGCTGGTCAACAGCACCTGAACATGAGCCAGGAGTGGGCCCAGGAGGCCAAGAAGGCTAATGGCATCCTGGCCTGTATCAGCAATAGTGTGGCCAGCAGGTCCAGGGCAGTGATTGTGTCTCTGGTGAGTTCACACCTCAAGTTCTTTGTCCAGTTCTGGGCCCTCACTTTAAAAAAAGGACAATGAGGTGCTGGACTATGTTCAAAGGAGAGCAACAAAGCTGGTGAAGGGTCCAGAGGGTAAGTCATATGAGGAGCAGCTCAGTGAGCTGGGGTTGTTTAGCCTGGAGAAAATGAGGCTCAGGGGTGACCTTATCACTCTCTACAACTCCCTGAAAGGAGGCTGTAGCCAGGTGAGGGTCAGCCTCTTCTCCCAGGCAACTACTGACAAGGGAAGAGGAGATGACCTCAAGCTGTACCAGGGGAGGTTCAGGCTGAATATCAGGAATTATTTCTTCATGCAAGTGGTTGGCAAGCATTGGAATGGAATGGACTGATCAGGGAGATGGTGGAGTCACCATCCCTGAAGGTGTTTAAGGAAAGACTGGACATAGCATTTAGTGCCATGGTTGACAGGGTGGTGGTTGGCCAAAGTTTGGACTCAATGATCTCATAGATGTTTTACAGCCTAAGTGATTCTGTGATTCTAGAAAAGGTTCTGTATTAAACACTGAACTGTGAGTAGCAATTGAGATTTTTTTTTTTTTTTTTTTTTTTTTTTTTTTTGTATTGTACCTTCTTTCTTTTCACTTGTGTGAGGAAAATGAGAATGTTTGTAAGCCTGGATAAGTAGACGACTTCTCAAAACATTTTTCGGTAAGGTGTGTGGTGGCATTTGCAATTAGGCTCTGGCATTGGCTTCGATGGAAGCAGGGTTTAGCTAATGCAGCATACTTCACATGCTTCAGCAATTCACCGGCTCCCTGCTTGTGTGTTATTTGACACTGCTCTATAATGTATACTGTTACACCATACCATACAAATTTTTATACTCGTAGCATTAGGAAAAGAGAAATTCACAAACTTCATAAACTTTATTCTGGAAAGATTTCTCTTTATAATGTTTTTATTTCAAGTAAACTCTTTCTGCTTTTCTTGCCTTCTTAGATGCACAACTTTTTCAGGTAAGTTGAAAGAAACTATAATTGGGGACTTACTAGGTATGTGTCCTAGTGATTCAACAAAAAGGAAGTCTCAGGAGGTACACTGCAAAAAAGTGAGTCCGGTAACAGTTACCCTGTGCCTCCAGGATCTGGTATCTAGCATATCACACACACATTTCCGTTTTTTCTTCATGGGATAAAGGAGATTGTTGTTTGCCTTTTTTTCCCCCCCTTTTTAAATGAAAGATCCCAGGTTTCTAAGGGAAAAGAATACCCTGTCCCTACATCTTCCCTCATGAACAGCAACTGTGAACATAATGAAAGTACAGTGTAACTCCATTTGCATCAGTGTGAGGCATTGACAACTCAGCATTCTTACGGTATTGTAGTGGTATTGTAAAATTGGTGGGGGGGGCGAGTCAGCTCCTTTTCATTTGTAATAGAATGTGTTTCAATGAGAGATGAAAAAATGTGCAGGAAGTAGACAATTTTGGAAAAAACTCCTGTCCAAGAAGTGCTTAATGATTCATAACTTGTCTTTCATGCAAATACACGAGGGATGGCAAAGAAAATTATTCCTTGCTGTGCCGGTTTGAGCTGCGATACAGTTAATTTTCTCCCTAATAGCTACTATGGGGCTGTGTTTTGGATTTGTGCTGGAAACAGGGTGGATAACACAGGGATGCTTTAGTTCCTGCTGAGCAGGGCTTACACAGAGCCAAGGCCTTTGCTGCTCCTCATTCACCCCACCAGTGAGAGGGTGTGAAAGGAGCTGACATTTTATTTCAAAGAGAAAATGCAAAATGATGGTAACTGGAGTTAGAGTTCAGAAAGTACAGAGGCACAAAAATGAGGATGAAAAAATACTAAAATTAAAAAGGGATTTTAGGATCCTTCTTTGGCAGGTGATCCACACCAGTGCTGTGAAGGCAATGTGAAGGTGGTGTGAAGATATTAATACATTAAAGTGGAGCCATGTGATGAGGTTGGAGCCATGTGATGAGGTCTACTGTAGAAGGCCTAGCAGATCTCCAAGGCCCCCTTTCTTGTAGCAGTGTATTTTACCTTAGTGAAGCAAAGAACTGTTTTCTTGCGCAGCTTGAAATTTCCACCCACCCTTGAAGAGAACAATTAACCCAGTATTGGGTGCCTGTTGGTTTCACCAGAAAGATGAATGTTCTAGTTAAGCCTACAGCTTGAAGACTGCTGAGTCAGAAATTATATCCATCCTGCTCACCATATGCTCCTTTTCCATCTCTGCTCTGTTGCAGCAAATTCTTTAGCACCTTAGCTATATATGGCTACACTATGGGACTGGTAGAACTGTAGTCATAATAAAAGCAGATTCCTGGCTTCTTCTTACTACTCCAAATATCAGTGTAGTGGTCAGCTTCCTAAAATGGAATATAATTTTCCAGCTGTCTGATCTCATTCACTCTGTTGTTGCAACTATAATAATGGTGTGACATGAAGTTCTCGCTCAGGTTTTTTAGTCAGTGAATTGCATTCTGTGAAGGGGTGACCATGGATGGACATCAGGTGTCCACCAAAGCTGCTCTGTCACTGCCCTCCTTAGCTGGGCAGGGGAGTGAAAATATAGTAGGAGGTTCATGGATCAAGATATGGAGAGATCGCTCACTAACTACCATCATGAGGAAAACAGACCTGGGAAATGCACTGAATTTATTACCAAAGGAATAATTGTAGGATAATGAGAAACAAACACGAATATTACAACCCTTTCCCCCCACCCCTCTCTTCTTCATGGACTAAACTTCACACCCCATTTTCTCTACCTCTTCCCTCCCAACAGCACAGGGAGATGGGGAATGGGACCTGCAGTCAGTTCATCACATGCTGTCTCTGCCACTCCTTCCTCCTCAATGGAAGGACTCCTCACACTGTTTCCCTGCTCCAGCCCTGAGTCCCTCCCATGGGCAAGAATTCTCCATGAACTGCTTCAGTGTGGGCCCTTCCCACAGGCTGCAGTTCTTCATGAACTGCTCCAGCATATTTCCCTTCTACAGAGTGCAGTCCTTCAGGAACAGCATGGGTCCCCTGTGGGATCTTTAGTCCTGCCAGCAAACCTGCTCCAGTGTGGACTCCTCTCTGTTGTGCTGCAAGTGCTCCTAGGAGCCTGCACAGTGTCACATAAGTGGATGCTTTGGGCATCTGCCTGCTCCAGTGTGGCATGCTCCATGGGCTGCAGGGTCATAGTGGCCTCACCATGGTCTTCATCACAGGCTGCAGAGAAATCTCTGTTCTGGTGCCTGGGACACCTCCTCCCCCTCCTTCACTGACCTTGGTGTCTGCATGGCTGCTCCTCTCGCATGTTCTCACTCCCCTCTTCTCTGTCTCCAGCTGTTTTTGTGCAGGAACTTTTTCCCCCTTCTTAAATCTGTTATCCCAAAGTTGCTGCCACCACTGTTGCTGATTGGTTCAGCCTTGGCTAGCGGCAGGTGTGGCTTGGGGCTGGCTTTCCCTGGCTCCATTGGACGCAACAGAAGCTTTTAGCAGCTTCTCACAGTAACTACCTCTGCAGTGTGTGTGTGAATGTGCATGCGGTGTGAATGCCACCCTCCCTCATTTTAGGCTTTAAAATCTAAGTTCTTCACCTTATTTATTGCATTGACAGTTATACATGGGTAAATGGAATGTAGTATCATTTAAGTTATTTGCTTTTCACTCTGATTAGATGTGATTAATAAGGTCTTTAGAGTATGTAAGACAGTGATTATTGTTTAAACTGAAACCCATATTATCTATTTGGTGTTTTAATGCCTTACAAAAATTAAAACACCATTTAATGCTTAGAAGTGAGTCTTGGAAAGTTATAGCAAATTGAGAAATTTATATTAGCTGACATATTTAACATGAATGTTTACACTGTTTAGATGTAGATACTCTGTTGACAGGTGGGTTTTTTGTAGGTATAGGACAACCTATATGCAAACCAACCTGCAGTCTTCAGGCAGGTATCATTTGGGGAGGAAGAAGCAATGTGGAAAAAACCCCACCCAAACCAAAACAAACCAAGAACACCTCCCAGGATTTCTGTTTTCCTGTTTCAGGAGAAAAATCATGCTTATCAAAGATTTGGGTGCTGGAATAAACTTCAGCAAAGACAAGTTAGACAGCAGGTAACGGGAAAGAAGATAAAGGATATATATTCAGTTAATAAATCACATCTCTGAACTTCTAAGAAAAACACCTTCACATGTCTGTAATATATTAAATGAATGTATCTAGAAAACATACACATCCCATTCCACTGTATAGTCAGTTTATTAACATTTCCAAAGCACTTGTCACATCACTAAGATTTTACAGAATTAAAACCCTGCCATAAATATTTCAAAAGTTGTAATTAATTGTCCTTCTTATACCAGACAGAATGTTAAGTTTCTGATTCTGAAGAAAAATGATTATTGCACTCTTACTATCCTTTTAGTGAATGACTGCTGTTTTATAATCCTACTTTATTGCTTTCACTCAGGCCCTTTGGGAAAGCTTGAGTGATGAAGCAGGTCTTACAAAATAATCTAAAGATTGTAAGGTGATGGCTTTTTTTAGATCTAATTCTGGAAGATATTTCAGAGTCTTGGACCTGTGCTTTGCTGTTAGGTGTCGAGTACTTGTTAAAAACAACAGTAACAGCCACAGACAAAAGCCTTGAATCTGTGCCAAACCAGTGTACTGCAACAATTGAAACCTTCAGTCTGTGAGAAATAAAGCAAAATCCAAATTTTTGGGAAGTCCTCCATATGTTCCCCAAATGGTTCCTTTCCCAACAGGTAAATAGCTTACATATGAAAGCATGCTTTATTTCCATCTTTTAAGAAACTCATCTGTCATTATCATCCAAAGACACATGAAATGTTGCTACTCAAAACACAACATCTTCATATCTTTTTGGACCAATTCATCTAAGATCATGCTTCTTTCCAATCACAACGAGAAATGTAGTTCCTCCAGTCTTCTTTTTTCATTCATCCTTGGCTTTGGTGGGATTTTAACACAGTCTTCAGCCAAGTCCTTTGCCTCTTTTCCTTTACTGCAGAGGGCTCAGCAGCAGAAAAATGCCTGTCTTGCTTATCTACCTCACTAGTATCAGTTTCACACCCTCCTCATGTGCCAGATAAAATCATAGAATGGCCTGGATTGGAAAGGATTTTAAAGATCATCTATTTCCTATGTCCCTTCCATGGACAGGGACACCTCCCACTAGACCAGGTTGTGCAAAACCCCATCCAACCTGACCTTGAACACTTCTAGGGATGGGGCATCTACAGCTTCTCTGAACAACCTGTTCCAGTGCCTCACCACCCTCACAGTAAAGAATTCCTTCCTAGTATCTAATTTAAACCTACTCTCAGTTTGAAGCCATTTGCAGTTGTCCAGTCACTATATGCTCTTGCAAATTAGCTTCTCTACATATTTTTTTTAGGCTCCCTTCAGATATCTAATCAATTAATTCTACAGGAAAAACCTCAGTGCTGCTGAATTAAGCTGGGCAAAGCAGAATAATGCCATGAAAGAATAAGTTTGTTCATCCCCCCAAAAAATGCCTACAGCCTCTAGCATCACACTAAAAATGCAAAAGCTAATTACTTGCTACATTATAGAGTAACTGAAGGGCTAGATTTATGAGTATATACCATAGCCACTATCGAATTTAGCATAAATTATTATATTTTAAAAAAAAAGTTGTGTGGAACATTAATCCATCTTGTGTGGTAGGCAGTCTGCACTGCTAGTTTTCACTAGCAGGTTCATCTGTGTTACAATCCACCCCAGAAGGTGAGGGTAACTTCAGTTCTTTTAAATAGATCCCTTGGGGCAGATTAGAATGAAACAACAGTGAAAAGCCAGTATATATATATATATATACACACATATTTGCAAGCTCTATTTTCAAATAATTTAGTTGTAAGGGAAAGGAGGCTATTATTGGCTATTATTATCTGTACATATCTGTACATAATAATATAAGACCATAAAAGCAACACTTAAAAATGTGTAAAGGAAATAATGAAAGAGAAAGAAAGAATAAGAGTAGAAAAATATCACCATCCATGGATCCAGTGACAGATTTGATTGTTGTAGTTTCTATGTCCTCTGGTTGAAGTGATGGTCACAGTCTTGATCTGGGGGGATCAGTCAGGAGTGGGGGCATACCATGAAATGCAGAGTTCAATGGGTTATTATATGTTCAGGTTTATGTGGGATGCGGGAATGCCCAGGAACCTCCCTTTGGTGGGTGGGAGTTTTATATGATCTGATGCAACACTGTGGATCATGAGCAGTTTCCTGATGGAAGGCCCCAAAAATGAGTCTGGGGGCACTTTGGGGGCCTATGGTGGTCTGTGACACCTTCTAAGACAAGACAGCTGCCTCTCCTATCGCTGTATGTGAGCCAGTTGCCCCATGAGAAGGGATGGATTCCTCCAGATCTAGGTGTGAATGCCCCAATACATCCCTGGGGAGATTTACACCTGAGCCAGTTGTGTAAGGGAGGACATTGGTGTGATAAAAAGCAGTACTGTACCTCAGCAGGGTCTCCTTCTTATCAGCCTTCTCCCTTATCTGGATCAAAACCGAGATTGTGGCCTCTGGTGCTGAGTGTTCATCTGCTCTGTCTGATGTGGATCAGAGGTTTCACCACCGCACAAAAAACTCTCCTACTGCCCATCTTTTGAGGGCAGGGGGTGCAAACCTGGCCTCAGCAAAGCACCTACTCCTTTGCACATTGCCAATTGTTTGAGTTATTAACCATTAATGTTTCAGTTTCTCACAATCTCTAGTGTTATTTAAGTTCTGACCTGCTCTTGTCATTTGGACTCTGCAGTTTATCACATTGTGAAACTCTGAATCCTGCTTCTAGATCACTTTTGGCCCATGGGCCCGTACTGGCTTCCACAAGTCATTCAGCTTACAGAAAAACACAACCATATGCTTCTCTTCCTCCAAGGACCAGTGGGTATTTACATTTTAATACACATGGGCAGTTAATATCTTCAAACAAGAGAGTGTGAACCACTTGTTTTCTCCTATACTTTTGGCAGTATGGAAGTATTCAAATGGCATTGCAAGTGTTTTGAACAGGTACACTGCACTAAAGAGGAAGGTTTATAAGAAATGACACTGTTTGTTACCTGAGAATTGGTTTATATATTGCTTATTTCTCAGGGGAAAAACCCTTTCTCTTTCTGAGACTCTCCAGAGATGATGAGGGCTTTCTCATGCAGAAACAGCTGTATGGATGCCCACACAGACACACATGAAAACAATCTTCTTTCTGCTGACTCCTGTCTGCTCTAGTGGATCCTAATTTCTAATTGTTCATATAATTATCTAAATTTCATTCTCACAGGGAACATATGAAACACAATAAAATCCTTTTTTTTTTTTCTTTCTTTTGGTAAGAAACACAATTCCATGAAAAGACATTTTGTTCTGAGGAAGAAATACAATAGTTGAAAGTAGGACAGGAAATGTCTGAAAAATATGTAAATCAAAAGCATCAACTGGATTGTAACAGCACCTTAAGCAGTTTTGGTTGGTTGAGCAGGAATCCTGAATCCAAACTGCTCCATTAGGATTATAAAACAACCTGCCAGTATGAAAAATCTGGGTCTGGAGACCGTGATAAGGACAGATGGTGTGTACAGAGATACCAGCTTCAGTCTTACTCTGAACAAGCCCTCTTTTGTTTTTTTGCTTGCTTTCTTGGGGTTTCTTTTGTTATATTTTGGGTTTGTGTTTTACAATTTAGTCAGTTGTTTCAAACCATCAAATTAGTTTTCTTTCTGGTGTGAAATCTGTATCTGAGTTCATCCTGTGAGGCCTGCCTTGCACCACAGTAAGGTACTATCATCTGACTGCCCCATCTGAGGGGTGGGACTGGGGAAATGCACCCTCAGGAGACATCTTACCAATGTATATAAATACCTGAAGAGCTGAAGTGAAGAGGACAGAGCCAGGCTTCTTCCAGCAGTGAGCAGCAACAGAAAAAGAGGCACTGGGAACAGACCGAAATGCAGAACGTTCCCTCTGGACATCAGGATGCCTTTTGAACTTTGAGGGTGATGAAGCACTGGCACAGGTTGCTCAGAGAGGTGGACTATCTGAATATCTTTTGACATATTCAAAAGCTGGCTGGGCAGTTGCTTTGAGTGCTTGGATGGGAGAACGGGACAAGGTAACATTTGGTGATTGTTTCCAACCTCAACTGATCCTCTCTAATGGAAAGAGAATAAACCCTGGGGTCACTGGGGACTGAGCAGAATATCCTGCAAGTCAGAGGATCATATAGGAAAGAAAGCACACTGATAAATCTTTTTTACTTTTTTTTTTTTTTTTTTAAATTTTTTTTAACCCTTTTCTTCAGTTTGGGCATTTTTTGTCAGTCTGCCAAGAGCTCACAAAAGGAATAGAGTTCAGTGTACTTTCATTTCAGAGCTCCAGTCAGCTTTGGGTTCAGCCATCCCCCAGTTGTAGAAATCTTGTGTGTGTATATCAGATCTATGAGTTTCACATTCCAGCTAATGTTTAGAAAATGGGACAGTTTCAAATCTTGGGTAAAGAAGAGGACAGTCTTGAAATGACCTCTTTGTGTTTATCTGTTCCCTACTAACTGTAAGTTAAGAATAGCAAATCTTTCCTTTTATTAATGAGTGGGAATGATTATTATATAGTTCATATATGTTGGTGATTTCTACAGTTTATCTCATTTATTAATGTCAAGAAATGAAAAATAGTTCACCAGCAGTATGCCTGGGGCTCTGAAAGCTGCCAATCTTGCCAGCACTTCACAAATACTTCCAGAAGTTGATAAACCTTTTTTTTCTTCTTTGTGGTGACAAGATGCTGCAGTGAATGTCAAGGTAATGAAAGGCATGAGAAGCCTGGATAAAATTAAAAATTTCTCTCAGCCTTACTGTTTGGAACACTCCAACTTGTTTGTTTGGCTTTAGTTTAATTTCCAATGTCTAAGTGTTCTTTGCCTACTCCAATAAGTCATTTACTGGTTTCATTAAAATTTGACAGATATAAGCACATCACAAAGATAAGCAAGTTTTTATGTGAAACTAAGAGGCAAAACTGTGGGGAGTAAACTAAGGCACTCCAACAGTAGGAAAAGCAGTACTGTGACTTTGCACAGTTTAAACACAGGAAAAATACACAAACACAACCAAAGCTTCAGTCAGAGCCAGCAACTGATTGAGGGACAAAAGCCTGTAGATGAAATGTCTACATGTGTTTTGGTCCCCACAGAATTATTTGTGGAGCACAAGACTAAGTCAAAATCCATAATTTTGCCCATTAAAAACAAGGAAACAACAAAACAAACAAACAAACAAACCAAAACAAACCCAACAAACCACCAAAAAACCTAAACAAAAAACTGACCTGCCTTGCCCCCCTGCAAAAAAAAAAAAAAAGTCAAAACCAAGCAAACCCTTCCTGCTCAAAACCCCCCAAAACAGACAAACAAACAAACAGACAAACAAGCAAACAAAAACCCCAAGAAACAACCAACAAACAGAAAAATAAACCTACCCGCAATTTGATGCTTATACTTTGGGAGACTTTTAATACTTTTTGTATTTTGAACGGAAGTTTGGATTTTGGTAGTCACATAGAGCAAGTTCACAGAAATGAATACAAAACATTTGTTGAAGGAATGCATGCAATAGCAGGATGAGAGAGCAGTCACTGAGCTGGGAGGTCAGAAGGCTGGAGAAAGAGGGGCTGATAGGGAAGGGGACTTGGGACAGTGATCTAGGCAGGAAACCTGTTGCTTATGACTGAAGCAGTGAGAGAGAGAGAGAAGGCTAAGGGAAACCTGGATCAAACAGAACTTGAATATGGGTGAAGCAGCTGTGAAGCTGAACTACTGCTTCTTTGTAGTCTGACTTTACAGGTGTTTGATTTGTTCCCTTTCTTAATATTTTAAAAGTTAGTTTTGGGGTTCCAGAAGGCAAAGACTAGTGGAGAACTATTCGAATGTATGCGTACAAATTGCCATGGTTCATCCTATGTATAGAAATAGGAGATTCATAAACCAAGATTTTAACTAACACCTGAAAAAAGTAAAATAGATACTGTCACATTATACTGTCTCAGGCACAAAAGCTGTTCAGGGACACTCTAACATAATATATGTTTGTGTACTGAATTAAAAGATATTTTTGTTCTCTTTCCTTATCTTTCTTTTCTTAATAATGTTAAAATGATTTTTTAATTTGAGAGAAGCCTTCCTTTGTAGGCCTTTAAAATCTCCTTTATAATAAAAAAAGGCAAAACAAAATATGTACGTACCAAAATTTTAAAAAATTGTGTGCTCAAACCAGAATATATGAGCATGGACTGCAGATGATGCAATGAAACTTAATTCAAACTTAATTTTTACATCAAGTTTTGATGTTTTGTATGTACTACATATGGGTTGCCATGATCTTACTTTTAGAGTTGGAGATAAGCTTATTTTAGCATTGCTTCACTTCTGGAATATCATTCAGTAACAGAGTTATCCACTCAGCCCACAGAGCACTGGCAGGACAATTTCCTCTGAACTCCTCAAGTGCCATATCTAGTGAGTACCTCACACAGAAGGTCTGAGTGCAAGTCAGACCTTATATAGCAATGATAGCAATTTGTTGGGCATTTTTTTTGCCCATAAATCAGTGATTTTTATACAGCCTGAAGAAACAGTATAACAAGAATGAAGGACTGTGATATTTTTGCCTTTTGTCAGTCCTAGTGAACAGAAGCAGATGGTTTTTCTAGTAACTTTAGATTTCTCTGCTATTGTGGAAAAATTATATAAGCAAAATCGCAAGAGATTTCTTTTTAAATTTTATTACTACTTTGTGAACTCTGCTATTTTTTATGTTATATACCTCAGGCAATAAATACCAATGTTGTTTTAAACCGTGATAAGAAAATCCATCCATGAGTTATTTTTAAATGTTGTTTTGCAGTACCTTTTCAAGAAGTTAAAACTTGTCCCAGGACCTTACTTTCTGGTGTGATTAACTACAGTAACTAATGATTAACCAGGTCATTTAAGGCAAAACTCTGCAAGTGATGTGTCATTTGTATGTGTTTGGAAATATCTGGTATAACATTTGACCCCAAGATTGTTGCATTACAGGCATCATGAAAGATTTAATTACAAGCTTCACTTATATATAAAATTAAATTCTGCCAATAGTTGCTTATGACATTTTTTTTCTTTCCTGGAAAACTTGTTAATATTTTTCCTGAAAACAAGTTTGATGAGGCTTTGGCCAGACTGACCTAGCAGGAGTTGTTCCTTCCCATGGCAGGGGAGTTTCAACAAGATGGTCTTTAAGGTCCCTACAAAACCAGACCAGACCAAACCAACCCAAAGCAAACCAAACAAAACCAAACAAAACCAAACCATTCTATGATGCTGAGACTCTCTATTTCTGTGCTACTAAATGTTGTTTTTAAAAAAATTTAACAAGTTTTGAAAATCTGCTTAGGTGAATTCTGACCCTTGAAAAACTTACTTTTATATATTCTTCTCATGGTACTAATGGTCATGCCATGCTGGCCTGAAGAGTTCTCTGGTGTTCTATGGCCTAGTAATCCTTATCACATCTGACCCTTTCCCTAAAATGAGAAACTTTGTGTGCCATTGTGATAAAACATTTGTGTCAATGCTTTTTTATCAGACAGTATGATCTTCGGGATGATTTGGGGAACCTGTCTAGATTTTGTGAGGAGATTTACACTTTACCCCACCTTACTCTTTCTCAAGAGGAAGAAAATGAAATGGCAAATATATTTCTCATAAAAGACAACATTAAGAAGAACTTCACATGAATTTCCTCTGACATTTTTCTGTCCAGGTTCTTAAACTCCATAATTTTCAGGGGCAGAATGATCCCTGAGAAGAAATGAAAGTCTATAATAATCCTAAAACCCATTACACATTTAGTGATGAGAATATTTTATTTTGACATTTACGTTCAGCACTGTAACAAAGAGAAAATAATAGGTAGATGCTCATTCCCATTTATGGGCATCATGTCTCCTTATGGAAATATTGGTATTACCAGACGAGGAAGTTATCTGTACTTTAAAAGCTACACATCTTTTTCTTCCTGTGGAAGTGTGCTTCAGAATGTGGAATATAACAGAAAATTGAATTTCTTCTTGGTGGTACCAAGATAGAAACTTCGATGTCTTTTGAGTATGAGAATTTATGTCCTTTCCTTGAGTATTGCAGTGCTGATGGCTTGGAACTGGTCTTGGTGCTATGACTCCATATTAATCAACCCTGTGATTCCTGTCTTGTTTAATCAAGTACTTCATGTACAGTTTTTTGAGCTCTACTACCTTTCCACATCTCAAATCAATCAAATGCTGACTGGCTCTTATGTTAAGCAAATTAAATTCTGGATTCACACAGCCTTTACTAGATTATTCTGCCATGGAAAAAATTTTATCATTTACAGAACTTGATTGAAAACACGTAGTTGTGTAGCTCTAATAGCTAAAACTTATAGAGTGCATGAACTAATCTCCAGGTAGTTCTTCATACATTCAAGTAACACTTCCCTATATAGAATCATATAGAGATTTTTCAACAATTTAATTGTTTCTTATTACTGAAAAATGTGTTTTAAAATATGCTCTGTACATTTTAGTCGTTGCTAAATGGCAGTCGATATGGACAAGTGAGGATTTTAGTCTTCCATTTTTTCACTTCATTTCACTGTAACTATTCTTTCTTCCTTTTGCTCTGTAGGCAAAAATCTGAATAGTTTGGAGAAATAAATTATGAGAAGTAGTATGATTTGAATTTATTAAGGCTGTTTTTTAATATGCAATATGGAATTCTTTTAAATATGTTTTCACTGTGTCTATAATTCATCTGTAATTGCTTACATACAGATTTTTTTAACACTACTGCTACTGGTATAGTAGCTAGAATAAAATCCCTGAGACAGTCCTTCTAGAAATAAAATATATATTTTAATTTCATCTTTTGGTAAGTTGAAAATATTTTTCTGGAAAAAAAGTCTGAAAATGCTAACTCAGTTCACTTTTTTTTTGTTCATGAGAATCTTTTAGAAAGGAACAGCTAAAAAAAGAAACGTAGAAAATAAATGGACGTTGTTTATTTTGTGATTGCCAATGGTTCTGAAAAACCATAGCAGCAGGAATAGTGGGAAAAACATGAACTTATGGTATAACTCTTCACTCTAGGTAAACTTCACAGAGGATTAATAGAAAGAAATTTTTAACTCACCTATAGTTGTTCTGTTCCATCAAATGATTCCCATACTCCAAGGAGCTCCTGAAAAAGCAATTCTTCAAGGTAGCTTTGAGCCCAAAATAATGTGTCTTGAGCCCTCATGAAGCCAAAGGAATTACTATATGTGTAAGGACATTATAATCTTGTTAGTTTAATTTAAATATATTATTTTTGTATCATGCATTTAATTAATTAAGTCATTGGCTTTGAGTCAACATATGTTTAAACTGTCTGCTCACTCCCTAAAGACCTATGAATTGTCTGAGAGTTTAATCTTTTAGAGAGGTAAGTATATAAACAAATTTTTTATTCTTCTGTTCCCAGTTAGCAGTCCTTCCCATCTGTCTAAAATGATTTAATTCACTATATGAATTTTGGTTGATTTCTTAATTTTATTTTTTTTTCAGGTATAGTAACAGTGGGTACTGAAAAATATCGTATTTCATAGGGTGGCTCTGTTCTGTTCCCCTAACTTTTACTAAGGGTGTTTTTAAAATTGCTCTCCTGATCATTAAATGTAGAAACTTTTCAGCTGCTTTTCTCAGAGTCTGGTGGTGTTTTTTAGTATAAGGCTGTTACCAAAGGAGTTTGAAAGAGAATTTTACTACTTGAAACAGACTGGGAACCAATATCTAATCCTGGAGGGCATATGAGGATTGCTTTTGGAATAGTCCTCCGTCTGGGTTTTATAAGCTTACTTTAAACAATGTTCCACCTCTGGGTATGTTTAGTGAAGTAATGGCTACCAAAATACTTTTTCCCCCCCCTTTCTTTTCATTCCACAAGATGGACTGAAGAGGTGCAATGGAATTCCTTTTCTATCTGCCTCACCTCCACAGACATTGAACACCCTTACAACATGGCCTTGAATTTTTTGCAACTTTGTTGATATATGTGGCCATAAAACACAGAGCAGTTCAGCATAATAGAAATGATTGCAGACATGATGTTTCAAGTCTGGAATCTAATTGGAACCTCTGTCATGAGAGTGTACCTTGAATTCCTCTGTTTCTTCCCATTGTAGGGCTTCGTTGCCATTCCCTACCAAGTCCTGAACAGAAATGTCTTTTCTGACTTTGGAAAAGTTTTTGAAGGCTTGAAGACAGGTACTTGATTATGCTTCTGCAATAGAGATCCAAAGAGCTGCATTTAAGTTGTAAGTTCCAAACCAAACACAAAGTAATTTTTGATATATTTGCAGGGAAAAAAAAATCAAATAATAGCTTTCTTTATTATATGTAATTCTGATGACTCACACTCTCCGTCTTTGAGTGTCCCTCTCACTCACCCATTTCTCTATGGGCTATCTACTGGTTCTTGCTGAAAGACTCTTGTGCTCCTACCAGTCTGGTAGGAAGACTGGGCCTAGAAGGGTATATGGCAGAACTCTGGACCATCTCTATGTAAAGACAACTGCACCAGGAAAATTCTTTAGATTTGTACATTGCGGACTACATTTCTTTTTACCTGAAGCTCTTTCTTAAGTGTCTTCATCAGCTGTATTGTATGTGGCATTTCAAAGAGTGATTTGTGCCTTCAGATACAGCAATTTGGAATATGTAGAGAAAGAAAATACCTAGATTCAAATGCACAGCTAAGTGTTTGCCTAATACCTGCTACTGCAAAAAGGGGCTGGAACAGTGCTTAAATTTTATAAATTTACACTTGTTCAAATTTTAGTATGAACAGTAAATAGGCATATATGACTCATCAGTAGTGACTGCAGTGTGGACTACAACAAATAAGAAATAAAGGACTTTAGTCTTGAAAAAAGAATAGCTAATAAGTAAATCAAAATGGGTTTATTATCTGTTCTCTCAGCTTTATTTTAATGGCACTTAATTTTTGTTTTCAACTTGTATCCTAAAAGGTGCTAGACTAATCACATTTCAGCTCTAAAATTCTATAGAAGTTATCACATTTTAATAAATGAAAATACTTAGTTTTTCTGTTCTCAGTAGAGATAATTTCATTTTTTGCTTACTTATCTTCAGCAGTCCTGTTGAACCTTTCAGTTTCCTTAAGACATAATGACAGGGCAATGAGATGAACATTAGAAGTTCAGAAAACCAACTTTTCATTTGAATAATTTAAACTGTACAGAAATTACATGATATACGTGTTTGCTTCAATCTTTTAGATTTTGGTGATTTATATTGCAGTATCAGTACACTGATGTTAAAATAATCACTTTAAATTTTACGCTCTTCTTGCCAGCCACAGCTCAGCAAAGTACTGGAACGTATCTTCATTTTAAGTACTAGTTTAATTACGTTACTGGATCAGAGATTAAATGAACTTGATTTTGGACAATATATGACATTTTAGAAATGGTTATTCTCAGGTGCTTAATCTGTATCGTCAAAATTTTATTATTTCATCAAAGCACTTTAAATATATCTTTATATATCAGCAGGTTGGCTGTTCCTGCTTAGAATTATGGACATCCTTAACCATTTTAATTCACTGAAATACAAGAAAAAACATTTAAACCCTTCCTAGTGTCACTGTCTCCTTTTCAGTCTTTCAGACTTGTTCAGTTCAACGGAACAAACTCTTTGGCTGATGTCTAAGGTAAAGCCTTTAGAAAAGTGATAAAATACTCTAAGTGGTGCTGTACACCTTGTTAAGTATCCCCCAATGCACTTAATACTAACACCATTGTTTGAATGATAGCTCATATACATAATTTTCATATTATCAGTACTATTAAGGCTCCTGCTATCCAACACGCACACTCTTAACACTGTTAATAGTTAAGCTGCTCCACTTTATAGTATCACTCTATTCTTATCCCAACTTGAGAATGTTTCAGCCTAATCAATTGTGTAAATGAGGGCTACAATGTTATATTACCTAATAATTTTTTTTTCTATGTCACAGTCATGGATATAGTACTTTCATGTTTCCCTGATGTTACCTGGCAACATTGTAAGTCAACTGTTGCTGTTTTGGAGGCCAGCTTCCTCTGTATTTGTCCTGTTTTGTTTGCCAGAAATTTTGAAATGGTCAAAGGTCCTTCCAAGTGTCTTGATATGAATACAAAACATTTTGAGCAGATTTTTATGCTGCTTTAAATATTGTGCAGCCATTGATGTTTGCGTAAATGAGCACAAAGCATCCCCAAACTGGAAAGACCATTTCACATAAATTTAGATATAAAAAGGTATTCAGTGGGACAGAGTTCAGCTGCTGAAAGCTAGCTTCTGTTTGCTTTCAAGGCTCCATTTAACTCCATTGTTTACTGTAAAACATACTTTTCACTCTCCTTAATGCTGATGTGGAAGTGTTTGCATTACTAATGTATGACCTTGTGCTTTGGAGATTCAAATAAGCAGTGAGAGCAGCCTGCTTATCCATGGCAGACAAAAACTCACCTTGACGAGAACAGGGGGATTCTTTCTGTCGCTTCTGATTGTTTGATGCCATGGATCAGGCTGACCCCCATTACCACATCTCTGTCTGCTGATGTTTAGACATTAGGTCAGTGGAAAGCCATCTGACCCATCTCAGCTTGGACATCTCATTGTGGACAGCTGGGATTTGCAGCAAACCAAGCAAGTATATTGGTGTTTAGTTTTCAGAGACCAAAGCTCTGAGTTAGACCAGAGTGTGATGGTATATATCCTCTATAGGGCTGTGGTTGCTCCTAACAGTGAATTTGTTAGGATTCAACAACTCCTTACAACAACCCCTTTGTTGGTGTAAGCAGTCACTCACATTTCTTTTGCCTTTTGGTCATGGGAATTTAAGATTTTCCTGAGTAATTCAGGGCAAGTCAGACAGTGGCTGCCCATAACTAGTTCCATGAAACAACATGGTAAGATCCAACCTACCATACTCTGACACCAAACATCTTCCCTCAACCCAATTTACATATTTTAATTTCAATCACTATGGCATCTCTAATTCCTAAGCAGCCAAGACACCCATGTGTTGCTGTTTCATGCCATCTGGCACCACACACAGCCACTCACTCTCTCTGCCACCAGTAGGACTGGGGAGAGAATTAGAAGGGTAAAAGCTGGAAAACTCATGGGTTGAGATAAAGACAGCTTAATAGGGAAAGCAAATGTCACACAAAAACAAAAAACTGCAAAAAACTCATTCCCTGCTTACCATGGGCAGGCAGGTGTTTCACATCTCCAGGACAGCAGGACCCCCTCACGCCTCACAGTGACTTGGGAGGACAGTGACATAACTCCAAACATCCCCTCCTTCCTCCTTCTTCCCCCCAACTTTAAATACTGAGTTTGATGTCAAATGGTCTGGAATATCCCTTTGGTCGGTTTGGGTCACCTGCCCTGTCTGTGTCTCCTTCCATTATTCCATGTACCCCCAACTTCCTCACCAGCTTGGCAGTGCAAAAAGCAAAAAAGGTTTTGGCTCTGTGTAAGCCCTGCTCAACAATAGCCAAAATATCTCTATATGATCAGCCCTGTGCTCAGAACAAATCCAAAACTCATCCCCGTATGCAATACTGTGAAGAAAATTAACTACTCCCACCAAAACCACCACAGTATACAATGTAGCAGAAGTGTTATTAAAGTCCTGACTGTGAATAAATAGACAAGCTAGGAGGTGAGGATAGTAAAGAAGTTTTGTGGGTAGAAAAGTGGAATGGTCATGAACAACACAGGTCATGAACACTTTAGCTGCAGAGATCATACCAGTCAGTCTACATCTGGATCAGTTCTGTAGACAGCATGTTATTATTTGAGTCCAAGTGTACCTTGCTACTGTTTAATTTAACAGATTTAGATTAATGGATACAAAGTATGATACCGATATTTTTCTTGAACAGAAGCAACCAAAAATGTAGTGCATCCAGAATGAGTACCTACACTATGTTTTCCATTTTCAAACTCACTGCAGTGTATTACTGGAATTAACTAATGGAATGCATCCTGATAGCCAAATATTTCCCTTCCAAAGGTCTGACACATTTCACTCACTCGACTCAAAACCTATGCTGCATATTCCTCCTAGTTTAGACAGGCAATGAGTATATCTGTGTACCCAGTGAATGTTCTTTTAATTATTGTCACTGATACTCATTTCACAGAGGCAAAAAAGCTTGTAGAAGGATGAATCAAAAATTGATCCAGAAACAGAACTAAAAAAAATTTAACTCTTACTTCCCAGCCACCAGGGGCATCTCTTCCTTGGCACCAGCTTGCTGCAGGTAGATGCATATGGATCATAGATTTGTTGTGCAGCTATTCCTGATAGGAAGCCAAGGAGCATAGGTATGCTTAAAATAAGCCCATCTAGCAAATTACATTGCAAGCCATTCTTCAGTTGATGCTGGGGTCTTTTTACTGGCTCTCTGTGTAGCAGCAGGAAGACTGGAGGAGTGATGTTTGATATACCCTAGCACTTTTAATCATGATTCACTGTGAACTCTGAATAACCTGTGAGGCATTCAATGATAGACAAAGCACTTTTGCATTAAGTGACAACTAATTATTCATTTCAATACATGGACACAGCCTGAATTAGGGCACAATTGGCACATCTCACTTAACATTTGAAAACTGCATAGCAAATAACACAATTGCAGTTAGATATGTGAAACATTATTACATTAAGAAGACTGGAAAAGCTGTGCTAGCTGTTACAAACAGAAAATGTAGGAGCTTGAAGAATAAATGTTTAATTTCATTTAAAGTACCTACAACCATCTAATTCGGACAGTGGGGGAAGAAAGTCTATGGATCAAATATTAAATACAGTACAGCAGAAAAATGTTTCAAATTCTATGAGAATGTATACTGAACCATCAAGATTGGAAGAGACCTTTAAGGTCCCCCAGTCCAACCATCCACTCAGCACTGCCACTGTAACCCCTAAACCATTCAACCACACCACCCAGTGCCAGATCCAGGTGTGCCTTGAACAACTCCAGTGACTCCGTTACCTCCCTGGGCAACCGCTTCTAGTGCCTGAGCACCCCGACAGTGAAATTTTCTTTCTAATATATAATCTGATTCTCCCCTGTCTCAGTTTAAGGCCATTTCCTCTTGTCCTTTCACTGTAGGCATATCTGGTAATCCAGGTAACAGATGAAAGGTTTGTATGCTTGTGAGAGTATGGACCAGATATTAAAAACAATTGTTCTTTGTTCCTGATCACTCATCCCAAGAAACAACAAACCCCAAAACTTCTTTTATGATAATATTTGTAACGGTTTTTTAATGTGTGTTGATATTATCTGAAAGTCTGTCCGGGCTCTTGATGATGGCTACCGCTTTCATTATTAAATGCTTTTCTGTTTTGTCAACCTATCTAACTCCTTAAGGTAAAGAAGGGATACCTGCTTCACTTAGTACCCATCTCCTCTTAGGGATTGTCTGAAATCTGCAAGATAAATGTCTGTGATCTGCACAAGATCTCTTCCTTTGTACAGAGTGAAATTTCTTTAGTAGGTGTATAGGCAACAATATGAAAAGCCAATAAGGGCACAAATTCATATAGAATAAGCTAAATTAATGAAGACTGAAATTAATCAATGCCACCTAGACACAACTGACACAACCAGTTAATTTGCTTGTAAACCTCGATATTTGCAGTTAATCATCCCCTTTTGGCTTGGCTTGATTATTCTTGGGATACCTTCTTACACATTTGAATCTGGCCCACACATTTTCAAGCCCATGTGTTTCCAGGAAATCTGTATTATGTTAAAAGCAGAAATGGAATTTAAACCTCTAGTTTTATTTCATTTTCAAGAAACACTCTGTAGGTCGTGAAACCAACAAAAAAAATGGTCATAACACAAGTTGGCAGCAGTGAAGGAGAGATTAACTGGGATTTTGTTGTCTGTGAATTGAAAAATTACTTGAGCAAATACCGAGTTTTTGAGTCCTAACAAAATTAAGTCTAGTGAAATAAATTTGCTAAGAAAAACCACACCTCACAACTTTTTATTTTCTTTCCTGCTGCTGGAAAGGTTTAAAGAGTTTATCAACTGACAAAGCTCAGAATTCCACCATAGTGAGTTCGTTTAAGTTTAAAGTATTGACTACATTTCTAGCTGCTAGCATTGTGGAAGGAAAGCTACAATATCAAGTGAGAGAGGCTTTAGGTCTCCATCCATGTTGTTTCGAAGTTAGTGAATATTAGGGGAATTATACAGGGGAGAATTGCAGTTTGACATATTAGTTCTGAGATGAACTCTTTTCTTGATTTTGTTATAAAAATGATATATTAAAAAATAAAAGAAAAGAACCTTATTTTTTCTGACTCTCAGTTTAGTTATTAGCTCTTTCCTACAGACAATGACTTCTTAAATTATAAGCCAAACTCCCAGGTAGTTTAAATTGTTGCAGCTCATCCGAATGAGGAGTGGTCATTTCTATCAACTGAGACTGTTGCTATATAGGAGCAAAAGGATCCAAGAGTTGTTCAAAATTATTCTGACCTCAGCTAAAACATGATTTTTGCTTGCAGATAAAAAAACAGTATGAGCAGTTTGTTAATAATCAAATATTATTGCTGTTGACAGCCCTTAGCAAAAGATCATTTACAGGTGTTATTGGAAAGGAATGTCTTACTGTATAGGAAAGAGACATGTAAATGGAGTTCCTGAGTTTTAAGGTGTTATAATGGAATTTTCAGGATAACCTGGTGACAGAGAGGTAATGAGTCTCATTCATCTTGGCAACAGTTTTTACTGTAAATATTCATGCACGGTCATATAAATATATACCCATAGAATGCTGTGCAGTACAAAATGATATCTTCCTCTCATATTCAGCAGGAAAGATATCTCAGAGGAGCTAGGTCTCTGAAGGCTCAGCGGTCCCAGTCAAAGGCTTTGCTTAGACTATAAGGGGTTCATCTTCCGCTAATAAGTCATTTGGAGAAGGGGATCCTGAGCCAGCTCACTTTCTTTGGATCACAGTGAAAATCTGCACAGAAGATGGGGGTTGCGCTTTGGGGCTGTGTGAATCACAACCCTCTCTTCCAGGACCTCCCTTATCCTCATGCCAAGTGCTCACTTTCACCTTTCCTTCTTTTTAAATGACATGAGACAGCTGCTGAGGTGTTCCATCCTACAGCAGGCTCCTGTCCATCCCATTCCTGTGACTGGGGGCCTGGGTACCTTACACACTTCCCAGTCTTCTGCTGGGCAGTTTGTAAACCCAGATATCCATTGTCTTCCCAAAGCGTGACCATTTTTTATTTTACCTCTTTAGGGATTTTCATAAGGCTGACTTATAGCTTCAGCAGAAACCTCTGCAATATCTCTGTCACCCTGCAGATGTTAATTTAGCACTTGGAAGTGCAGCAACACTAATGCTTACCAAAGCTGATAGAGTGATTTTTAAATGTTTCATGAGGCCGCTACTTCCTGCTATGTCTCAGAATAAGCATTTTACCAAAGTTGAAACTGCCCCTGGAAAAGGTCCAAGCAGAATAACGAAGCATGGATGATATTAATGCTTTTGAGCCTCTTGCTGGATCCTCACTACACAAGGCAAATTGCTTGGTATCTACAATTCTTTAGGAATAGGCAGCTCTGTTTCTCTGCTACGCCTGTGTTGAATGAGTCGACTTCGGTTCACCCTCTGTTTACCAGAAAGCACTATAAATATGCTATAAATCCCAAAGTTATGAGTGCCATCCTGTAGACAGCTCTGTCTGAAATCAGAACCTTTGTGTGCTGAGACCGAGCCTGGACATGGTAGCATTAAAAAGGTCAAAATCATCTATGGTTCCTACAAATATATATATAAAGGTGGGCAGGATTAACATTAGAAATTACAGGAGTTAATAACACGAATGTTCACGTATTCCCTAAAATTAATTGTTAGTGTCTCTTCTGTCTCTTATAATGTGTGTCATGTTTTCTAATGCATCAGGTTTTTTCCTAAAACCTGGGCTATTCTGAAACATACAAATAAAAAATATTCTTTCTTTAAAGAAATATATTAGTGAAATGCTAGAAGAATAACTTTTTTGTGCTTTAAAAACAGCCTGATGCGAAGGATCATCCTTGAAATCTCTTATTTTTAAAGTCCATTTAATACATTTGAAATTCAGTTGCAAAATATATTGCATAAGAATACTGTTATAAGAGACTGATTCTGTGTCATTCTTAAAACTGGAAAAATTAATATTAGTATTAAATTTGTTGTGTACGTAGAAGTAATTGAAATGCTGATCCCTAGATATTTAGACCTACTTCTGCTTACAGTCACTCTGCACACAGTAGATAGACTGAGATGGGTTTGGTGAGAGTCAACCGAATTGGCAACCTGACTGCTTGATTGAGTTCTTGATGGCTTTACCAGGGACTTTTCATTGCTGCCTTATGGTTTCCCACTGATGCTTCAGTGCAGCTGAATCCCATAATGATTTAAGTGTTAATCCATTTACATGTCACTCTGACTGTAGAATTTCTGAGAGCATCAGGAGAACACATAAAGACAGAGACATTAAATGTAAAGGGAAAATATCAACTTTTTTCTTGTCAAAGTCCAGAGAGAGGAAAAAAAATGGAAAAAAGAGGTTTCTTACCACATACATCCTAAAGCATTTTAAGGTATTTGCAGGGGCCGTGATCTGAATATTATCAGTTTTAGACAAGACCAGGAATGGCATAATAAAGCTAAAAAACTGACAGAGATAGATGTATTTATTAGAATGAACTTCAAGTCCAGAAAACTGAAGGGTTGAGTCCTATTGATAAACATTTTTATCCCCGATGTTTTGTGTAAACAGTCATGCTTCTGCACAACCTTTCACCCCATTCATAGAAATGATTGAAAAGAGGGTGATCACATGCAATTATGCAAATAATGAAAAAGAAATCAAACTCACATCCTTCTGTTAAAAAAAAAAAAAAGTTGGGAGATAATTTACTTTCTTTTTAATTTATAATTCAATAAAAAGATTTTTATCCAATTTGTGGTAAAGGTGGACAGAATTGTACCAGATTAATACAGTGACAAAGCATAAAACTTCAAGTAATGAAAACTGCCTGCAATCTTTGTCCTGAAAATTATTTTTTCTAGGGTGGGATCACTATTGATCTATAGACATCTTTTATGTGTTTTGTCACACAGCTGGCAGAACCAGTTGCGTATATGTGACATTAGTCCTGAACACAAAAAGAAAATTATTAAAGAGGAAAACTTTGTGCTTTATGGAACTAATGCCACATTCAAAGAATGTTATCATGTGGGAAAATCAAGCATTGTGTATGGATTTCATAGACAGGACTCTGGGTTGTACTACAAGATAGGAAAGGGTGCACAGATTAAACATACAGCATTGAGCAAAGATTCGCAGAAACTGTGTTGAGGAGGATCCAGGTGAGATATGGGTTGCTCTTAGAATAATGATTTTTATCAGAAGCTGGCTGCAGATGTAGCAGTTCGTTCCTACAAAATGGAGCTGGAAGATCTGCTGCAAGCAGTGTACATGTGCTCAGCGATTGTGGTAATGTTCCACCAATCATAGTTCCCAGCATCCTCTGGAGAAACTACCTTGGCACGCCAGAAGCATCAGCCTGGGTGGGGCTCTCAGGGGAGGATGGAGGTGTCCAAGCATGGAGCTGTGACCCTTTAAGCAGTGTGGGGGCTCCCTTGTGACCAGGGTGGGGGTGATGGTGCTGCTGTTTGCAGGATGGATGATATGTGTTGTCAAATAAGGCTGCTGCAGTCCTGCAGGAGAAGTTCAACTGGAAAATTGAGAGTCCTTCAGCGGTGAAGGCTGAGGGGTGTCACGATCATGTACCAGGGACTCACTCCTGCTCTCCCTGTAGGTCTGCAACAACAGATCAGATAGATTATTCTGACAGCAGTGGAGGGACTAGAAAACATGACCAACCTGACCAAGCAAATGTGCCATCAGAGCCTAAACCAAGCAGCAGCACCAGAAAGAAGTGGTCAGTGCTTGTAGGTGAGGACTACAGTGAGGGGTTTGTAAAAGAAAAGCAAGGAGATTAAGTTTAGGATCAGAAAGGGTACAAGACTAAATTGGTCGTATCTTAGCAGCTTTTTAGATGAGTCAGTTCAGAGATGTCCCTGTAAACCTGAAGCTATAGGGGTCAGATTTCACTTTCTGAGACAAATCATCATAATCTGTTTTCATTTTCCTTTATTCACAGAGCTGTATTTCCAGGTAGCATTTATATATCAAATTTCAATCAGCATAATATCAGGGAGATTAAATATCATGTGCTGCTTTTTGTGTCTAGTTTCCAGCTCTGAAAATGTTGTGTTTAGCTTCTTTGGAAGAATGATGTGCATACCAACTAAACAAAATTGTGGGATATATAACGGTATCTTGCAACATTCTTCCTAATCTTGTAGAAAAAAAGCAAGTTTATGTAGCTCTTCAAGGAAAACACTGAGAGATCACAATTCGCTTCTGTTCCCTATCTCCTAGGTCCTTGCATACTCACCCATTCTCTAGACACATTTCTCAAATGATTTTCCTTCAGGACATAATCTGACTTTTACAGGAAAAAGATGGTTTTGAAAATTTGGAATTCTGTATTTTTCTGAACAAACAGTGCTTTCATTTTAGAAGCTTGTTCTGCACTTTGAAAGTGAGTAAGCTTTGTGATTTAGAAGAATTTGTGTGCGTATACATATTTATATCTGTGTATGTACATGTGTATAGATAAAAGATTCCATCTTCCTCTTTTTATCCAATTTTATGAACAAAAAAAAAAAAGAATATGAGTTGAGAGAATAAATTATTCTACTGTAGCTGCCATAAAAATAAAATAATAATAATATTCAAACAATAGGTCATTTCTAAAACAGTCTAAGCAAAATCAGTGCAATTAGTCATGCACAGCAAAGACATCTTACACAGCAAAGAACTTAACTAAGATGTCAGAGTTAACAAGTATCAGAAATGGGCACTGATGTAAGATGCCTGCCCCTAAATCCATTAGCACCTAAAAAAATGACATAAGAATTTCATTAAGTGCAGGCAGACTTTACTGACTTCTGATATGCGAGTGTAAAAGGAAAAGGGCTCAACAAGAAGCCTTTGTCATGTTTTGTCCAGTGCTGGACAAATTTGTGCAAAAGGAAGTTTAATAAAGGAAAGGAGAAAACTAGGAGTCATCTCATATCTGTCTCTCTTGGTTTCAAATAGTTACTTGTCTTCTAGAAATTGAATTGTTGGGATAATAAACCTTATGCCTGTGCTGCTAGAATAGAATCAACAATGAAGTACAGAATTCCTTCAGCACAGACAGTTACAAGTTTGGAGGTACTTTCCAAGCTGGCTCATGAATGGCTACCCAGGCTGGTAAACATGAGACTGATTAATTACTTCATTAAAAGGTAGGGAAGTTTTTGCATGGTGGCTGGTTTTGGGCTTCCTGAGATGAGTTCACCATTCAAACACTGCCAGTTGCTTTCAGTGTATATAAAGGAAATAATAGCAAAAAAAGTGTAAGGCAGAAGTAGGCTCAGGGGGTGACCTTATCACTCTCTACAACTACCAGAATGGAGGTTGTAGCCAAGTGGGGGTTGGACTATTCTCCCAGGTAGCAAGTGACAGGATAAGAGGAAATGGCCTCAAGATGCAGCAGGGGACGTTCACACTGGATGGCAGATAAATTTTTTTCACTGAAAGTGTGGTCTGGAGCTGGAACAGTCTACCCGGGGAAGCAGGGGAATGACCACCCCTGAAAGTGTTGAAAAGGCATGTAGATGTGGCACTTGGGGACATGGTTTTATGGTGAATATCCATATGGTATGGTCCTAGGTTAGCATTTGGATCTGATGGTCCTAGAGGTCTTTTCCAATATCGGTGATTCTATGATTCTAAGTCACAAACCCATCCAATGAATGGGATCTGTCAGAGATACTAAATGTGATTTGTATTTTATGTTGCCACTTGGTGATCAGATAGTAGGAAACAACAGGACAACAGGAAATTGATATTATGTGCAAAATAATTCATGTTTGTCTCTGCTATCTGAACATAGACAGTACCAGAGGAAATACACGGTGCGGCTTTTAGACACTTTTATGTTCACATTCAATGACAGTGTTATGGCTAAATATGCAGTTCTCAGCTTTGTTTTGCAGACTCCTTTTAATATAGGAGTAGTGTTAAACCCGGGTTTAATTAACTCCTGAAAATTATCAAGGTAGGATGGAAAAATGTAATGCAGATACTGGAAGCTGATCTCAATGGCTTATCAAAAGTACCAGACATAGGAAACTGTGTAAGAAGACAACTCTGCCTGGGTGATGAGTTTCTCAACCTGCTCATTTCTCAGCAAGTTCACCTACAGGAGGAACATGATGGTAGTGGAGCTGAAGGACCTCTTATATTCAAACAATCTCACATTGAGCAGATCTTAAGATCTCCACACCGTGCTGTCATGCAGTGCATGTTTTCCATTGGCAGTTTGTGGCCAGGTTAGGAATGAAATAAAATTCCTTCAGCCACAGAGAATTTAAAGAGAAAGAGATTCTGATCTACTAAATCTACTGATCTCTCTAATCTAGTCTAAAAGTCTAATTTAAGTCTAATTTACTGTTTTTCTTTCACAGCTATTCCTTCGACAAGAATTTTAGGTGTGTATGTACAGAAGTAGTCCTACAGTTAAGAATAATATTCAAAGACACGATAAAAGCTTTTTCAAGTTAAAAGTTTTGTCCAGTTTAATTAAGGTGCCAATAAATGTTTTTTAAAGTCTCGCAGCACAGAGGAATTATTTGGAACAAATTCAGAAAGCTCCTGAATGAATAATTCAACCCACAAAGCAAAGGAAAAAAGTTCTGCTTTTCTTCGCACTGCCTTTGTGTGCTTGCGGTTTCTGTGGAAGAGAAACAACTATCACAGAGAAAGCAGAAGAGAATATTTGCATGCTGTGTAAGCTTTGTGTACATTTATATTGGTAATGTGCTGTTGGTACAGCCATATTAGTCCTTCAGTTATTTTAGAAACTCTGCATCTAAAGAGGGAAACCATGAGAGCTCTTGCCAAAATATAATGGCAGCCTGGGTATACTCCAGATTGCCAGGAATTTCTGGCAATTTTCAAAGTTTTGTGAGGTGACCATTTCAGCCGGTGTGATGAATACTCGCTAGATGCCAGGGGCCTGCCCAGGTACTCTCTTGCTCCCCTTCTCCAAGAGCACAGGCCAGAGGAAATGCAATGTAAAAAGGTCGTGGATCAAGGTACAGACAAGAAGATCACTCAGCAATTACTGTCATGGGCAAAATAGGTTTGACTTGGAGAAAGTAATTCAGTGTCTTGCAAGTTAAAACCAGAATCCTTAATTCTAAAGATTATCTAGTTCTAACTTTGCCATGTGCAGGAACACCTTCTACTAGACCAAGCTGCTTATAGCTCCATCCAACCTGGCCTTGACCACATCCAGCTTCTCTGGGCTACCTGTTTTACCAGCAGGTTTTATTCAGAGACAAACCTAGTACAACTTATAGAAGTCAAGACCTTATACCAAATTTTTAAGTGAGGAAGGTAACATTGTAGTAAATACTAACAAAGCCTGGATTTAGTTCTTTGAAAACTTTCCATCTTCAAAGGGTAGTTTTGCTAATAAAAGATGATTCACACTGAGGAGAAGTGTGATAATCTCGATCAGGAGTAGAGCCAGTGGCAATTTATAAAGGGAACTGGTTGAAAAATCAGAAGAAAACAAAAAAATAAAAAGAAGAATCTTCTACTTTAGAGTCCCTTAAGTATATGATAACGTCTTTTCATGTTGGAAATATTTCATGGTAATAATATTCTACTCCTATCTATATAAGGCTATAGGATAAGTTAGCCTGATTTTTTTTCTGTCAGTATAAAGACACTTGCTTTTAAATTAAATTACTACTTTAATAGAGATTGAAAAATGCAAAAATTAGATGAAAACTGAAAAATATTAATAAAAAATACTCTGTCCCTGGATTTCACACTTTCAACAGAAGTACAGAAAGTTTTCATGTGAAAACAGTAATCATAATAAAGATAATGTGATGTTTCAAGGTCTGTGTTTAATGGAAAAGCCACTAGTGAGCTTTTTAGTGGCACTCTTGAAGAAGTCATGTAGCATCTCCCCTTAGGTGCTTTTTTGCTTTCTCTTCTCCTCCAGAAAAATGCATCTTTCTTATGAACATATTTTATACTGAGCTCCCCCTTTTTTCACAGTGAATCACCAAAGCAGTTTCTCATTCTCAGAAAAATACGCTTGACATCCTATGAGTCAAACCACTGGAAATAGAAAAGACCCCTCTCACAGAGGAGTAATATGGAAGTAGTCATCCTGGGTCAGTATTTCCAGATAATAGTTCAGGTAATGGGAAAAAATACAAATTCAAGCACTGCCGTTGCCTCTTTAATTGGTCCCTTTGGAACTGGAAGAAGCAGTTGATGTAGGAGTGTTACATAATAAAAAAACTGTCATTTTCCATCTAAATTACTTCAGGTTTTTAGTTTGTTGGGAGGAAAGTTTTGATGGAGAAGGTTTGATTGGTGCTTTTTAAAAAAAATTATCATTATTTCCTTTCAGAAAATTCCATGGGGCTATATCATGCTCTCTATGTGTATTCATATGTCACAGCAACGTAGTTGCAAGAAGTTATATAAAGCAGTTGGTAGGGTGCAATTTTATGTTGTCTTATGAAGCAATGTTCTCATTCAGAGTATATTTGTACTAGAGTATGTGAGATTTTCTTTACTGATATTCTCCAAGAAAAGATTATATTTCTTTTGTGATAGTGACTCCTTCTGTGAATGAAGTTTGCAGCATGCCAGGGGAGTCTCAGAATTTATGACAACTCAGAAGATGTCATCTCAATCTCCAGCAGCCCCCGAGACACAGTGTAGCCAAGAAACATTTCTCCTTGTATTTCCAGACTAATTTGACTTGCGCCTGCAAGAGATCACTTGCTGGTTTCTTCATTCTTCACATCTCTGACACATACAGCATGGGGAGCAAAGAGGACAAATTAGTGCTCTACATGTGGCTGCAGAGCCGCAATCTCAATGGGATCGTGGAGATGTCATGGGTCAAGTCATACAGCTGGAGTGCTGCTGAGGGTGGATACAGCCTCTTCAGTGTGGGCTGGACAGGAATAGGAGGAGGAAGAGGAGGAATTCCAATTGATGTGAGAGCAGCTGGTGATTATGGAGCTCTCTACCTAGGGATGGATAGTGAGACAACTGAGGGCTTATGCGTCAGGATGAGTAGGCAGACAAACACACATGACATTGTAGTGGGAGTCCACAATGGACTGCTTCATCACAAGTGAAAAACAAATGATGCCTTCTTCAGACAACTGAAAGAAGCATCACATTCACAGTTACAGGGAACTTGAACTATGCTGATGTCTGCTGGAGGAACAAGAAAGCAAGGCACAAGAAAACTAGGGAATTTCTGGAGTGAATGAATAAAAACTTCCTAACTTTCTGCTGGAGATGCCCATGCTGACAGCAGAAATTCCCTCTATGGAGGCAGAGGGTCTGGGGATATCCATGGAGCTGTCCTCCTGTCCCTTGGCATTGCAGGTATCCTTTTGGCCCAAATGCCTCTGGTCCTCTTCACTACACTGGTGCACAATGATATAGATGGGCCAGTGCAAGAATGTTGCTTTGTGGCCTTGCAGGTTGGACTGCAGCTCCTGGAATGTGGTCTCCTTGTTGACTCCAAGAAGGCACAGACTGGTCATGATAAGGATATTTGCTGTGACCACTAGTGACAGCCATATTTCTTAGATCTCCTGCAGCAGTTATTGCAGCTGGGCATCATCAGCTCAAGGGTTCGTGGATAACCTTGGAAAATGCTTGCCCAGATGTCAGGTGGGGGACCACCCACAGGAGCCCTGGGTACTGTCCCTGCAGCCTTGAGGAATGGTATTCCTTGGGAGAAAGGTGGTAAGTATCTGGGTGTCCGGAGCTGTTTCGGTATAACTGCTGACATCCAATGGCCCTGTGGCAGGCATGTTGGTTTAGTTTAAATAGTCATCTTCCCCTGACACCGGGACCTTGATGCACTGGACAAGGCACAGAGCTGGGCAGTCTGTTTTTCCCCTGGTCCACTGTATCCTGCAGCCAAAGCAGCCCTGACGTAGACACAAGACTGATCATACAGGCCAGATCAGACCAAGCCCTGCAAGAGATGGGATATGTCCAGCCTGATGCTGTGGCTGTGGTCTCAGTGCAGCAGGCTGGGGAGAGCTCAGGGCAGCAGCTGCTTTCCCATGGCAACCAGGGAAGCACAGCCAACAGCTTCAGTGGCAGGCATGGAGAGCTGCTGCCAAGAGCCACCAACGCACCGCTCAGCACCAGCCAGAGCCTTGCTTGACTCTGCAGGCATTGTACACACACTCAGCAGGAGTCCAGGCATTAGTCAGGCTGGGACAAACTCTGTCAGCTCCTGGCCATGTGTAGTGAGAGTCTGTGCCTGCCAGAATGATGAGAAAGGATTTAGGGAGGAGAGGGTAGAGGCCAGGTGCTTTTCTTGTCAGAACTCCTTCTGGCCTGGAAGTTCCTGAGCAGCAGCTGGTGTCAGTGCCTTCCTGTAACAGGAGAAAAGATGCCTCACTGCCCAGTTCCTCCACTGGTGGTTTTTAATGGGTGGGCAGACAGACACGGTGAGCAAGGACTGAGGCTCGAGTTTTTATAAAGAAGTGGGGAGATGAGATTGTCCTTATTAAATTACTATCGTCCATTTGATCTGAGTGGACACCTGTCCTCATTTCCTACCCACCTAGTGGATCAAGATGTTTGGATCAGAATCAAACATCAGTTTGGTTTGGTTGGTGTTTTGTTCTTGTTTTCTGTTTTTGTTTTGGTTTTGGGGTTTTTGTTTGTGTGGTTTTTGTTTGTTTTTAATTTTATTTTTTGCTTTGTTTGAAATATCTTTTCAGGATTAAAGAAGGATTACAGGCCTGACTTAGATGATGTCTACCCAGTCAGTGTGTTTTGCAGAACAGTAAAGGAAGAAGAAGGAGATAGGCATTGGAACAGCATAAGGAAATTTATTATTTTTAAGAATAATGAGATAGGCAAGGGCTTGGGAGACTCTGAGATAACTTTTGCTTCCTCATGGATTCAAAAAAGTACATAATTCTTTGTAAGCCATCATTTCCACAACAACATTTACACTACAGCTAGTTACATTCTTTGTAAAAAGTTTTTGTATCTATGCGTGAATTTTGGAGGGTGAAAGCTTTTTGGAAGATCTTAATATTTATTTTTGAATAGGTAAATTTGTATAGTGTGATATTATGTTAAGTTATAAAATAGTAGAAATATTTCAGTAAGGGTATTTCTGTGTGACTACTTTTTCAGTTAACTGAAAAATCTACCGCCCTCCCTTGTTCTCCTCAGAAAACAAAATTTTGCCAAAATCTCAGGTACAGTACAGACTTGCCTGTTACTCCTCTTGTTCACGTTGGTCATGCTAGTCAGAAAACCATACAGCTGAAAGGATATGGCACTTTACACTAGGTAATTCTAGTTTTAAACCTTTAGAGCTATACGGCTTTCAGACCAGAAATTGGCTGCTTTAGATTCTACATGCCTCTTTCACCCAAAGTCATACACATGATATTGAAGACCTTGGCTGACAAAGATTACCTGAACATACCAACAGTGGCTTAATTCTGTTGGTTTGCAAATTCTAATGTTATGTTATAGCAGGAATGAACAATTTTACCCAAATACCAACAGAAAATCTACCATAAAACTGAAAATGAAACCCAGAATTCTTGCCTTCCAAAATAGAGCAAAAGCCAAAAGCCAGTGGTTTCTTATGTTTAATTACAAGTTTTGTGAATTCTTCAGTATTCATGACTTAAAACTCCAAATTTCCAAACCATTATTGAAATAAAACTGATTGGAACAGTGGTGTCTAATTTTCTGGGTAAGTATTTTCTTTCTCTTCCACAGTTTTAAGAGTCTCTTCTGTAGGGGTTCTGGCATGCAGGCAAATGGGGCCAGCTACCTGTGAGCATGCTCAACATAGCTGAGTAAGGCACCAGGAAAGTCTGATCCTAATTCCTCATTGACATAAAGCACTGAAGTGATTCTGAAGTGAGCTCCTGATTTCTGTGCTAGACATGACCAGTGACATCTGCTATACATGTGCAGTGCTTTCACATGTCATCATAGTTGTCCAGCACTTTTGGCATAGGTGGACAACAAGCCACATGGAGGCTGGAGCAGTGGTGCAGAAAGTTACATGGAGATTGTGGTCTGGTGATTGTTGTCATCAATATCCCTGGTTTTCACTCTCAGATTATTTGTCTGTTTAAGTTGCTGTTCTTGTTCTTAAGTTTTCTTCCTGCTATCTTACCTTTGTGTTTTTCCATTCTCTAGCTTGTGTGGGTCTATTCTGTGCACATTCTCATAGTTCCTCCTCACAGTGCAGAAATTTTCTCAGAAATCTGAGCTATGTTCTTCTCTGGGCTGTATCAAACAGCCTTCAGATTTCAGTGAGGAAGGATTCTCTTCAAGGAAGATTGGGGAAGAAAGTAAGAAACCAGGACATAATAAAAAAGAGAACAGGACATTTGAGTTAATAAACTCACTGGCTTAGAAAAGTGGAAGCTGCTGATTATGATCTACTTACTTGATACATTCTTCATATCTGGAAAACAAAATGAGAGCAGAGCAAGATGAAAAATTGCAAGTAGAATTTGTGGGAAGATAGTTGACCCCAGATAGCATTGTCTATATTGAAAATTTGCTCTCCTTGCTAAGACGATTACAGAATTTCCCAGAGCGCTCAGCTGAAATCACTGTTATACATCAGTGAAATCTGATAGGTGAAACTCTACTTCAGAAAAAGGAAGGACTAAATCAGAGACTCTATTAAGAGTTAACCTTTATCTTAAGGCAATGTTTACAATTATTTTCTTAGGATACATGTGTATCATATCCCATTGTCAAATATGACTTTTGGTTGCTTCTAATACCTATGGGGCTAAAATGAATATTTCTGAAGTTAAAACTCTAACAAGAGCTCCTAGTGTAGCCATTCATTGCTCTCTCAGCAAAGACAAAATATGGAGGAATATGTTAGAAACTAAGTTTCTCTTAAGCGGTGGCTATAGAAGTAGAAAACTGTAATTTGCCTGCTCTTCTGAAAGAATGCAAGACCATTACACAAAAATATCGGAAGGAAAAGACAGCGTTGTACAGATTTCAGTCTTGCAATAGCATGCCTGGATGATTCTTTCCTGTTTCAGGATTACTGCTGGTATAAGTTTGCAGCGTCAGCTGGCTTGCAGATAATAGAAAAGAGAAGAAATTGGACTTTTACACTGCTGCTCGCTCCACTTTGCCTGTTGCTGGGATAAAAAGAAGAGATAAACCCTTCAACTGTTACGGAACTTTTCTGCTATGCAGCACACAGTAAGAACTGTAAGCCCTAGGAGTTTAGAGCTTCAGGAGTAGTTTTAAGTCCTGGTAAAATGAGAGCAAAAGTGGAGCCAGAAAGAGCCAGGTAACCCCTAGAGCTGAGCTGTTACACATGAGGGCATCTACTCCAGGCACTTTGGGGGCTTTGTTACTGGATTTGTGTCAATCATTGTCAGGACTGTAACTCACCATGACGTTCACTTGGTCTTGTTAGTGATCCTAGCTGAAAAAGGCATGCAATTAAATCAGCATGCCAATGTGGCAATAGGTAAATGAAATGGTATTTTCGTCCTATAAAATCTGTTTCCAGAAGAAAACACAAAAAGTCAGAAAAATCCACATATTTTAAAAAGGCTAATGAATGAGCTTTTCTTTTTCTAGCTTGTTATGATAAACGTAAGATAAAACACCGGAGGCTAAACACAGGAGGCTAAACAAGAAAATGTTTGGGTTTTTTCCTATAAAAGATTATATCGCTTTCAAGATGTCACTTTTTTGTATTAAATTTGAAGTTCAAAATCTTGGTAACCTGTCATTTTTGTAAAAGTATTTTTGACTGGTATGAAATGGTTCATTCAAAGTTAAAATCTCGTTTTCAACTGCAATAATTTTTTTTTGCCTGTGTGCCTGAATTTGTCTATTTCTAAGTTTAATATGAATTTTTGAAAAAAAGAATATTTTGTAATTATAATCTAGTGATCTCATTTTCCTACTAATATAAGAGTTACATAGTTGTTTCTTCTCCCATTTGTTTTCTCACCGTAGAATCCCTTTGGGGTGGAAAAAGAAATAATGAAACCACACTCGAGCTATATTATGGATTAGTAACAAAATGTTGTGCATTTTTCAAAATACTGTATCAGATATTCATAAATCTAGTTGGTAGATGAGTTGATGGCAGGTCTATGTTGATAGAGCTTTAATGTTTTTCCTTTTCATTGATTTCCCTCATGACATTGAGCAGATATTCTTTGTACTATTGGTACTTTATCTCTGACATGGACACTGAGAGTGATGTCTGTAATAATGTCACTGACCTGAGATGAAAATGTGAAAGTGGGAGGAAGGGTTATGTAGAGAGAAAAAAAAACCCAAACCAAACCAAACCAAACCAAACCAAGCCTGTTATGTTCATTCAAATGCCCTTGATCTTAATGTAATTGCTGAGGAATAAAATTCAAACACAGGAAATTATGTATGCATTAAGTGGATGCTTACAATGATCTCTCCAATCACTGTCACTTTCTCAAGAAGAGGTAAAAAAATCTTTAAGCTCAACTGTATCTGTTTCCAAAGAGTTTAATATAGGCTTATCTTTCATAAGAATATGTTTCTGCCAGCCTGCAGAGTTCCTCACTTTAACCAACTAGTAGCAACAATATCATATTAAGGCCTAACAGGAAAACTCTTTTTAACATTTAATGCAAAATATTTCTGTTGGAGTGGAGGTATATGACCTCTTTAAAGAACAACTGGTCATGCAAGTGTCTATTCCAATCACACTGGAGAACTTGTCTTCAAAAACAAAGTATTGCTGCAATTTTCAAAATTAAGAATGATATCTGACATTATTGATTTGATTGAAATTTTTCTCCCTTCTGTTTTTTCCCCTTTTCCTTTACCTCCTCTAAATTTCTATCCTGGAACTGAGCAGCTGAGCAGCATTCTGTTGACATTACTGTTTCATGAAACACAAGTACCACCTCGCCAGCATTTCTGGCCTGTAATTTGTGTGATAAAATCAGATATTTTGGAGATCAATGTTCTATGGCCTGCAAACAGCAGAGTTGTTGTTCTCTTTGTGTCACAACCCATTCAATTCTTCTTTCAAGATTTTACTTGTGTACCTCCTTTGTATAACGAAAAATTTATTAATTCTTTATGTGCAATGAGTATTTATACTTTTCTATAACAAACACAAATATGGAGGAATGGGCAATCTATTTCTGTACTTAAAACTTTCATTTACCTTTGCTATCTTTTTGTTGTTCTCTAAATGACCTCTTTGTTGACATTGTTCTATGATACTCTTCAAGTTCCTAGCATTTGCCGTGTAAAATAATCAGATTTTTTAGTAGTGCTCTTTATTAAAGACAGCATAACACACTGCTCTAGCCATATAGTTATTTATTTTGAAACTTAGGTAGTTGAAAGGGGGCAGAAGGCACACTTACTGACTATGAAGGGATTTCTTGGAGAAAAACTGTGTGTGACTGTTTTTTCAGGCTAAATGGGACACTGGCTAGCATAGAAAATGGATGAATCTGACAAGAGGTGTGACAATTCCATGCTAAATGCTTTAAGTAAAAATTATACCTGATTGCAATTGCAAAACTCTGAAATGTTGACTATTTGAAAGTTTCTTACACTGAATATAAAGAAAATGAAAGTCCTCAGATTTAATAGAGAAGCAGTTTTTACAGGCTGTCAGTAAAAAAACCCCAAAAAACAATGAAAAAAAAGACTCTCTGTACCTGTATTAAATATGTATGTTCTGAATATTTTGAAATTCAAATAAATGTTTATTTTAATTGGAAATATTTGGGGAAGAGCATACTGGAAAAGTAGGCTTCACAGTGTTGATAAGTTACCTGACACCAAGCTGAGGGGTGTCATTGATAAACTTGAAGGATGAAATACCATCAGGTATCATGTACTCGTCGAGAGGAACCTCGACAAGTACAAGAAATGGGTCCATGGGAATTTATGAGGTTTAACAAGGCTGAGTGCCAGGTGTCAGGGCAACCTGGGTCAGGGCAACCCCCGATATCAGCACAGGCTGGGGATGAACAGATGGAGAGCAGCCCTGTGAGAAGGACTTGAGAGTACAGGTGGGTGAAAGGCTGGACATAACCTGGCCATGTACCCCCACATGGCTAAAACCTCCTTTTAGTAGTCACAGAGACTGATAAGGTTGTCTCTGAGCTTCCTCTTCTCCAGGCTAAACAGCCCCAGCTCCCTCAACTGCTTCTTATAGGACCTGTGCTCCAGACCCATCACCAGTTCCACTGCCCTTCTCTGGACATGCTCCAGCACTCAATGTCCTTCTTATCGTTCTGGGCCCAGAACTGGATCCAGAACTGTGGCCTCACCAGTGCTGACTGTAGAGAGACAATCACTGCCCTGGACCTGCTGGCCACACTATTGCTGATACAGGCCAGGATGCCATTAGCCTTCTTGGTCAACTGGGCACACTCCTGGCTCATGTTCAAGTGCTGTTGACCAGCACCTTCAAGTCCTGTACTGCTGGGCAGCTTTCCAGACACTCTGCTCCCACTCTGTAGCACTGCACAGGGTTGTTGTGACCCAAGGGCAGGACCTGACACTTGGCCTTATTGAACCTCATACAATTGATCTTGGCCCACCAATCCAGCCTGTCCAGATCCCTCTGCAGAGCAGCACACCCATCCAATGTGAATTTACTAATTTACTTGATCCTCTTATCTTGATCCCTGTCAATAAAGATATTAAACAGGACTGGCCCCCCGGGGATACCGTTACTGTCTGGGCACCAGCTGGATGCAGCACCATTCACCTCCACTCTCTGGGCCTGGCTGTGCAGCCAGTTCTTAACCCAGCAAAGAGTCCACCTGTCCAGGCCATGGGCTGCCAGCTTTTCCGGAATGTTGTGGGAGATGGTGTCAAAGCCTTTGCTGAAGTCCAAGTAGACAATACCTGCAGCTTTTCCTGCACCCACCGGGTGGATCACCTGGTCGTAAAAGGAGACCAGGTTGGTCAGGTGGGACCTGCCTTTCCTAAACCTGTGTTGGCTGTTGATGACTATATTCCCTCACACTTTGAAAAAAGAATGGAGGTTTCACTTGGCCCTTCTTTTGTTATTAATATATTTATAAAAGCACTATTTATTATCCTTTACAGAAGTGGCCAGATTAAGGTCTAACTGAGCTTTTACCCTCCTAATTTTCTTTCTACATGATCAAGGTTGAGGGAGGTGATTCTGCTCTTGTGAGATCCCATCTGGAGTGCTGCATGCAGCTCTGAGGTCCCCAGCACAGGAAGGACATGAACACTTGGAGCAAGTCCAGAGGAGGTCACCAAGATGATCAGAGAATGGAGCACCTCTCCTATGAGGAAAGGCTGAGGAAACTGAGTTTGTTCAGACTGGAAAAGACAAAGCTTATGGGTCACCTAATTGTGGCCTTCCAGTACCTGAAGGGAACCTACAAGAAAGATGGAGACTATTTACAAGCGTGTGAAATGACAAGACAAGGGGGAATGATTTCAAATGGAAAGAGTGAAGCATTGGAAGAGGTGGCCCAGAGAAGCTGTGGGTGTCCAGTTCCTAGAAGTGTTCAAAGGCAGACTGGATGGGGCTTTGAACAACCTGGTCCAATGAAAGATGTCCCCATCATGGCTGGGGAGTTGGAAGTATATAATCTTAAGGTTCCTTTCAACCTAAGCCATTCTGGAATTCCACGATTCTATAATATTGGAATTCTAAATTTCTGATTTTTTAAAAAAATCTTGACTGATTGTGGTTGCAGATGGAATGCATATCACTAAAATGAATAATAAATGAATGCATACAGCACTGGATTAAAACAGTTTTTGAGGAGCGCAGGAGAAATAGGACAAGGAAACTTGGTAATATTTACCCCGTGTGCATCTCCCTCTGTCTCAGAAAATAAATTTTACTAAGCTCGTTAATGAGATTGGGCTCAGAACTCTTAAATGACTTCATTTTCTTTTCTGGCTAAACACAAATCAAGAAACCTGGTCTAAAAGTCACAAAGACATTGCCTGACCTGTAAATTTAAGCTTAAAACCTCCCACATAGACAGCTTTGAAAAGGATACCCTGCCCTAACAAACACAAAATGTAAGTCTAGCCTGAAAATACTGCAAACTCTGACATACACCATCTAAATGTGATATAGTTTATGGCAGCTCCTTAATCTCATTATTGAGGGACTGTGGAAAAACATACTCTTCTGAGGCTGCATGTTTTGTCTGCATCTGTAATTTCTCTGAGTGTTTTTATATAAAAACTGATAAAGTAACCTAGTCCAAAATGTTGTGCTACCATCACATAAAGCAACTTTTTTGGATAATGTTGCTCTTTCTGCTTCCTTTTTTCATTTAAAAATCATTTGATTACTTCAATCTGCTCTTGGATGGTAAAGGATAGAAAATATGTGGCAAGTTGAAGTCTTGCTTACCAGAAATATATGTAAATGTCTGTATTTTCTAAGGCATGTTTACATTTGTGGTTAATCTCTGCTTAGAATTTTCATTTTCATGATGAAATGATAAAAGACGCATATAGACCTCCATGTTTTGCCTGTGTTGTTATTGCGTAGGTGCTGCGGGAAGCCTAGTGTCTGCTTTTGCTGTCCAGGACAACGTGATTTTTTTCCCTCTGTGTTTAGTTTCTTAATTTATTCTCCAAATTAGAAAGGAAACTATTAGGGGAAGAAATATAAAATTGTAAACGTTCATGAGAACTAGCAAGTGTAAGGAAGTCTTCAGAGGAATGTAGTGAAATTGCTGTGAAACAAAAGTAGTCTGTGCTTGAGAAGCAGAAAGCTGGAAAGATATGTGTGCATTGCTTCTGTTTCTATATTCCTTATGCTCTAAGATAAGGCATTGTTATCTATTTTAATTTGATTTAAATCCTAAGACAGGAGCTGTTCTAATGTTTTTTTGTGAAGTGTTTCTCATTCAGATTCCTGAATCTCCTGAAGTGATTCAGGAAATCATTAGGCTGGACTGAAGCAGGCATGAGCTGAGAGAATGGCAGGTTAGTGCTTCTCACGTGGCTGTAAGGAAGACAGGGAGAGTGTTTGGTCAAGAGTTACATTTGAAGATAAAGATTTTGAATTTGACTCAAAGCTGAATTTATAGAAAAATAAGTATTTTCACCCATGTTGTAATGAGACTGGCACAGCAGAGTTTATTTCGTGCCTCAGGGACCAGGCTGCAACAGGCTTTGGAGAGGCCAGACAGCTGAAATAAACCAGTGCGGTCTTCACGGATGTGCATGAGCCTGACTGACATGATGGGGAATTTCAAATACATTTTCCATCAGCCCTGTTCACATTGCTTATGCTTCTGCAGTGGAGTGGTATCTCTTGAAACTGTTTTCTGCCCATGAAAGTGCAGCAGGATCTTTGCAGCCTCAGAGAAGGGTCTGTTCTTGGGGTTGCCTGATTGTGCCTGACTGCAATCGAGACACCTTTTCAAAGGAGGGAAAAACACCACAAGTGAAATGGTGGGAAGAAGAGTGGCACAGGGACATTACTTGCTGTAGCAGCAGGTCCGTGACAGAGTTCACTCAACCAGGTCTTCCAGAAATTTTTTGTGTCTGTGTTATTCATTGGTAGTATTTGTATTGTCTGCCTGTTTGTGTCATGGGTTTGTTCATAAGACATGCACTCCTGTCACTCCTGTATCCATTGGTTTTAATTTAGTCCAGTTAAGCAGCTGTGAGCTCATGCTGGGTTTGGGGTTTCCAAAACAGAAAAATGCATTAGCGGTATGTGCTATGATCCAATTATTATGATTATTAGAGAAATGACTTTGATCAAATTAACGTGCAAACAAGACCGTATGCCAAAGTCAATAATATGGACTTTATTTAACAGTAAATATGAGAGAAAAATAGAAAGACACAGGAAAAAAGAAAGGGAGGGGAGAGAAAAGGAGAGTGAGAGAGAGACAGATTGAGTAGAAAGCCACCATCCCTGTGGATTCATCAGTCTCCCTTTGTTTCTCTTCACTTTGAGCTTCTGGGGTGGGGGGGTGTCCCACAAAAAATTGAGTTCAATGGATTAATATAAGTTCAGGTATACCTAGGCACATCCAGCACCTCCCCTATGTGTGCTGTGAGGAGTTTTATGCCTTCTTTGCCACAGGCTCTGGTTCTGTTGCAACCCTTTGGATCACATGCAGTCCTCTGGTGGAAGGCCTTAGAAATTAGTTGTGAGGGTGCTTCAGTGGTCTTTGATGGTTTATGACCCCTTCTGCTGCTTCACACGAGAATGTGCCATGTGTATGTGACCTTCCTGGGGCAGGGAGTTTTACAGCTGAGCCAGTTTGCGCAAGGGAGGAAAACTGACATAACAAAAAACCCTATCCAGTCTCCACAGCGTCTGCTTGTAGCCTCTGGTGGTGGGTGCTCACCCCCTCTGTCTTAAGCGGATCAGAGGTTTTGCCATGAGTCCCTCAAAATCTCTGCTCCCCCAACTCAGCTAGAGGCAGTGTGAGCAAACTTGGCCTCAGCAGGTGAGTCTCTGGGCTATGGCCTCCATCTGCCAAACCCAGACAGAGCTGATTTTCAGCATAGTGCTGGGTTTTGTTTTCTTTGTGGATACATTCTTCTTCCCAGCCTTGTTTGCTGCTCCTTAGAACTGAGATACTTGGGCAGATGTGGTTTAAATCACAGTCCCAATTTCCAACAGCGGGCATATTCAGGGGCGGGGGGAGGATGGCTTCAGTGGTCACAGCTGAGCGTTGCTTCTTTGTGCAGTTTGCTACAGTGAGCAAAGTGTTTTGGTGATTTTAACAATTTTTGAATCAACAACATTTTCAGGCTCTCACAATATGACAGTAATGTTGTTCTCCCTAACAGCTAAGCAGCTTCTCATCTGTAACGTGCTTCTCCTAGAGCACTGCTGTCTGCCGTGTAACTCAGTCCCCTGAGGCACAAAACAAAATGCTGGCTGTACTTTCACTGCTGTACCAGACCACGAATTTCATTTTCTTTACAGGATTCAAAAACATCCATTGGATTGCTTTCAAGCTGGAAAAGTTTCCTCACTAGTGAAATCCTTTCACAGACAGTTGTCACATATCCTTTAAATTCACATCAACACATGGAGGTCTCTTATTTTTTAGCTATTATTATACATTTAGAGCTCTTAAGTGCCTCTACTAAAATACTATTTATGTTCAGCAACGTCAAGACTCTTGATGTTATTCTCTACTCCAAGGCACTTGTTTGCCTAGATGAAGTAATTTGCTTTGACAAATCTGTGATACATAGAATGCAATTCTGTGACAAGGTAAAGGCTTTAAAGATTTAATTTACAGAACCTGCTTTTTATTATTCTTAGATTTGCTTACACAGAAAAAGTTAACATTTGCAGTTAATGTTAAATGCTTGTCAAATATAGTTGACACTGCATATTAAACTTATTAACAGCACATGACATTCTCTTCAGGGAAGAACTTAAATTTTTCCAGTGGAATTTGATTTCCAGATGTTCCTGTTTTGTTCTTTCTGCTTCTTCCTAGAAGGCAAGAGAACTAGCAAAAAATCTGAGGAAAAGACAAACAGTAACTGTAGGAAGAAAAATGAGCAGTTTATTTTTCCAGCTTCATCCTATACCACAGAGATTTTTTTCATTTCTGCTTGCCAGGAATTTCCCAAAGGTTCCCATGGATGCAGCACAGAGCAGTATTCCTAAAACTACTGTTCCTATCATGGTTCTAGAACTAGTTTCATTTTCCATTGGGCAAAATAGCACATACTTTATAATGGTCAGCATGGGTACTGGTTCTGATTAAACCTTAGAGAGGCGATTTTACTAGAGTTCAGTCATGGTAAGGGGAGACACAACAAAAGTGTTTGAATGAAATTTATTCCTGGATATGAAAACTTATTTAAGATTTTTCATCTAAAAATTTGTTTTGCTTTAAATCATGACAATTTTTTCAGCTTTTTTTCAGCTTTTTTTCGGTCAATAACCATGGATATTCATATAATTAATATTCTTGGAAATACATATAATTAAATACAACAAAAAGAATAGTATTTGTGTATGTCTTACCACCCTCCATCACAGCTAAGGGATAAAATGACTAATAGCAACCAGCTGTCCATAAACAAAATTTTAAAACTAACTAGCTCCTCACTGGAATACCACTGTGCATCCAGACTGTAAACAAAACAGCGTATTATGGAGACATTTATTAATTGCATGTCATGGGCTTTGTTTATTCTACATCTACATGATGAGCAAAGACAGTAGGCATTTCATGTTAAACCAAAAATTTACATTCACATGTGCTGGGAAGAGGGATGAGAATGACTCGAGACCTTTGTGGGTAACTACAGGCTACCTTTTGCACGATAGACTGGATCAGACATCAAATATTTTGCTTTTTGTAATTTTTCCTAGCTTTGAATAGTAAAATTTAAAAAAAATTGTATAAACAAATGTGATTATTACCTAAATATATAATACTGTGCTGTTTCAAGCCAGCTAGATTTTAAAGGTATGTCTTCTCCCTGCTGTCTTTTCTTAGTAATTTTTACTTTTAACACAAAAAAAATTAAAAAATCTAAAAAACAATCCAAAAGTCTTTATTAAGTTTTCTGTATTTGCTGCACCTTACATTATAAATAAATTGTATATTCTAGCAAATTCTTTAGACACTCTACTGAGTTTTGTAAACTGTGTACACTTGAAGGGCTCAGTGTAACCAAAGAATCAAATGAAAACAAATTAGATCTTAGAGTAATTTGACAAGCTGATCTCCTTTCTGGCCCCAAAACAGTTTCAAGGAAATTAATTGCTGGGGTGAAAAAGCAAGCAACAAAGAATAACAATAAAACCACAAACAAACAAACAAACAAACAAACATAATCCACAAAATCAAACAAGTTATCAACAAAACAAAACAAAAAACTCAACCCAAAAAACCCCAAGAGAACTAGAAATGCAAATATGTTGTAGAACCATTAGTGTGGTATATCATAAAAAGATCTTAGTAGTTCTGTGGTAGGGTGGGTCACTGGAACCTGGACTTCTGGCTGTAGCCTTCCTGGTGCCACCTAAACTCTTCTTAGTGGGTTATCTGTTACATTCCTGTGACATGTATCATGCTTTAATAGACCTTAGTTTTTCATTTCTATGGGAAAGAATATTAATCTTCTTGCAAGCACAATATCAGATTTATTTCACCTTTTATTCTATAAATATTAGTTGAATACAGAAAATGAATAAAGTTTACTTAAGAAGTCCTGATAATTTTTTCTCGCTGGCCATGGGATAGAAGTTCTTTGCAGACAATACTTATCTTTTAAATTAAATTCATTCCTTATTTAATCATATATATTGTTACCTAGATCTATTAATTCTTTTTTAAAAGGTCATAATTTGCTGTATGGATTTGGTTTATTTTTCATGTGAATACTATTTCAGACTTAGAAAATTTCTTTTTGTCAAACTCTGTTCTGCGGTTTGTGTTCTACTTTCCTGGCACATATGTGTTCTAATTATTGGAGCTACATCTTGCACATCTTCCAAATAATTTTCTGAATGAGGGTCATAAAATCTTCTCTTGGGTGACTGTGTGTCCAGAAATATAGCCAGGTATAATGATATACAGTATTGCACTTCTCATGGCTTTGATATATAGAGAATAATAAAGCATACTCAATAAATTGGTAAATTCAATTCATGAGCAATCCCTCACAAGACCAGAAAGATGATGAAGGTGACATTATCTACTTATTTACATCACCTAAGAAAGAAACAAAATATCTCTAATGTCTCAGTGTACAGGTTGATTAATCCAGTGGCTTTTAATTAAGTGCTTCATTCTCTGAGAATTTTATACCTGTGCCAAGCTAATACAAAGACTGATTGAGTTGTATTCAAAATTGTTGCTACAAGTGGCCTTTAAAGGCTATGAAGATGTTATGCTTAACTCCATGCTCAAAATAAATCTGAAAGGAATTATAAAAAGTTTTAAAAATCATTCAGCCTCAATTTCTATCATGTGTTCAGAGAAAAAGAGCCTCTTTCTACAATGATACTGGAGGTGGGAAGAAAGGGCTTACTGGTAATAATTTATTCAGAGTACAACTGAGAAATAGGTGGCAAAACAACACAGACCAGGTTATTCAGTGAGAAAAATCAACAATATTAATAATAAATTACATCTGAGGTAGCACATGCCATTAATTTTTCCTTTCATAACTCAGATTAGAAGCCTCTAAAACCTCTGAGGAAAATGTTTGCAAGGAAAGTAACCCAATCTCTTGCTAGAGGTGTTTGAATTTTTTAATCTCGTCCAGCAAATTTTCAGCATCTCTGACATAATGGTTTCTTCTAAATTAAAATTGCTTAATCTTAATAACATTTGACATTTTATCTTACTCAAAAATAAAAACATTAACTGCTTTCTATTTTCCCTTCTTTCATCTGATCTATGTCATTCTCTTGAATACTGTATACTGGTTAATTTAATGAAATGCTTCAATATGTTATAATAAAGTAACTAAATATTGTTATTCAGAAAACATTTGGAGTTGTCACGTGAGGCTGTAGAGCTACTAAATGTGATATAAGCCATTTGTCTTGAGCTGACTGAAACATTGTTATTCCTAGTGAGAAACACCTTAATTGGTTAAGAGAGACAATGAGATAATTATTATATTTCTATGGCTTGCACAGCATTGCATAAATTCACCATAACCTCTTGAAACATAAAATTGGGATAATTTGAGGTGATACATTGACTCCCTTGAAAGCAGAGGGGCCCTATGGAGAGACCTTGACAGGTTAGAGGGCTGGGCAATCACCAACTGTATGAAGTTCAACACGAGTAAGTGCCAGATTCTGTGCCTTCGTCAGGGCAGCCCTGGATGTACAGACAGGCTGAGCAATGAGAGGATGGAAAGCAGTGCCATGGAAAGGGGCCTGGGGATCCTGGTCTGCAGCAAACTGAATATGAGCCAGCAGTGCCCTGGCAGCCAGGAGGGTCACCCGTGTCCTGAGGGGCATCAGGCACAGCACCGCCAGCCGGGCAAGGGAGGGGACTGTCCCACTGTGCTCTGCACTGGGGCAGCCTCACCTCCAGTGCTGGGGGCAATTTTGAGTGCCACAATGTAAGAAAGGCGTTGAGCTGTTAGAGAGTGTCCAAAGGCAGGCCATGAAAATGGAAAGACCTTGAGGGGAAGCCCTATGAGGAGTGGCTGAGGTCACTTGGTCTGTTCAGCCTGGAGGAGACTAAGACACTTCCTTGTGAGGGGAAAAGGAGGGGCAGATACTGATCTCTTCTTTCTGGATACCAGTAACAAGACCTGAGAGAGTGGCATGAGGCTCTGTCAGGGGAGATTTAGGCTAGATATTAAGACAAAATTCTTCATCCAAAGACTGGTCACTGGAGCAGGCTTACCAAGGGAAGTGGTCAAAGTGCCTAGTTTGCCAGAGTGCAAGAAGTGTTTGGAAAATGCTCTCAGGCACATGGTGCGACTCTTGGGGCTGCTCTGTTCAGGGAAACAAAGCACTGGACTTTAATGATCATTGTGGGTTCCTTCCAACTCAGGGTATTCACTGATTCTATGAAAACAGACAAAAATACCATAATTTCAGAATAGAATAGAATAAGAATAAGAATAAGAATAAGAATAAGAATAAGAATAAGAATAAGAATAAGAATAAGAATAGAATAGAATAGAATAGACCTGGAAAAGACCTAGAATAATCATTTAGTTTGACTGATTGACCACTTCAGGGCCAGCCAAAAGCCAAAATATGTTATTAAAGTCTCTCCAAATAGCTCTTGAACACTGACAGTCTTGAAGCATTGTCTCATTGTCCAGTATTTTTCCTCTTGCGTTCCATGAGGGGTTGCCTGTTCAGCCAAACCGGTCCTCTGTCCCACTTGCTTGATTTAAGTCATGGTGGAATTGCCTGTTCCTGAGCTTTTAGAATTGGTTAGAAAATTGGCAGCACTCATAGACTCCTAAGTCCTCCACAGATTCTCAGTGTTCACTGCTAACTAGGTTCCTGAGTAGTTTGAGGTTTGCTGTCTTGAAAGCCAGGGTAGCAACTCTGCTGACCTTTGTAGTCATTACACTGAAAATTCTAAACTCAGCCATTTCATGGTAACAGTGACAGAGCCAGCCACCTACCACTGCATATCCCACAAGTCCTTCTCTATCTGCAAATTAGAAATCCAGGAGGGCATTTTTCCAGTTGAGTCACTGAGTGCTCGTGATCAGAAATTATGTCTCACAAACTTCACAAATTTCCCAGACTTGCTTGTCAGGGCAGACAGTATTCCTGTATGTGTGGGAAGTGGAAATCCCCACTAAAGGCAGAGGTTGCTGATCTCTCCTAATCCTCTGTAGAGTAACTTACCAGTGATCCTATCCAGGCTAGGCCAACGGTAACAGACACCAACTGCAACATCTCTTTTGGTTTTCATCCCTTCTTTTCATGCAGTGCAACTCTTCCATGTTGCCCGCCCTGCCTATCCCTCCGGAACAGCCTGTAGCACTCCATCCTCCAGGTACAGGACTCATTACACCAAGTCTCACCAGTATCAGTGATATCACAGTTCTGGGAACCAACCAATTGGCCATCTGGCAGAGAATTTGCTGTGTGAATTCTGGAAAGATAAATTAAGAGAAGCAGTGATGACTAAGTTTTACACAAGCAGTTAAATGTAATGCCCAAGGAAGTTCCTCTGATTTAAGATTCTGTAAAGGTGGATAATCCTTGCTCTATTCCCTGCAATAACTAGAGTAAATGGTAGTAATTATTTATACTGAATAGAGGACTGAGGTACAAATCTTGTTGGAATTCAGTGGAGTTTACAGATAAGAATCCAAATGCCAAAGTATAAGAAGTCTCTATTGATACCTACAGGTTGTGATTAGGCCCTACAGCCAGAATGTCATGTACTTGAGTAACAATGACAATATTTTAAAGCATATGTAAGTTATGGAAATAGTTAAAGAATTTTCTTAAATTATTCCTTTGTAAAATGTAAGAAACTGTGAAACTTTGCTAGAGAATAAACAAAATATAGCAAAAAATTTCTTTAATTTTCCTGGTTTTTAAGGGATTAGTTGTGGGGTTTATAAACTTAAATTATTACTAAGTTATCAGCTGGTGTAAACTGCATTACTCATGTAATTTGGCATACACATTGAACATATCCGAGTTATGGATGAGAGCTGGCTTGATAAATTCAGTGTTGCATAGACTGTAATTGTTAGAAGTTGTCTTGGAAAAATCAGGTGGCACAAATAATGGAGAATATCCTTGTCCAGGAGCACATTTCAATGGTTGTATGAATCACGCATATAAATATATTTCTACAGTGGGTCAGAATGCTTCTCTCCATTTCCGTCTAACCTGGACAATGCAACCATATCTCCAACTTCTGTATTTTGTAGTGAAAGTGCAGGGGATTATGCAGTGAAAGTGCGTGGTCTTATACCTGGACTTTTTGTACATTCTATGCTGAACCATCTTAAATATAACGTATTTTTATTCTCTTTAATTGTAGACAAACTTCTGATGGTATTTAAAATGACCATCCCATTATTGTATCTCATTCCCAAACTATTACCTTTAACCTCTCTTGATTGTAGAATGAGAGTGGTTTTCTATTCAAAACCTTGACTGCTTCCATGGATGTGTCACAAGCATTCAGACATTTTTAGGACACTAACATCTGAATTTATTTTTTCTTTTGGAGATATAGCAGCAGAAGTAGTGAAAATACTGCTAGAGGTCTTATTTTTCCATATAATAGATGGGAACTAAAATATCTAAGCATGGGAAAATTGGTCCATTGTTCATTGAACGATCCTGATTCTTCATTTTAACTTTTTCTCATTCCTCCTCACACTGGAGGGTAAAAGATGAATTGGAAGGGAAGACGAATTGCTTTTGTGCTACATCTGAATGTGAAGTGCATTAGAGTTCTAGTTCAGGGAGCTGAGGTTAAAGAAGTTTATTTGATTACATGCTTCCAAATATCCCCAAAATAAACTGCGACTCCATGTGCTTTTTCCAAATAATGTCTGTATATTTAAAGAGAAGTTATTTCCAAAATACAACTTTTCAAATTACTTTCAATATTTAATTCTGTAGGCTTTCAGCATAAGAAAATTTTTTTTCAAGTATTTACAAAGCATTACTTTAATTTTACAATATCCATATGGATAACTGTATCACTCACACATGCAGGGAGTGACAACATTTGGCACAATAAAAATAGACGCATATCCATTTGATTTTTAAGCAAGTTGAGAGGGCGAAAAGAATAGGTATTCTTACATAAATGAGTAGTACATGTTTAAACAAACTCAGTTGTTCCCAGGAGAAGACTACAGCAAATACCATTGTCATTTGGTTGTTAATTTTGCTGTACACCTTACTCCTTTTTTAATATATTAATCTGGAGCTTGATTTTCATATTTTATTTTCAGCTGTGTGAGACGAAAAATCTGTTACATTTTTCAACCACGTATAACACAGAAGGAAGAAGTAGGTTTCCCTTTTGTGGTGTACTTTTATGTGTAACAGAAGGGAATAAATGGCCAAAGAACAAGAAGTTCTATGTGTCCTATTTCCAGAGTCTTGCTGGCCATTGTATTTGGCTAGGTATAGAAATATTAGCAAGCTAAGATCCAAATGGGATAATAAATCATCATCAAATAACAGTGCTCTATAGATTTTTTTTTTAATTGACAACCTTTTTCAGTCCACAGGTATGTTTTTAAATTTCATGTTGTATAAATCAATTGTCCTTTTGTACAATTATTTTTGCAACTGCTCAGGAAAGAATGTATACTATCTGAAGACTCCTCTCTGATGTAAAGTGCAGTAGCACTGTGCAGGCGAGGTAATGCAGCCTCCTGGTTTGCATTAGTAAGAACATTGTCAGAAGGTCAAGGGAGGTGATCTTTCCTTCTATTCAGTACTGCAGTGATTGAAGCCATGGACTTTGCAGTGTGGTGGTGAGCAAAGATGTTTATTGTGAAGTGATAATTCCTTATATATTACAACACAAACAGGAAGCAACTCTACACTACAAAATGCTCCAATTAACTATCTTCTTTCACAACATTACCTTTTATGGCAACAGGTAAACAATACCTATTAAGGTAAAAAATGGTGTTTCTCACTTCTGACAGGTCCAGCACGTCACAGGCCCACAATGCAGGTCACAGGTCCATAATGCACACTTCCTACTTCCCCTGTGACCAGGATGTTTTTACTGGTCCCAGGGCTTCTTCCAGACCAGAGACAGAAGATCACTTTGGCTTTCAAGGCCTGTTGCTCTGCTACCTATATCCTGTAACTCCATTGATAAGACACATTTAGGGAACTGTGTCCAGCTCTGGACTGCCCAGTACAAACACATGCAGAGAAGTCCACACCAGGAAAAAACACATGAGGAAGTGACTAGCGCATTGCTTTGTGTGAAGAGAAACTGGAGTGGCTTGGGACTGGTTCAGCCTGGAGAAGAGAAGGCTTAGATGGGATATTATCAATTTGTGTAAATATATAAAGGGAAAATGCAAAGAAGGTAAAACCAGGCTCTCTCCAGTGGTGTTTAGTGGCAGTGGCCACAATACAAAAGACTCTAAAGTACATCTGAATACAAGACAAAGAAAACCTTTTTACAGGAAGTGATCAGGATGGAACAGTTTGCCTATAGAGGTTTTGAAGTCTCCATCTTTGGAGAAGTCAAAAACCCAGCTGGAGACAGACGTGGGCAATCTGTTTGTGGTTGAGTGAGGGATTGAACTCCATGACATTCAAAAGAGCCACTCTATGATCCCATGGATATGAGGGCCAGCTGGCATCAGTCATATAAAAGTGAGAAGAGAGAACAAAGACTTCACAGTGCATTATCTGAGTGTGGTGTGCAGTCAGACTGCTTTCTGTGTCACAGATATGCTGATGTTTACTGTATAGGGAGGAGAATTTAAAGAAAAACAGCAACAGTATAAAGAGGGACTACAATTCTGAGAGTTTCCTAGGGAAGAATATCCAATGATAAAATATTTGCACTGCAGTGGCTGTATATCTGCACGTTTTATTTAGTTTTCTTTTATTTATTTACAAGATTTAATTATGATAATAGCATGAGGAACACAGAGAAAATTTTTTTAAAAACCCCAAAAACATTAAGAAATCAGGAAGGAGAGTCATGATGAATTTTTTTTTTTTCTTATGTATGGTCTATGATAGTTAAGCACTCAAATAATACATAACACATAACCCAGGAGAGTGAATATATGGATAATAGATTCTTTTTATTTTAGCTCTGATATTTTCATTACAAAGTCAGTGAGAGCCAAGTGAAATAGATGCCTACTGTAAAAGTAATGAGTTTTATAATATGCCATATAATTTTGAGAATGCCTATGTAAATGCCTGAATGATTGGAATTGAGATGTTCCTGAAAAATACAATGATATTAAATCTTAACAAATCATGTAAAATTCTTGATTTTTGTGAAGTTTTTCAGCAAAAGGGAAAATCCATGGACTCAATGATTTTTTTCGGAAATTTGGGGTAAGGAAATATTACACATTTAAGTAATTATGAAAGTAATTGCAAAACTGACTCTTTCACATTGTTTTCCCATTTAGACCTAGTTAAGTAACCTTAACTGTTTTCTCAGTCAGAAAACCTCCTATGTGTGTTTTTATCTTCTCTGTCTATGGACAACACACTCTGGTTAAAAAAAATCTATTTTCCTGCTTGCATATCTTATATCAAATTATTTTCTTGAACGGGTTCAATACTACTGCCAGTATTGAAGCAGAGCAAATCAGTAGAATGGGAAGAGATGTCAAACCTGGGCCAAAATTTGTATTCAGTCTGTGCATAGCTTTTGCATTTGTAATGTGAAAATGTTTGTCACTTTTCTCAACACATGTATGGCATTTTAAAATTACACATCCTAATGGGCAAGACTGCTTCTTCATGAGGTTTGGGATGGTGCTCCACAAAATATGTCTCTGATGCCCATTCCAAAATGACATCCAGTATGCTTGCAATATAATCTTTGCATTTGATTCACATGGATTCTTTCTTTTCTTAGAGTTGCACAATGATAAAATCAGACCAAAAAGCCAATAATATATGATACTTTTGTTGAAAAATTTTAAGTTATTCAGAGAACTAAAGAAGAGGACTAGCTTTTCTGAAGACATTTATAGATGTTTAAATTATTATTTCCCCCATTTTTTATAAGAACTAATTTTAAGTCTGGCCTGCTGCTCAGACCCCATTTTCACTAAGGACAATGGAAAGAAGAAGCAACTGGTATAGGTATAAATTATTATGATCACAAATACCCATGAAAGAGTATCAGTCTGTGAAACTCGTGCTTTCTAAGTCTCTTTAAGGGGAAAAATTGTTGTGTCAGAGATAAGAACCACTCTCTGCCCCAAGGTTGTGATCAAATGCTAAATCTGTTCCAGTATTTTTGTAAATGTCAAACATCAACAGGCTGAGTGTATTGGCTTGCATTTACTTCATTCTGTTTCAGACCCTTTAGGTAGAACTTGTGGTGACCCTTCTGAGCTTAGTTTCAGGCCTGCTCTAGAAACCAAATGTGATTTCTGGGTCCTTTAATCATAAATAGTAGAAATAAACACTTGATGCTACCTGTAGGGTAGGAAGAATGACAGGAAAGAAGAATCAGGGGAAAATAATTCTTTCTTTTTAGAGTGACAGAGTAGCCTGATCCCAAGGGTATGAATAATCAGAATAACCCAACTGTTTTTGAGTGACGATAAAGAAACTACCGCAGGCAGCTGTAGTCTTGTAATGCGTCTCCACGTGCCAGCAGTGTGAACTCTTAAGTGGGATTTGACAAGACTTGTTTGAAGAGGTACTCAATGTTAGCAATTTGAAAGCTGGAAGGGCTAATAGAAAGAATGGAAATGTTGTGTATTTAATTTGATGTGGCCACTGTTCCCTCAAAACTACCAAAGTTTGCATCTTTACAAACACACAGCTACACCACCACACCCCAGCACTCTCCAGGAAAGTAGAAGTAAGTTGGAAAAATGTAGAAGCAACAGTATTTTACACAGCCCCCCAAATTTCCTGCATTTTTTTGGTTTAGTTTGAGGACCTTCAGTAGTTTATGATGAAAATGTAGAAAATAATTTTCATTTGCATTTCATTTATTTCACAAGAATACATAGTCTAGTTTAAATTACTGTGATTACAGTGCTAAGTTTAGCATCTTCTTAAGTGTTAGGAGAGTGGTACTAGATGCACTCAGTGAATAGCTGTTAATGTGTGCAGTGTCTAAGTCACAGGTTACTATGCAGCAGCAAAGTCATTATCTCTTGTCAATGTGAGTATAAAATAATCTAAAGCAGGGAACTGGAATATCACATTTTGTGAAGGCTCAATGCTGTGTCCCTCACATCCAATTGCAAGTATATCAGGTAGCTTAACTATCAGGTAGATTCACTGAAGCTAAAAAGATTAGCACAGCTAGCAGGCTGAATTTCAAAAAATACTTGCATCCACAGAGACTGATTAGGGTTGGATGATATTTCTACAGGCTATGATGAATTCTGGTGTATTTCCCTTAAGGAAAGATTATACTATATTTTCTAGCATATTCTTTCTGATTATGCATGGAAATGTATCTCAGTGACCCTCAGATTGCTACTAGACTCATTTGTCTCACAGCTAGAGATCAAAGTTTATTAAGATACAGTAAAATGAAATATAGGTACACTTGGGAGAAATAGAAGACAGAAAGTTTCATGGTCACTCTAAATCTGTAGTTTACAGTGAAAAGGTGTTGTATACTAAAGTTACCTCCATCTTTGAGTTATACTCAATAGGAGCTACATGAAATTGACACAAGACTCTGCAAATTGCTTGAAATGAGTTTTGACCCTTAAGCTTGCTGTACAGTGGGATGCTTGCATGCTAAAGACTCCAAAGGAAAAACAGGAATAAGTGAAGAGTGGCTTTGAGTTTTGAGTGCAAGACTGCTTATTTTCTGGGTAGTTGAACAGTGTGTTACAGTCCTTTGGTGTTGTACTATAACATATGTGAACCATATTTTTTTTTATCTCCTGGAAAGTGTGTACCCACATCTGCCTAAGTGCAAAAACAAACAAACAAAAAAACCCTACCCCAAACAGTTTTGAATCTGCTTGGGAAAGCTGGGAACAAATAATCTATTTCTAATCATTACCAGTTTTCACGGGTACAAAAAACCTGTATCTTACACGTTGGCCTTATTACAAACTATTTTATTCAGTAAAATTCAATTTCTACCCGTTGTGGCAACATGTTTTTTAAACTAACTTTTAATACTTTTAATACTTTTAATAGAAGGGGGCTGCCTCCTTCACAGGCACAGGTGAAAACAGTGTTTTCAGAGCTAGTGCAGCAGGTTTGGTTGGCACATGATGAGCATCTTCCTCACTGCTGCTCTTCCCTGCCACACAGCCCCAGACAAAATGAGCCAGAGCTCGGCTGACTTTGTCAAAAGGCCACCTAGCAGTACAAAAGTTCTTCAGCACTGCAAAAGCCGTCCATGCTGACTTCTCCTTCATCTTGGAAGTGCCTCCATCAGACCTACAGCTGGCATTAATCAGCATGGCTGCACTGATTTAAAAATAAAGTTTAGTTATGCCAGTTAAAATTACACATCTACTGATATTACTGTTTTATAGGAGCTTGCTTAGCACCAGCAATTTCCTTTTTATATTCAGGTATATGAACTTTTAATGATACTGCCTTAACCTTCAAATGAAGTTCAGAGGTTGAAAAGGAAATCATAAAACAGGTTCCCCCACTATGTTTCTTGAGTTTCAGTATGCTTTTCCTTGATCAAAAATCTTTTCAGTAAGTTGAAAGGAGTTGCAGTTCTAGTTTAAAAAAAAACCCCACCATGTCATACACCTCAGGAAAAAAACAGGGCTTGCAATCTACCTAGCCTCTAAAGTTATTTGCAAGCCTTTTCTATGTGTCAGTGCTACCAAAATAATTATGGCATCCAGGTGACACATTAATGTCCAAAGGATGGGGTTTGGATGTTGTTCTCCGGTGTTAATTTGGATAGTTTTACCCTTTCTGGAATGCCAGCTTGCTTCTTTAGAAATCCAGAAGTTCATTAAAAAATTTAGACACTTTTAACCATATAGTTATCAAAAATACATGTCAGCAATAAAAATCTATGAAATTGTTTGCTTTCAGAGATTACTTGGACATACCTCTATTGCATCTGCCGTCACTTGTAAAATAAACTCCTTGCTTCATGCACTGTTCAAAGACAATAGTGAGCTTCTGTGATGACAGTACAATGCAATGACAGTAGAATGCATTGCAATTCCTTGGAAGCCTCCTTTTTACGAATTAGTTTGGTGTAAACCTATCTCTGGCAAATGAGCAAAAGTTATAAGTAGTCAGGTCATATGTTTATGATGTATATTTTCAATAGCTGGGTGCTTGGAACACTGTGTTTAAGAGCTTAGACACTATCTTTGTATCTAGCATTAATGAAATATTTTTTAAATTAATGTAGGCCTTGAGTCATGCAAAAAATGGAAGACAATATATGTAAATGAATTTGCACTGTGTTGGTTTTTTTTCTCACCTTTCCTTGCCAAGTTTTCTTTTATATTTTCTCTCTCCATACAAATATAATAGAATAATTAATCATATGATATTTTGCTTTTGACAGTTTTAGCCTCTTGAATACATTTATATCATCAGCCAGAACTTCTTTATGCCATATCCTTTGTCTTGCTATATCTTGCCCAGTAATTTTTAGTGCCATCTACTATTCACCTCAGACAGCATTCTACAGCCACTCAGGAATGATTATCTATCTGAGAAATCAATAAAATGAAAGTCTATTAATAACACACATTATAAAAGCCATGCCAACATGACTGTCACATTCTCTTGTGTGAGAGCTGTCTTAACATAGAAAAAGCTGTCAGAAACCCATTAGAAATATATCATTCTGACACCATCATTCTGCTTTTTTAATAGCGGGGTGTCAGCACCTCAATATTTTCCTGTGCTGATAGATGGGAGAGGTGGGGAATAAAGTTCTCTGTCACTAACAAAAGACTTTCAAAGCTTGAGTTCTGGCATGACACAAAATGGAAACAGCAGACTTGCCCCAGGGTCAGTGTTACAGACTAATGATGCAAACACACAGATTTTAGGAGCGTTTGAAAATATGCCAGTTTAGTTAGAGTGAGGGACTCTTGGAAAGATTCACATCAGAATAAAACTGAAAATTACTGACAGGAATCATTTTACTTCAAGTTTATCCTGATATCCTTGGGTGTTGTATGTTTGCTCATAGACCATGATGCCATGGGACCCTATGGTATCTTGTTTAAGAAAAGCAGTCTCCATCTGACTTTAATAACCATATATCCTGATCTGAGTGAAAAATCCATCTCCTCACAATATATACCTCTGTCATCCATTTCATGGGATGACACAACTGAAAAGTTATGATTTCCTGGTCTGCTCTGAATATTATATGAGTCTCAGAGTAGCCAGCTGCAATCAAGGGTGCGGGATTACTGAAAAAAGCACTTAACAAGTAAACCAGGACGGCCTTTAAAATAAGTAGTATTGGTAAAAAAAAATCTAAGGAAAGTAATTGTAGTATTTTCACTCATTGTTTGGGTTATATTTCACAGCAGATGGCTGTTACTTTTCAGATTTGCAGCCTGTTTTCCACTTTTTGCATTGTTTTTCGAAACTGAATTATGTCCTGAAATCCTTATGGAAGAAATCCTGCCAGTCTGCAGGATCTGGTAATTTAGCTTATTCTCAGACAAGGCATATAGAGGAAAGAAATTATTATCATTTAGGATCTTTATGTAGAAGAAGACTGTACATTACTGTGCAAAGCTGAATATATGCTCTCCATTCCTGTGGCTCCAGAGGCCTGCCTGTGAAAGAAGCTGATACGGTGTATCATCTGAGATAACAACACCTATCACCTCCAGGTGTCAATCTGTTTTGCAAGGTAGATGTGTTTGAAAATCCCTGACCACAATGTGAAGAGAGAAGACAAAGCTGGCTCCAATTTGTGCATGAAAGTATCAAGCAACTCTGTGTCACATAACTTGGGCCATGGTGCTGTTCTCTCGCTACATTTGTTAAATTTCTACATGGAGTTTTCAAGAACTCAAGTCAGTTTGTTTGAATATCAGAGTGTTACTGAGGTTTCAAACACTATCGAGGATTTGAGTCCAATAAGTTTTGATTGGCATGAATAAAGTAATTTGTTTTTACTGGTAGAATTTTATGCAGAGTTAACTGCTTTTAAACTTTTACACATAGACAAGTGGCAGTTTCAAGGGGTACTAATGATGCGGAAGAGGTGATGAAACTGCAGACTGAGACAGAAGACAATTGAAACAAAGAAGAAAATGATACATTAGTATCTATGTGTAGAAAACATGACAATTTACGTAGTAATTAGCAATCATAGATGTTAGTGAAATAATAGTGGAATAGTGGGAAACCCTCAGATTCAAGAAAAGGGTGCAAGAAATGACGCCTTGGATTTAGAGTTTCTGAAAAATAGTATCAGTGATTGTATAAGAGTATTTTTCATTAGTAAATAGATTTTGGTTTGTGTTGAAACACATCTCTTAATTTATCATAGGACTTCTGTTCTTCAGAACTCTATTACAGAGAGTAAACCAGGTATACAAGCACCATTAAAGAATGTTAACCCTGCTCTCTTTCCAGGAGAGAAGTGCTCTTGGTGACATTTAGGCTGCAGTATCTAAAGGAAATCTTGGTTGGCAAAGGTAGAAAACAAAGATGTTAGAAAATGGACCAAAGCAAAAAGAAAGAATATTAGCATCTTCCCAGAACATTTGAAAGGGAAAATAGACACGATGAATGACAGGTAAGCTGTGGATGGACAGTAATGGGTAGGCTGGCAAGCTGGATTTAGATGAGGCTCTGTGTGTGTGTGTGTGCGCGCATGTGTGAACATGCCTGTGATGACATTATTGGTCTGTTATTTGTCTGAAGCCTTAAATGGTGCAATTTCAGAGGAAAAAAAAACCCAAAGCAGAAGAAGTCCTTTAGTCTAGTCAGTATTCAGTTTGTGAATTGCATCTTCAATATGAAACTGACATTTTTGCAATGTCTCAGAGCCTGTAGGGGAATGTCAAATCACTGACTCATAGAATGGGTTGGGTTGGAAGGGACCTTTAAAAATCATCTAATTCAACCCCCTGCAATGAGCTGGTGATAAGTTTTGTTAGCCCACCTGACAGAGCTGGAAAATAAACAAGCCTTCAGGCACACGAGTCTGTTAAGTCTTCCATCATCAATATGTCTACAACAGCCTATTTTGTTTAATTCTAGAAAACTAGAAAATGTGTTTTTCTAAATTACTGAGTCAGCATTCAGTTTGTTGAATAAAATGGATTAAATAAATTTACTAAAGGAAAGATACTTAGAAGAAATATTTCATATAAAACTGCTATATAAATTTTGCTAAGTCTAGAAGGTGATTCTTTAGGTCTGTGGAAAATGTCATCTGCATTTTTTCTCCTGATGACATTAATGTAAACATTGTAACTTCTGTTAAAATTCACTGTTCCAACTGGGAAGAAGGCAGAAAAAATTGCATGTGTATAAATATTTACATATATGTATGTGCATGATAAGGACTGTCAAGGGCTTCACACCAGATCATACAAAAGAGTTTTACTCACTGAAAATTCTGTGTCAAAAGTTCCTGTACAGACCCAGATTATGCAATAAAGATGTTTTAGATCTCTGCCTCTGTCATGTTTGATTGAGAAAGACAAAAATCTTGGTGGGGTCTGCCATGCACATAAGCTCCAGTTATATATACAATCAGACTTATCATCAGCAATATGACTTTGGTCTTGCACAATAATATTTAATCTGCGGATGTCAGATGTTACTAAAAACATGCAAAGGATAGTTGGACGTATTGAACAGGTGGAGAAACTGAAGTACTTGTAGAGTGACTTATCAAAGTTCAACACAAGCACTCAAGAAGTCATGCAATTTTTTCCCCGTATTTGTAAACTGTTTTTCTCCAAATAGAAGTCATAAATTTCATGTCTAATAATTGAGATTCTGACCATTAGTCATGCAAAGTACATTACTAATATTGAAAAACAAAACTATATTTTTCTACATATTATTTTAAATATGCTTTCAATATTTTTTTAAGTTGTCATATTTCAAGCTATTTTTTTATTTAAAATATTACTACTTCAAGCCCATCTACCTGAAAATTTTAGATCTGGAACATAAACTGTTCATATGCCAACTGGTTTGACTTGTACAAAGTGACTGAACTAAAGGAGAAGATGAGCAATCTGAGAAGTAATTAGAGAGTATCCAAAGGAGAGCTATGAAGATGGAGAATGATTTAGAGGCTAAGCCATATGGGGAGCAGCTGAGGTCACTTGGTCTGTTCAGCCTGGAGACGAGGAGACTGAGGGGAGACCTCACTGCAGTTACAACTTACTCATGAGGCAAAGAGGAGGGGCAGACACTGATCTCTTCGTGGTGACCAGTGACAAGGTCTGAGGAAATGTACTGAAACTCTGCCAGGGGATAGCTGTGTATCAGGAAAGGTTTCTTCACCCAGAGGGTGGTTGGGCACTGGAACAGGCTCCCCAGGGAAGTGGTCACAGCACCAGCCTGACAGAGCTCAAGAATCATTTGGACAATGCTCTCCTGTGCAGGGCCAGGAGCTGGCTTTCAATCCTTGTGGGACCTTCCAACTCAGAATGTTCTATGACTCTGTAATACTTTTAAAACCTGACAGATTTTTTTTCTCCTGTAAATTGATATATTGTCATCGAAGTCCAATTAAATCTCAGTTTTTAGGGTAACATCCTTTGCAGATGCAAATTGGTGCAGCTGCCATGGGTTTGATAGGGATAAGCTCATTCTATATTGCTTTATAATCTGAAACAATCAAGATTGTTATGGAAATAAACTGTGTTTCGAGAGGAAGTAGCCATAAATATTTGTACACTTCGGAAAGAAATTATAATCTTAGCACATACACTCTCTAAAATAGAAATCTATAAGCAAAATTAACCCTCCAAAAGCTATGGAAATTCTCAAGTCTGCCTGAAGAACTGTGTTGTGCCTTCCTTCACACCTGCATGCGATGCAAACTGGTGTATTGTTTTATCCCCAGACACATGTTCACTACTTCAGAGCAAATTGACATAAAAATGCCTGAGTTGCTATGCTGCATTTTGTTCTTTGCCTCATCAGTCAGTGTGTGGTCCAAGGCTTGTCTCACACATATTGTTCAGACTCATCTCTGACAACAAATTTGTTCATCTCCTCAAACCTCAGTGCCTCAGTGATGATGGTCCGCTTATCTCTGCAGTTCCTTGGAAGGTTATAGAACCCACGATTCACAGATGCTTGTGGATTGAAAAAGAAAGGCAAAAGGGTCCAAAAAAAAGCTCACAAAGTTTTACTAGCATACTACACACTTGGCATGGAAATTTATAAATATTTTACTCTTAATAATAATAAACAACACTAGAATAAACAGAGAGTGGGAAGAAAGAGGGAAAAAAAAAAAGAGAAAAATGAAAGGGCGATGAGACAGGAGAGGAAAGGGTATCAGCAGTCCTGGGTCTAGCACTGATTGAACTAACAATGTGTCCGGAGTGCTGGGGTGTGCAATAGGATCCTTCCCATAGATCAGTTTTCCCCCCGGGCTTTGGTTTCTTGCTTTTCACATAAGTGAGTTAGTAGGTGCAGTCCAGTCTTCTGTGTCTTTCTGGAAATGGTTCAGGAAGCTTTGAGGGTGGGGTTTTTTGTCTCAATCCCCCTTGCTTGCTCCTTGATCACATTTTTGCACTTGTGTTGTATGCTGTGCAGTCAGCATGCACCCCAACAGGCAGACTACCTCCAGAAAGGTACTGCCACACCTTTGTACAGCTCCCTCTACAGGCAGATTCTGTTCTAACCAGCCTGCCTGAGTGGTCATCAGAAGAAATTTCTTCATGGGAAGATTTGTTAAACTTTGGAATTGACTGTATGGGGAGATGGTGGAGTAACCCTCTCTGGAGGTGTTAAAAAAAATATTGGATGTGGCACTAGTGCCATGGTTGAGTTGAAAAGGTGGTGATCAGTCTAAGGCTGGACTTGGTGATCTCAGAGGTCTTTTCTGACCTGAAAGATTCTGTGTGATTCTGTGATTTTGTCATTGGTGTTTGAGGAACAGCAATACATCAACTCCTTACTGTTCAGGCTTTTAGAGAGGCGAGATGGTATTGTAGCCATTTCAGGGTTTTCAGCTGAGAGAACTGAACTTTTTCTTCATCTCATCTCACAATGTTTTTTTTAATTTTTCTTTTTTAAAAATAAAAATGCTCTGTAAAAGCTTAACTATATCCAGAGGAGAGATTAATATTTTATACAAGAGAGATCAAATGCTTGTTGTCGTGCAACTGACAGTTTTGTTACAGGAAGCATATAAAACAACACTTTGTGACACCCTGGTTTTGGTTGTGGCTACCCTTCTTATTTTGAGAAATACCTGCACTGCATTTTTTTGAAAAGTCATGTGGGAAGGTTTGGCTAAGGACATGACTCAGGGGGGTCTCCAGGTTTATATGTACTGCCAGCAGGGAACCTTACTAAGGGCTGTGACCAAACTAGCACTGGTCCATATATTAACCAGGTTCTGCACTCAGGGTCAGGTGGGACCTCCTGAAGTGGCCTTTAACTTTTGATTGAGAGCTCCCACTCTTCTTGGATTATGCTCTCCTATGAGACACAGACAGACTCCTTTTTCACATTTGAATCAACAGGGCTGCATCTAGAAAAATGTGTGAATGGAGGTGGGGATATGTAGTCCAGCAATTATAAACTCCTTATTATCTTACAATAGAGGCTTTCAATAAGCAAACATAAAGGGAAAAAGAGTAAGAACTATTGTACCAGATAAGATTATTTTAATTAAATTTAATTAACATACTCTTGCACTACCATATTTAAATTCAAACTAATTTAATAAATACATTAATTATGTTGATTAAATGGAAATTAATAGGTGATTCAGTATGCCCTTCAGTTTCAAGAAAAGTGTTAAGTCTTTTACCAAATTATATGCTCAGAATACAGGAGACTGTGCAAAAATATAACCTCTTTTCAACATTTCTGTCCTCTCTGATTCTTTCATGCTTAATAATTCCTTTTCTAGAGTTGTGTTTCTTAAACTTTTATTCTTGAAGGACCGCTTCACTTTTAAAAACAATCCATAAATTTCCTCAGTATGTGTTGTTAGCTGGAAGGGAAAGTAATTAAAAAATTATTTATTATTTAGGTATTAGAAAAGTCTGTTTTGTACAAATATGTAGTGTGTTCTTATGATTAGGAATGACACGGTTAAGATTCTGGATGGTTTAAAAAAAAAGAATTAACAAAGTAACCATATATCCATCTTCAGAATCTGTTACATACTGTCACCTTTCCATATACATATTTTTATTCTTCTTGCATTTATTTCCAGTTCATACCCGAGCTTTTGGGAAGGAGAACTGTTGATTCATGAGGCACTTTTTGTGACCACCAAAAGACTGAGCAGTATTGCTTTAAAGAGTTGTTCTTCTAGTCATGAATTTTTTAATGCAAGTATGAATCCAAATATTGAATTTGCATGGATTGTTGATGTAGTAGTCTACTGGAAAGAGTGTGTGGTAACATTTATTAATCCCTCATTCAAACCAGCCTAGATATTTGGGTCTTCACTAAGTAACTAAATCCTATTGTTTTAGTGGTGTTTGTGAAGCAGATCTGGTCCATCAGGTAATATCTTCTGTAGAAAGCTGGCAAATCAGCTTTATATATGTACAATGTGTGTTCTGTTTTGCATCTTTCAATCCTGACCTTTTCACTATCCAAAAGGGGAGGGACATTTTGACCGACTGTGTGCACTTAAGTTTCCTTGCATGGGAAGCAGGATGTATGCATAACGGTCTCATCCAGCTGTGCAACCACCACGTGGCCATGGTATCTAGACCAGAAATAGAACTCTAAGGCACAAAAAACCTGCACCAGCAGAAGCCTTCACTACTAAGCTGATAATTTTTGAAATTCTACCTCTGACATATGAAATTTGAATTATTTAACCTGTAGTATATTTCAGGGACTTGCAGACTGAGGACCATATTCCAGCCCTGAAATGTGAATGCATGTCTCATCAGGTGATGTTCACAGAAAGAGAGAAACAAAAGGGACATACAATTTGTACTGCTTTTGGTTATCTCATGCCTGGCAGTGAAGCGGAAAATACCAAAACTCACTTCTGTACTTTAATAAAACAGTCTCCTGGCTTCCATAATAGCTGATAAATTGAGCTAAGCAATCACAAAGATAAGGGGCTCTTTGAAGAATAAGAAATTCTTCTCTTCTTCTACTTCTTGCCCCTCTAGGTCATGGCCAAGTGTCTTTAGTGTGCTGTGGAAGTGGCTGTAGTTGAGACCCACTAGAGAAAGGCATCCGACAGTGGTGTGACATAGTACAGCAGAACGTGTAGCAGGAAAGCCAGCAGCAGAGCTCTGCAAGATGAAGACTTGCAGTGTTCTCTCAGGTCCAGGAATCAGAGTCAGGAAAGGGGACCAAGAGTATTTTGCTCCGTTTAATATTTGCACTGAATCTAATGGATCTGGGTTTTTTCTCCCTGTAGGATCAGAATTCACTGAGAGAACACAGAATGGGGTGCATGAATGAAGAAGAGGAAAATATGAAAAAAAAAGTCTCTGACTGTACTAGAAACTATTTTTTTACCATGGTTTTATAGGAGACTTATATATATGTGTTTACATATAGACATATACACATTATGGGCTTATGGATTATGTCTCAAGTACCACATTTTTCTTGAGTTTTGTCTTGAGGCCAAAGTTATTTTTATATATGTATTTACCATTCTTGTTTAAAAAGTAGATAATGATATTTTTTTAAAGTGTATTTTAAGATTAAAGAAATCCCACATACCATTCTTTACAAACAAACTACAATTTTTCTTTGCTCTATTCCCTATGTTTTGACAGCACCCTTTGGAAAGCTATGCATTTAAATTTGGCTTCCTAGATTATTTGTCTGTGCTGAGGACTTTTGAATCCATTTCATGAAGGTGAATGAATAGCATTTGACTTTCTCTGTGGTTGCAAGTTGTCTTAATACCTTGTACAGTAAGGCCAACGACACTACAAAGGCCACTTAAGTGAATTGCAGTATTTGTAACAAGAGCTCCATTTCGCAATAAAGTTTTCATTCTTAAGCACCCCAGTAACCAACAAACAGGTATTTTTAAATTGCCTTTTCTAAATATTTGTACTAGCTCTTCTTGGTGCAGTCCAGATTTACAATACAACACACAAAATCCAAAAGAAAGGGTGTACAAGGGTCTAAACTGATTACATTATGGTAAGCAATTTTGCTGTCAAACCTGTTCCCTCATCCTGCCTTTTGCAGCTTAGCAAGTTGTCTTGGGTCACTTTGAGACTAGAGATAATGTTGAAACAAACTACTGAGATATTTCTGTAGTCATATTATATAATTTTAATTTATCATTTTAATAAATGATACATTTATTAAATTGGTTAAATACCAGATTTCATTTCTTGTATAGCAGACAACTATGAAACATATTATAAATATATACTAGACTAGAAAGGCACCCACTTACTATCTTTTATTAAGATTTTTCTGAAGATATCTGTTTTAGTGTTATATTGCAGAAATTTAAAGTTAACTTCAGCCTCTAATAACCTATTGTTGGTGTTGATAGCTGGACACTGGTAGCCCAAATATTAAAAAGATTTAAAAGTAATATATTTTGAGACTAGTTAGCTGTTATCTGGTTAAAAATGAAAACCATTTGGCTTGGTCCTTAAATTTTTCCTTTCTCTTCCTCCAGTTTCAGGTTGGTGGTTTGACTGTTCTTCCTATTTAATATGACAGAAGAAATCTTTTATTGACTGTCTGGTATTGTTTCCTTTTGTGGTACATGCCAACTGTCATGATGATTGTTATAAGAAGACTGTTGCAGCATTCTTTTTTCCAAAAGTAATTGGTCAATATCTTAGATATTACAGTAGAGTTCATAAATAACAGGAAATATAGTACTTCTTGATAATCTCATTTTTAGAGGCCATGTTGTACTGAAAATACTCTTTATTTAAACTGCTAGATTCAGGCAGCAAAACTCCAATTCTTTTGTTTCATGTGATTACTGTTTCATAAAAAAGTATGAAAAATTTGGTGAGTGAGGACCAGAACATGGGACCGTTTCTTTCCAAAGCACTGAGTCATACTCATGTTGCTCTTTTTTTCCCTATTAAAACTAATATTCTTTACTACACCAGTGACACTGCTTCAATAGGATTTTTTTTTCTTTTTTCTTTTTTCTTTTTTCTTTTTTCCCTTTTTTTTTTTTTTCCCCAAGCAGAGCAGTAAATAATTTCTTTTCAGGGATGAAGAGAGAGTATATTATCTGCCAGTCAAGAAAAGACCCTGGAAGATGGACAAAGAAGATCAATAAAACAGAGAATGTGTCATCTCTCTCAACAAAATGTGCAAATCTCAGAAAAAAGCAATTTGTCTTTCCCTTTCACTGGCAAATCTGTGGCTGGGATGCTTCCATCTACTTCTTGCTATTCTCCTAGGGTAACAACTCTGGCTACCAGTTTAATCATTCTTCAGGGAAAAAATGACATCCCTTCATTTAAACAACCATTTTCTTACTTTAAAACAATCTATTTTCTGTGTGGCAATAACCAATCTTCTTTCTTATTAATTACAGAAAGTATGAAGGACAAAGGCTGGATGATGTTTCCCCTACAGGGAAGGGTAAAATCAAGCTTTTTCGAAGATACTCCAGTGGCTCAGGACCCTCCAGTTAACTTCAAAAATAATACTGGAAAACTTTTAAAACTAATTTCTCTCAGCTTCTTAGTGGTTTGCCAGATTTGAGTCAAAAGCAATTATAGCTTACATCTCACAGCACTTAAGCTCCTAAAAGTTACCGTATACAAAGGTATATTAGGTGCAGATGGGAACCTGAAATGATGTCTAAGCTTTGAGCAAATAAGTACAAATTCAAGTCTGAAGCTCTGAAGGTAGGGGACAAAGCATGATTCAATTTCTATTCATAAGGAAATGATAATTTTTTTACACTCATGACAAGAATACTATGTTTTTATGGAGTTTTGGCTTTTGATTCCAACTTACTGGTCTCTCTTTAACTATTTTCAGAATTGTACTGAAGACTGATTTTATGTCAGAAATATATGGTGGAGATAAAACCAGATGGCATAGGAAGATACTGGACTATCAAAAAAGCAAAATCAGAAAAATGGCAGAGATGTTCCAATTATTCTTTTCTGAAGACCTGGCAAGAAATATTTAGTTTTGAAGGTTAAGAATTATTATTAAATATGTGTTTGTCTGGTTCATGATTTTGCAGATACATGTTCCTCCAGATTACGTCTAGTTAGGGGTAAATCTACCCAGAACGACACATGGCAAATTGAACATGGATTAGCTGACACCAGTTGACAATTGTGCCTTTCACAGAATCAGAGAATGGTCCAGGTTGGAAGTGATGAACCAGATAGACCATATAGACCACCTGGTCCAACCTCCCTGCTCTGCTCAAACAGGGTGATCCTAGAGCTCATGACACAAGGATTGTGTACAGATGGTTGGCTAGTGAGGGAGAGTCCACAACCTCTCCAGACAGTCTGTTCAGGTGAAAATTCCTGTGCATCAGTTTCTGCTCATTGCCTCTTGTCCTATGGCTTGGCATCACCAAGAAGAGCTTGGCTCCATCCTTTTGATTCCCTCCTTTCAAATACTTATAGGTGTAATTGATCACGTCCCCTCTCAGTTGTCCTTTCTCAGAGCTGAACAGGCCCTGCTCCCTCAGCTTTTCCTCATATGAGAGATGCTCCACTCCCTTTGTCATCTTTGTGGTGCTCCACTGGAGCCACTCTGGGAGCTTCCTATCTCTGTTGTGCTGAGGACCCCAGAACACAGAATTCCAAATGCAGCCTCATCAGAGCTGAATGGAGGGATAGGATCACTTCCCTCGACCTGCTGGCAATGCTCCTCCTAAAGCATCCCAGGATCCAATTGGCCTCTTGGCCCCCAGGACACACTGCTGGCTCATGGACAGTTTGTGATTCACCAGGACCCCAGCTCCTTCTCCGCAGAGCTGCTTTCCAGCAGGGCACCCCCTGCCTGTGCTGGTGCCTGGAGTTGCTCCTCCCCAAAAGCAGGTCCCTGCATTTGCCTTTACTGAATTTCAAATAGTTCTTCTCTGCCTATCTCTCCAGCCTAATGAGGTCCTTCTGAAGGGTTGCAGAGCTCTCTGGCCACTCTTTTCATCTTTGTGTCATCAGTGAAATTGCTGAGGAGTCACCCTGTCCCTTCAACCAAGTCATTAATGGATAAAGTAAAAAATGCTGGGCCCAGTGTGGCACCTTGGGGGGACTTAACTGGTGACAGGCCTCCTACTTGACCCTGTGCCATTGATTACCCTCTTGAATCTGCTGTTCAACCAGTTCTCAGTCCACCTCATTGTCTACTAATCCAGTCCACACTTCCTGAGTTTGCCCTGTGAGGCTATTGTGAGGGGCAGTGTCAAAAGCCTTGCTGAAGTCAGGTTAGACATTATCCACTGCTCTCCCTGCATATATCCAGGTAGTTGTTTCATCATAGGAGGCAATGTTGGAGTTTGGGAGGGGTGGAATTTTTTCCCTGTTCGGTTGCTAGGTAACTAATGATCAGATACTTAAGGACCATTTACTCTTACAAAAGAGACAAAGGATTTTTGGCTGAGGTATGGCAGGGGGAGGGGAGATCAGGTCATTGATAACTCACTTGGTTACAGCATTTGGAAGAGGGAGCAGTGGAAAAAGCTGCTGTCTGCTTTTTGGCTGTTACTGCAGAAAAAGCCCGGCTTTGCACTGTTTTTTTTCTACCTGGTGGGTGAGTGTTTCCCTTGGGGAAAAAAGGGCACGGGGCTCCAACCCTCTTTTCCCCTCCAGGAGGGTGCATTCCCCAGTTGCACTGCAGTGGAACCGGGTCCCGGCTGCCCCGTGACCCTGCCTGTCACAACTGAGGAGTTCCTGCCACCTTTTCGTTGCTGGCTAGCCTGGGTGAGCCCACCCTGCCGTTACATCTCCCTGCTCTGAACTCCCTGCCCAGTCCATCCTGCTGCACTCCGTCCCTGCCCAGCCCATCCGCCATCACCCTCGTGAGACCAACCTGACCTCGCGCCACAGCGCCCCCTGCAGCTGCGCGGGAGCCATCGCAGCTGCCCTGCCCGGCCGGGAGCCAACAGCGCCCCTGCTGGCTGTGACCGAGACTGCACCGAACGGGAAAGCGCCTGGCAGCCCAGGGACATCTGCCACCGAGTTTTTGGTTTTGTTTGCTGTTACTGATTGTTTACATCATTATAGATACTAGTAAAGAACTCTTATTCCTTTTCCCATATCTTTGCCTGAGAGCCCTTGATTCCAAAGTTATAATAATTCGGAGGGAAAGGGGTTCACATTCTCTGTTCTAAGCAAGATTCCCACCTTCCTTAGCAGACACCTGCCTATCAAACCAAGACAGGCAATCAGATTGGTCAAGCATTATTTATCTTTGTTGAATCCATGTTGACTACTGATCACCTCCTGTCCATCCATGTGGATAAAGACAGCCTCCAGAATGAGGCACTCCATCACCTTTACAGGGATTGAGGTGAGGAAGACAGGGCAGTAGTGCCCTATGCTGTTTCTCTTCCCATTTTTGAAGGCTGAGGTGACATTTCTTTCAGTCCTCAAGCCTCTCTCCTGATCAAGAGTGACACTTCAAAGATGTATGTGAGTGGTCATTACTATGGTGTCCACCAGCTCTCTCAGCCTTTCTGCTTGTCTTTACAGAGGGGCAGGCTGTAGTCCACACAGGCATCTCCCCTCATCTCTGCAGACACAGACACTCCTGTTAGTCACATTTGCATCTGCTTCCAGGCTGTTCCCTCTGAAAAGACCATGTAGACAAGCCCAGTCAGCAATGGCTTTTACTCACCTTGACCTTTACGGGGTGATGACTCATTGATGAAAGGATTCTTCCTTGTCAGGTTTCCTAGTTTTCTGTGTTTCTTCTGGTACCAATTTAAAATAATCAGCTGCCTGTTTTCTCTTCTCTCACTGACTGAGGAATTTATATTATGTGCAACACTAATAGAAAAATGTCATCCCCTCAGACATAGAATTATACAGTGTTTTGTAGACAAACTTAAGACTAAACATCTTTTACTTGGTTGCTGCATTCAGAAAAAAATTGTGATAATCTTTCTATTCTGATTGTACTTCAGAAGTTGAGGGAGAATGTGTGCTGTGTGGTGCAACAATGTGTGTGCATGTGCTTGTGTAAGGAGAGAATTAGTTGTTGAAATGAATACAACATGAAGGAGGTACATGTAAAATACCTGATACAGAAGGAGAAGACATTGTGTTTTAACCATCATACCTAAGAGGACTTTATATTTTAAGCAGTACTAACAATGCTAAGCAATGTGGTTGGTTATGGAATGAATGATGTTGTACTTCGGTCCTGGTAAAAAGAAATCCCAATATTTGTTCCTTTTCATGGGTATTTACAAGGGGGTGGTGTCAGAGGCTGAAATAGTTCATACCTCAAACATTGATATAAAGTTTTGCTCATTATGAAAAGAACTGTATAAAGAAACTACAACCAAAGAAGCTTTGGTGAAGGTACCTGACCAGGACTTTGGAGTGAGAGTCAAACTGCTGAGATTAGATACAGGGAAACCTATTGTTCAGTCATCTCAGGCTGAAGGAAAGGAATGCATCCACAAAGGCCGAAGCCACCAGCTGCACTGAGATTCATCCCCGGCTGAGTTTGGGGTGGGGGGAGAGCACAGCTCACAAAGCCAGGTCTACACAGACTTCTCCCCCAACCAGGGGAGGAAGAGGAGGTTTTGGGTGCAGTGGCATAACCTCTGGTGAGAGGCAATAAACACCCATCCTCCCTTACGCAAACTGGCCCATCTGTGGAGCCCCCAAGCCCACAGGCCACATCCACGGGACGTTCACGTGAGAGGCAGCTGAGGGGGTGTCATAATCCATCAAAGACCCACCCAAAGTGCTCGGCCTTGCTCCACCGGACTGCACGTGATGCAAGCAGAGTCTGCTACAAGAGGCTGTCCCTCCCCCGGGGGGACATGCCTGGACATTGCCACCTGGCCTGAGTGTGTATTAACCCATGGGATTCTGTGCTTTTTTGGGGGACCATCACCACCAAGAAGACCACCTGGAGAGGATCAAGGCTGCATCATTGGGATCCACCGATGGTGATAGTCTTTTATTCTGTCTCTGTCACTCTCTTTTTGTCCCTCCCACCTCTCTTCCTATTCCTCTCCTCTTTTCTCTCCCTCTCTCTCATATTTACTATCAAATAAAAACCATACTATTGACTGGCATATGATCGTGTTTGCACCTTAATACGGGCAGAGGTATCTCTAAGAACCTTAATAATTGGATTTTAACAGGTGGGAACATGAGGGTGAAGTTGGGTATGAAGAACATATGGGTCAGCAGTCCCCAGAAATAAAAACGGCTTGGGGTTTGGTTGAAAACTCCATTAAAACCCATTTATTTTCCAGCAATATAGGCTCTATAAAAGATTAATTAAATTTTTTATTTATTGAAGACATAATTCCACACGGTTATGGGAACTAAATAGAAACCCACTATCTAAATTAGTCCATTAAACAGAATCTAGTTCTTCTTGAGCTTTTTGGGTGTATTTCAGTTGGTGTCTGAGACATTAAAGTAAGCAGTATGTTATGTACAACAAAGTTAGCCATTTGATGAACTCAGTAATAAACAGGAAAAAAGTGTTTAAGCCCTACCAACATGCCAATATTTCCTTCATCTGTGTTGTGCCATGAGGACAGGACCATGGTCTTTTGAAGAGTGGTATTTTACACAGTATGAGATTTCTTATCAATAAGGTTTGAAGTTTTTATTGTAGTATGTTTTGCAACGTTTTTTCGTACTTGTGGAAAAAAAAGTCCACTTATGCTCATGTAGCCCTGCTGTGCACAAATTCCCAAGGGACTGCACAAGACTGTGCTGGCTGGAACCACTAGACTACCTACTATATTTAAACCCTCTTGCCCATGACACAGTCTTACTCCTAGTCTCTGCGATGTGAAAGATAGTAAAAATCACATGCAGAAATTAAATATATGGACCTTGAGATTTTGAATAGCAGCAATGTCAAAACAAAATAACAAATATCCAGCTATTTCATGGGGATAACATGGTAATATTTTGTACAGTTTTAGAGCTATCAGGTTCCCTTATCATCTGTTACTGGAGCTTTTTGAAGTGTGCCAGGATGCAAACCCCACAGGCAGATGAACTACTTGGATATACACAGGTTATCATATGTGGTTGTTCGGAAACTCTCAGCACAATGCAATAAATACCACATGGAGAGGAAAAACCTCTGTGACTTGTGCAGCTGCTCTAGAGAAGAAAAATAACTTAATATGAGTCACCTTTCATCAGTAGTTACAAATTTCAAATACTCTTAAACTTTGATCCTGACTCAGATACCAGGTCTTCCTGCACCTTTCTATTTAAATCTGTTCACTTCCATCTCTCCAATGGCATAAAAAAATCAAAACTCTTGCTGGATTCAGGCAGTGGGAAGACAAATTAGCTGGTATTTTTGAAATAGTTTCCAGAGCATTATGATTTTGGAAGAGATATTTTTTATGACTGCTAAATATTCAGCACATGTCCACATTGTTACAGCAACAGGATTATAAGTATTTGTTCAAAGGAAGGTTGGGATAGAAATAGTTTAACAGGTCTGTCCAGGAGGAAATTAATCAAGTCCCAGTAAATTGTGCAATAACAGATTAGAAGTGCTAGTAGTCATCAATTTTGTGGCAGATTTTTGCTCTGTATAACACATCATATTACTTACTGAAAGTAAACAGAGCTGCATGTCTGCAGTGAGCATCTGTGTATCTCTCACTAGCAGAAGATATACCAGTGCACTGACTACTCCCCAAAGAAACAGGAGATTATTTTAGTATAGTTCTTTTTTTATTAAGCACAATAATTAATAAAGTGTCTAGGTTAACATAACAACTCTCAACATCTGTTCCCTAACCTCTACAGAACAGTAAAACATGAATTACACTAAGTTAGGTATTATCAATACCTGCAGTTCCCTAGGCTTTTAATACAGAAGGACATCAGTCAGAAAATAATTAGAAATGCAAATAGAAAAGTGTGAGTGATACTCTGGTGGATGAGTAATACAGGATAAATCATCAATAAGACTGTGCTTAGGACAGATTTAAGACATATGATTGGAGAAGGAGGGAAAAGAGGGAAAGAAAGTGGAGAAAGATAATTTTTTAAAAAGTTCATAGTCCTAAAATACCTTTTTTTGTAAACAAAGTGCAATATTGGCTTTACTCTACTCAGTGGCTTACCTCCAAATTTCAAAAATGGGTTTCCTTCCCTGTAGTGATGTGAATCAGTTTTTTTTCTTATTTTTCCTTAAATTGCTACTCAAATTGGTGTCTGAAAAACTATGAAAATCTGTAAAACTTTTTTTTGTTAGTCAAGCTTTTCTTTTTTTTTCCCTTTGGGAAAAAGCTGAGTCCTTAGGCTGTAGGTCTTCTAGTAATTCATGAATTGTAACTGTGATAAATCTCATTAGAGATGATAAATTAAATATATTTGTATACATATGTAAAAGACGCTAAACATAGAGGGGTTTAAGTGTACAAATCTATTGTCAATACTTAATGTTGAAATCACAGAAACTGTAATAAATGAGAGACAAAAGCATTATTAGGACTTTGAACTTATTTGACTGGGTCACTGTACTTGGTCTTGTCTTATCCAGGCGCTTGTACATTCCATTTACATATGTGTCAGAGACTGAAATAATTCATGCCTCAAACATTGACATAGTTTTGCTCATTATAGCAAAACTGTCTAAAGAAGCTACAACAAAAGAAGACTCCCTGAAGTCCCTGGCTGGACTCTTTGGACTGTAAGTAAAGCCGCTAAGATAAGATACTATTGTTTAAACACCTGAAGCCTAGGGAGAAACAAACAAGGCTGAGGGAAGGAATACATCCACAAGAGAGACAAAACCCAGCAGCCATGCTAAGAGTCACCTCTGGCTGGATTTGGGGTGGGGAACACCACAGCCCACAGAAGCCAGCTTTACACAGGCTTCCCCCCTAAAATGGGGGCCAGGGGGAGGAGGTTTCGGGTGTGACCTCTAGTCAGAGGAACTGGACATCCATCCTCCCTTACACAAACTGGCCCAGTTATGGAACCCCCAACCCCACAGGCTGCATCCATGGCACATTCATGTGAGAGGCAGCTGAGGGGGTGTCATAATCCATCAAAGGCCCCCCAAAGTGCTCCCCAGAGGCTTTGCTCCACAGGACTGCACGTGATGAAATAGATCCGGAGTCTGCTGCAAGAGACTGCCCTCCTTCCCCAGGGGACATGCCTGGATATTGCCACCTGGCCTGAGTGTGTATTAACGTATGGGATTCTGTGCTTTTGGGGGACCTTTACCACCAGGACGACCAGATGAAGAGGATCAACAGGACGCCACTGGGGTCTACAGAGTATCTAAAAGATTAAAGACAGATTACAGATACCTTCTCTTTAATCTGTCTCCACCTTACTCTCTTCCTCCACTCCCAACAGCCATGCTCCTTTTCTCCTATTTCTTTCTCTTCCTTTTCTCTCCTTCATATTTATTATAAAATAAAATCCATACTATTGTCACTGGCATATGGTCTCGTTTGCACATTCATTTGGGCTGAGGAATTTCTTAATGATTTTAATAACCAGACCCTAATAACATACTCACTGTCAAAGGCATGTCCAGAGTCAGCAAGACACTTCTGGATTTTTAGGGATTTTATTTAATTTGTTTTTAACAATTTTCTGCAATTTTCTTCTGCAGCTAATCACCACAGCTTCTACACTTCTCTCATATATTAGTAGCCTGTCTATATTGCTGACACTTTAGCTGTAGTGAAAAAGCGAATAACATGAATAACATGTCTGAAACTTATGGTTTAGAATAATTTATTTGTTTAATGTGATCTATGTTTGGAGGCAGATGGGGATAATATGGTCACAGAAAAAGTATGGTTTGCTTGGGATGTAGTTAATAAATAGACCCTGTCTTAGTGGAGAAATGTTTGACACAAGCTCTCCTGTGCTGATAGACATAAATAATTGTATTATTTTTATAATTTGTATCTGCCTTTTTATAGATAATTTCCTGAACAGAGAAAGTATAATTTAAAAGCACTAGTCTTCTGTCGGAAGGAAACAGGTCAAAATGTTTAGGAAAAGTCTACAGAAATAATAGGATTGTAATGGGAATAAAAGCAGGAGTTGTGTGACAGTTTTGTTAAATTATGGTATTTATTTATTTTTTATTATTCAGGATATACTTTTGAACTATTTTTTTTCTGTGTGAGCAAATCACATTTCGTAAATACAGAATGCACTCAAAGACAGTGCTAAAAGTGATCAAAGATGCTGTGCTATTCTATTGAATAGTGACATAATGGTGTTACTGCAGTACGGGTGACTGCAAGATCTCACTCCAAGATCTTGTCAATCGTAAGAGATCTAACTTCTTCACCTCTACAGTGATTAATAGAAAAAAAAAAATCTATCATGTTAAAGTTTTCCAAGATATCTTTGTTTTGCTCACATCAATCACACAACAACGAACATTACTCTGTGTTTGGATTATTATATTGCTCTAATTTGTGCGATGACATAATGTTGAAAGTTTATGCATGGGTGCTGAGATTTGTTGCATTAGTGTCCTGCATGCAGGTTGATTTGGGTTCATTTTGCTGAGTCAGATTTGCAATTGGAGTGTCTGAGAAGTTGTTTCTGGATGCCCATGTTCTGAACTTCACTGACAAGCATATGTCAAGAAACAGGTATTCTGGAGAGTTGTCATTAGGCTTTACCTGCATTTGAAAAGAAATAGTTACCTTTCATGACCACAAATGCCAATATAAAGAGGGAAAAAAACTGACCAAAAATCCAACGTCTGAGATGTCTCTTTTTCAGATGCTAAAAGGTATATGTTACCTACTGAGAAACTTAAGTATTTCATAGCTAGAGTAGTAGAGACAGCACATATAAATATACTTCAAAGAAGAAAATTCCATACAGCTTAAAGATTTCTCATGTATTATTAATACTCAGGTCTGGGTATTATTTAATCATACTGTGAATCTGAAGTACTAAAAATACTTTTGATTTTAATATTATGCAATCTTGCAAAGGCATTGCACTGTTTGAAACAAGCTTTTCTTATGTCAACTCAACACAATTCTGTTCAAGGTTTTGCTGCTGGTTTAAAACTTATGGAAATTATAGCTTTTTACTCATGAAAGCACTGCTGGATTTATTTGGATCAAGATGGTGACCCCCTCATCCAAAATTTTACAAAAAACCTGCTTAATATTCTTAAATTTATTTTCCAAATACAATTATACAATAATTTAAAAATTATTACTAAGAACCAGACCTTTATTTGTAAGTGTCCAGGGTTAGTTTCTGAATGGACTTTTCTACCTGTAATTATTTCCTCTGTGTGAGTTTAATAATGTATCTATATCTTCCTTTGATGAAATCATTCATTGAAGCAATTTAAGTTCACCCATCTCCAAGCATTTGCCATCACAAACACTCTAAGGCTGACAAAATATGTGATAGCTAAAATAGAAATAGTACTTGGAAACAGAACTATGCTCAATATTGATTTTTTTTTCTACAGACTGTTCTGTTTTTTTTTCAAGAACCTTAGCTTTGCAAAGAGACTGAAGGTCTTTATGATAGTGACCTTTTTATTAACTGGAAAAAAAAAAAGAAAGACTTATTGTCATAGCATCTATAATTCCATATAAGACCTAATGCCACAAAACTTTTACCCTAATTTGCGTAATACTTCCTGAAAGTATTGAGGATGTTGTTTCTCATTAGAAAAAAATCTTCATGATACAAAACATGCAGACTGCCTGGTCATGAAGGAGTTTAGATGATGGTAATTGCATTATTGATTTTCAATTAATATGTTTTCTCTTGTTTTTAATGATAATATTTAGGACTGAAGTCTCAGTGGTGTCAATTTTTGTATTTGTTTAACATTGAAAGGCATGCCAGCACACTAACAGTATTGTAGAATGAAAGTCACTGCAAGTTTAAAACTTAAATTCAGTGACAGTTGTCCCTCTTCATGAAGATGTGGCTTTGTAGCACTGATTTTCTTCCTTCTCTGTACTGCAGTATTGGGATGAAGACCTAGAAGACACATGGTTGCTAGGGGCAACTCAATGCTATAATGTTTATAGCAGAACTAGCAAAATTAATCCCTGTTTCAGAGTAATGTCTTTAAATGTCAAGGGCACTTTGATGTGGATGTATAGTCTTAAGTACATAAGAGTATCATATGATCATGTGGACTTTTCCTTCTAAGATTTTATTTTTCCTTTGATATTCTACCGTATCTGGCTGAGATAGAGCTAATTTTCTTCATAGCAGCATGTTTGGTGCCATGGTTTGTGTTTGTGACTGAATCAGTGATGGTAACACAATTAAGTGTTTCTAATTGGTAAATTGTGCATGCACAGTGTTGAGATTTTATTTTTCTACACTCTCCACCCACACAGAACGAAAAGTCTGGAAAGACACTGTAGGTTGGGAGGAGACACAACTGAGGAGTGGACCCCAATGCACCACAGTGATGCTCCCTACCATATGATGTCATTAAATATATGTTAAACTAGTAAATTGGAAAAAGAATGTAAAAAAGGTATATTTTGTTAATTAGCTTTTTTTTTTTAACAATATATTTTTTATTGAGACTGTTGTGTTTTCTTTAAGCCTGTAAAATTTCACACAGTGTTAGCATTTGTCCTGCACCAGAAAAATCTTTATCATGTAAGGTCAGGTAGAGGAATTAATAACGTAATGCCTTATTATAACACTGTGCTGGACTTGGCTAGAATAGAATTATTTTTCTTTGTGACAGAGTTTTCTTTATAACACAGAATTTTTTTCTTCATAACATGCTATTTTGTTTATTTTATATTGAATTTCTGCTATTCTTCCTTTCCTTTTCCTTAACCTACTAAGTATACAGGAAGACATGGGTGAGTGGTTTTGGGGTGCTTAGATGCCTACTGGAGTTTACCCACAAAAGCAATTCTTCTAAATTGAAATACTGTATGGGAGAAATAATATGGGAGAGCCTTGACTTAAACACAAAACTTATTTTCATGACTTGTTGTTCAAATACAATCTTGGGAAAAAGAACCCTGAAAACAATCAATCAAACAGAAATATGAAAAAGTAAGTAATTTCTTTAATTCTACATCTGATTAGAGTCATACTGACAGGAGTAATGGACTCATTTTAATAGCTTCATAGAAAAATATTTTTACAGAAAGGTAAAAATCAATTTAAACTGGGGAAAGAAACAGACTGTCCAAATGAAATACTTTGTCTATTTACCATGCTAGGAAAGATTGGTAGTAAATGTTCTTTTAAACTTCTGAAAACTGGCTATTAAGCTGCAGATTTACGTTTATGTAATTTTTTTATCCTACCTTTCTTTTAATTTGAGAATTCTAGATCCATGAGTGTCTTGAACGTAGAGCTTGTGCTTGATATTTTGCTGTTCTGCATTACTCATCTATGGCATTCAGCTTATTTTCCTCTAGCCTCTTCATTATTGCTGTACGTATTAGAAATTCATGCAGATTTATAAGACAACTATTCGCTACTGGGAAACCCGTTACTAGGTGGCAGAATGACAAATAGGCAGGCAATGTTTTTAGGAAAACTGTTGGGTTTGGGGTTTTTGAGACTTTTTAAGGTTTTTTTTTTTTTTTTTTTTTTGTTTTTTTGTTTTTTTTTTTTTTTTTTTTTAGGAAATGCTGTTTAGGTTATTGCTTCTAAGAAAGCTCTGTGGCTTGATCTCTAATAGTGCCAAATTGTCATTGCTGACAATGTGGATGTTATGAAAACCTTGTGTGAGTGTGAAGTTCAGTTGGACATTAGAAGCATGTCAGCATAGGCTGATAGAGCTGATTTTCAGGCTCGCAGTAGGCAAAATTACTTAAATAAATGTTTATAGACACACTTTAAAAAAGTCAAATAGATTTTATAATCCGATATATACATATCTGTTCAGGTCAGACAGTTACTTTTTGCTCAGTCTGGGACCTTGATCTCTTGGGCTACAGAATCAAGACTGTAAAAGAGCAGCTGTTTCAAATCCTTCTTAACTAAGACAGCAGTAGACTGAAAAAGTAAATTGAGCTGTAGCAATGGAAGGATCTGGACCATATTCCTGCAAGGATCTGAAAAAACACAGAAATTGCTAGGAATATTAGTATGGTTTTTTAGTGGCTTCTTCAGTATTTTCCTGCCATTTTTCATCTAGAATTTTCTTCTCTTCCTGGAGAAGAACAGCAGTGTAAGCTTGTGAAACTCACCAGCAATTGGAACTGTTCTGAGATCAATTGAAAAGCTAGACTCTTCCCATATATGGAGAGCCTTGTCATAGCAGAAATCCCTTGTTAGTAGCTAAGCTAGGAGCAAGAGGAGTTCACTGCAATGTTAAATGATGGTCTGCTCCAAAAGGACCAGGGTGGAGATGGTAGTGGATATGCCTCTAAATTATTGCAACCCATGATTTGACTTGCATGTTACACAAATTACTATAGTAGGAATGGCTTGAACAAATCAAGGAGAAACCTTACAAGAACCCTGAAGCAGGGACCTCACCTGAGCTGGCTTTACTGCCCAGTAAGTTGATTTGACACCACTTCTTCTGTCCTGAGAGACCATCATAAGAGATAGAACCAAAAGTCATGGACTAAATTAACTCAGTGGACGTTTTGTGGATGCTTATGGACATTTATGGACATTTTACTGATATTTCATGGGGATGGTCCACAGATTAAGGGAATGACATCTGTGTATTCTACCAAAGAATGGGAAGGGGCGGGGGGAGGATGATTTTTGGATAGTGTGGGATATCATGATGCAAGTGATATAGAATAAGGGGTGGAGAATGTGATGGTTTTGGCTGAGATAGAGTTAATTTTCTCCATAGCAGCTGGTATGGACTGAGGATTTTGATTTGTGCTGAAAACAGTGTTGATAACACAGGATGGTTTCATTATTGCTGAGCAGGGATTACACAGAGCCAAGGCCTTTTCTTCTTCTCACTCCACCCCAGCAGTGAAGAGACTGAGGGTGCACAAGATGCTGGGAGGGGATGCGTGAAGGACAGCTGACCTCAACTGACCCAAGTGATGTCACAGAACCCTTAAGGCTGCAAAATACCTCTAAGACCATTGAGTCCAAACATTAATGTAGCATGTCCATGTTCACACTGAAGAGCACTCCAGATCAAGCATCCACACATTATTTTTAACACTTCCAGGGATGGCAATTCCACCACTTTCCTGGGAAGTGTGTTCCAATGCCTGGCCATCATTTCAGTGATGAATAAGTAGGCCCAAGGGAGATTATCTCTCATGTTTGTGGTCATCATTAGTACTACTCTAGAACTCAAATATGCTATTAGCATACTGCTGAGACTGTCAATACTGTAGGCTTTGGAAGCATGTATATACGCTAAGCTCTCTAATATCCTTTCATGTTTCATTTCTTTCCTATATTACTTATCCAGCCAATTTTTGTCAGTAATGTAAAAGGAATTTCTTTCCTCTTACAGAATAAAACAATTTTTTTTTTTTTTACAGAAGAGCTAAAATTTCTGATCTTTACTTGTTTATCTTACTTTCTCTTAGCAATTTGCATTTGTTTAATATAATCTTTAGTCGTGCATGCTCCAGTTCATCAGCAAAGCTTTTGTTTCTCACAAGTATTCAATATTAATAGCTTTGTAGTTTCAAAACAAGGCATGTGTATGACTAAGTAGGTTATAGAAAACCACTGCAATGCAATTAGAAGGACTGCAACTACAACTCTAGTTGAACAAAAAGAGCAAGGAAGATTGAAGATATAAATAGATGTTCCAAAGACCAAGTAGTCATTTATTAAAAAAAGATAATTGCATGTGTTCCCTTTCTGTTCAATGCACTCAAACACTAAGGCAAGATAAATGTTTTAAGTACTGTTTTTTGGCGAATAATAAGGAATCACATCTAAAGTCATTGTGACTGTGTCCCAGGGAGCAAGCAACATTTTATCAAATCCAGTCTGATATCTTGTAGCAATTTTCAACTTTGTGCTTTTGCTTTCATTCTTACATCAATCCTTTTTCTCACAAAAATTGAAATAACCTTACCTTTGTTTTCTCCACTGGTAACAGTTATTCATCAGTAAGATTATCTCAGACACAGTTCTGAGGGTATATAACACATATTCCTATTTCAAAGCAAAATGCTTTTTGAGGTTTTAACAGTGTAAATGAGTCAGCAAAAAAACTTCTGCTGTTTACTCCAGGCTTTAGAACAGAAATGCTGTGTTTTTGCAGGTGAAAGGTACATATCTCTGAACTCTTGAATTGTTATCTTGTCACAAAGGGAATTCTAAATACATTCCAGGAGATCAAGAAGTAGAAAATCTGCAAAAATGTTTAAGATAATCTACAAAATTTGTAGTGAAAAAATTCATCCACTTCTCCCTTGTCTCCACGTACAAGGTCGAAAAATACACGCAAAATCCTTTCATAATTAAACCTAAAAATAGACAAAATTTGATTAATGAAAATTATTAATTAAGTAGCAATAAAGAAAAGAAGAAGGTGAGTGTATAGGTTTTGTTTCTGTTGTGGATTTTGGATGGTTTTCAAAAATATATTTTTCTTTTATCCTTCGGCTTTGGAATTTCAATGAATTGTATGTTCTGTTTCTCTTCAGTCTGTTTGTCACCAAATGGACTTAGGCACAAAAGTGCTTTCAGAGGCAACCAGTGGAAACTATTCCTTCAAAAGCTGAACATATCACACAGGCAAAAGAAAAGGGAAATAATAACAGCAAACTTAACTCCCCCACATAACTAATATGCCTGAACACATAAACTGCAGAAGGACTATTCATCTGAAATTAGAATTGCACTCCACGTAGCAAGAAGAAACAAAACCAACCAAAAAACTCAGGAAGGTATTTTTATGTCTCTGGGGCAAAGAAACAATATACTAAGTGAGAACTAAGCCTTGAAACCAAAGGCCACAGCCCAAGGAAAAAAGAAGTAGAAAATATAACAAAACTTACTGAAAGGAAAAGGTAATAATTTTGCAGAAAAGTACTGGCAAACTCATTTGCCGTGTGGGCATGCTATGACAATCCCCATAGCATGCAACTCCAATCCTAAGTTGCAACAATTTAAAGGCGTTTTCATTGCAATCACCCCTGATCCATTTGGACGAGACTACTCAGTTTAACACTGAGATGAACTCCTCTCCTCGCCCCTTTTCTGGTTTAGTCTTATCGACAGACTACAGTCCCCTAGAGGGTACTTGGTGCAAGCGGAGCCTTATGTATGAGCCACAGCCTCTTCAGGCACAGACTTATCACAGCCACAGTCACTCTGAGGTGCTCCAGCACAGCCTTCTCCAAGGGCCACAATGTCTTTAGAGATACACCAGCTCCAACACAGAGTTACTCCTGGTTGCACTTCCTCCAAGCTTGTACCTACTCTTTTGTGGACTAATCCATGGCAACACACTTTGAAGTGTTCCAGTGTAACCTCATGTACAACCACTGATGCTTCATGTGCACCTGATGCAGCATGAGTATCCATAGCCACAGATGTTTTGAGGTGTCCCTTCTTCAGCATGGACTTAGCATTGAGCCAGAATCAATTCAAAGCTATGTCTGCTGCCACACAGACCCAACCATGGCCACAGATGCTTTGAGGTGTACCTGCTGCAGCATGGACTTATCCACAGCCACAGATGTTTCGGGATGCCCTGCACCACTCACAGGTCTCAGTCTGTGGACTCATCCACAGGTGACAGTCCCTTCAAATGAAATTCATGCTGGAATTGCAGCCTGTTCAGCATAGCAGCACAGGTACAGCAGCACAGTTAGAGCAGTGATGCCCTGGCCACCTGCCAACCCAGGCTCACTGCTGTGGCTGTTATCAGAGAGGAGAAAGCAGAAAGCAGCTGCTAACAAGCACGAGATGGCAACGTACAGCCAAGTGAGCCCCATGGCAAGCGTGGGAGCTTGCTGGTTTAGTGCTAAACAGCAATAACAGACACAAATTCAGCCTAGCACGCCCAACCAAACACGTCATTATCTTGAACCCCTGAGCCCCACATTGGGTGCCAAAAAGGATTGTTTTCAGCACAGATCTAAAACATAGCTCCTTAGTAGGTATGAGACTTGAGCTTGATTTGGGACATTAATATCAGACTCTGAAAACTTAGACAAAACAAAAAAAGAATAGACTGGTTAATTTTTGCTTATGCAAATTATACAATTTTTGCTTATACATATTTTTACTTATACTGCTTAATTTTTTGCTTTTGTTTTGACAATCTCTTTATCCTACTCTTACTTCTTTGACATCCAGATACAGTAATTTCTCTCTCCCACTCCTTTGTCTCTATAGATTTTAATCTCTCTGGTAGGTACTGTCTTTTGCACTGTTTCTTTCACATGTACTTTCTTTAATATGACTATGATACTAAAAGTCTGTTTTTCTCTGAATATATTTTATCAATATCTGTTCATAATATCTCCTATTACATACATATTGAGGGTGAAGAGAGGGCAGATCATTAACCGTCATTCACCTTGTCTATTTAGCAGAATATACCTGAGAAAGGCATACAGGGCACACAGGTGTTGGCTATATAACTTTACACCACGTGCACAAAACTGATATCCAAGAGAAGACTAATATTTAACACCTCAGTCCTTTTTAGCATTTGATTTACAGTGTGTTATCAGGATGATGATGTTTTCTTCTCTGGTACAGGGCATAAGAAACCATGGAAATAGAGCAGCCACAGAGAGCTTTTAGAGTAACATACTTACCACCCAGCTCATGAATGCCAAACCCCTGCAAGCTTTTGGCCGTTGTTTTTACTGTCCAGTTTTGTCCCTTAGTACTGCTGAGAGACATGAATCTATGCTGTTTTAATTATTTCTTCATGGAAGTTGGAAAATTGCCATGATAGTTTTTGTTCCTGTCCTTTATGTTTCTTTATTCCTGACTAGAACACCAATAGTCACTAATTTTTTGTTTGCAGCCTGCATGTCCAGCAACCAAAAAGCTTGGCTTTTCTCTTTCCAAAGGCCTTGGTATATAGACTGTAATAGAGAGTGATTCTTGGATTATTTCTGAGAAGAACTTGCTGCTTTATTTGGGACAAGCAAGCTCTGGTCTCAGATTAAGCGTTCCTTCCATTTCTATGTGCCAGTGTCTCTCCTACTATCTCAGGTCTTTATTTCTGTTCATGCCTTTCATCTAAAAAGATCTTCAGTTTAAATATTCAATTTAAATATTACTTTCTTATAGATCTTCATTGCAATGAATTCTTCTCCTTCCTCCTAGCCTGGAGTTTGGACCATAACTTCAAGTTGTGACCATAAAGTTAGGACTATAACTTAACCACAACTTAAAGTTTGCAAAGTCATTTTTACTAACGGAAAATCATTACATCTTACTAGACAATTTGTAAAGCAGACCAATAAAAAGATATTTTGCTGTCTCTTGTTGTCTTGCCAAATATTTATTGCTTAGCTACAAAATTGTAGCAATTATACATCAGCCTTGTCCTGATGGCTGATTAAGTCAGATCATCTCTGTTCTGTTTGCTTCCACTCATGGGGGCACTGGGCTTCATTACTCTCTCTGTCTTCTTATTGTGTTACAGCACTGAGTCAGCACCTTATTTTTGAACACTAACTTCCCAAGGAACAGGGATTTGAGCAGACATAAAAAGATGGATAGAAAAAGAAAACACTGACTTTACTTTGGAGAACATGTGCTTTTGGTCTGGAAGCACAGTGCCAAGTTTTCAGTCTTCAAATGTTAGAGAATACACTGTAAACATCTTCTTCCAGCAGACAAAATATTTCCCTTAATAGAGAAATTCCTTCAGTATGGAAAATTATCCCCATATGGAAAACAAACCTTGCTGCTTGTCTCTCTAATATACTTTTCAGTTCCTACTTATATCTTTCAGTTCCATTGCTTCTGATATATTTAACTGTCATGTTCAGTTATGAACTGTATAACAAATAGTGCTTGTTGAAGATAAATTCCCCTCACATGGGGAATGTTACCTGGATGCAGATCCATATTTCTTTCTGGAAAAAAAAAAAAATCCTTATTTTAAAACCTGAGTAGGCTGGCAGGGGAAATGTTGTTTGGTTTGTAGGGTGTTTTTGCATTGTTGTTTTTTTGTTTTGTTGTTGTTTTTTTTAAGAATTGGTAGAGTTTTGTTCTCCCAGAAATCTTCTAAATTGTGACTTTTCTATGACTTCATGATATAATTCTTTTCTCCTACTTAGTTTTAGCACTTGCTGAACTTTTCACCCTGCAAATTAATTAGTATAGTACAATGTATGTAGCATGTTTACTTACATTGCTGCTTTACTAAAGTCGTCATAGGCTGTTATATCATTGTACAATTGCTTATTTAACAGACTGTCATACTATCTTTCCTTCCCACATATTTATGACATGGTAGGTAAAAGCACAGTAGAGATTTATCACAAATATTTTTATTTTCTTCTTTTTCCTGGAGATATGAGATACCGGCTTAATAACTTCTACCTCTTTTACTTGCCCCCTTACAAGAAAAAGCTTTGAAACTGTTTGCACAGACCTATCTACAACTTGTTCTCTACAACTGCCTGAAAGGAAGTTGTAGGAGGGACGAGAGGACATAGCCTCAAGCTGTGCCAGAGGAGGTTCAGTTTGGTCATCTGAAGGAATTTCTTTACAGAAAGGGCTTTTAAACACTGGAATGCTAACAGAGGTAGTGGAGTCACTATCCCCAGAGGTGTTCGAGAAATGACTGGACATGGGACTTGGTGCCATGATCTAGTTGACAAGGTGGTGATCTGTCAGAGATTGGACTGGATGGTCTCAGAGACCTTTTCCAACCTATATGATTCTACGATTCCATGACTCTGTGGTTCTGTGATTTTACAAAGCTCTAAAGATCAGTTTGATAAAAATAAAAGCAGAGATATTAAAATACTCTTCACTCTGCCTCATTATAAAGAAGAATAGATTGTCCATTCTGCTGACAAATTTTGTGGGTATTTCAGAAGGCAGAAGGGGTGTTCTCAAATGACAAGAACCAAATGTATCTCTGAAAAATGAACAACACTTTCACTCTGAAAAGGTTCTTCTTTTTGCAATTCATCAGTAAATGGAATCTTGGAAAGTCTTCTACTAAAGCACTATTAATTAGACTCCACAAGAATATGTGACAATGTCAGATGTCAAAGCAGAAATATTAACAAAACTGTTAAATTCATGAACTGAGGTACAAATTGCTCTTAGCGTAAAGCATTGTGTGCTTAACTCCCTGAGAGAAATTGCAGAAATAGTAGGTTTATTTTGTTTGAAGATCTGCCTTGGAGAACTGATTTTGCTAATGAAGGTTAGAAGTCTTTCCATAAGTCCCAAAAGCAAATAGGTGTATAATACTTACGGAATTTTTAAGGGGTTTTTGATGTATTTTTCTAAAAAAATCTGCTGCTGACAATGAAGCGAAATTAAAACACCTGCAGATAATGCAGAATACAGGCAAAGTCAAATACTAGTTATACATAAACATGCCAAACACCAAAGGAGCTTAATATTTTATATCTACACTATTTTTTTAGAGATCTGCAAATACTTTGCCATTATTCATAGTTATCCCACTATGATTTCTTAAACAGATGTCCTTAATATTCTCCATGAAGAACTATAGTATGCACTTGACCAACTTATCTTTCTACAAAGTTTATCTGTCTGACTTGCAGAAGTATAAAAAATCTATGGTTGCCACCATTCACATAGACATCATCCCAAAGAAGAATAAAAAAAATAGGAATGTGACCCAGAATTCTGCCTACTTCAGAAAAGCTCTGCTGTTTCAAGATCATTGCTAAGTTAGGCTGGTCCTCTCCTAGCCATACTCAGAAGCCTTTATATGAATTAATTCCATCTGTAGACCTGTTTATATCAAAAAGGATGCCTATACAAGTAAACCTTTGTGGAGTCTAAATCTGAGATATATTCTTTACAGCTTAAAGTAGAGGAAGACTAAACCCTCTAGTTTATAGAACTTCACATGACCATACATGTAAGTTAATAAATCATGCCTAGGTAATAGTATTTTGTGCTTGGCCTTCCTCAAATACCATGGAAGGACTTGAAATACAAATTCTGTCCGTGAATGTTCAGAGAATTAGAACACAAAGACACGTTTACAGAATGGCCGAGAAGGTATATGGTCTCTGGTCACGGCATAGTCCAACCCCTGCTGAAGCTAGGTCACTGTGATCAGGCTGTCCAGGATTGTGCTCAGACAGCTTTTGCCACACCTCCCAGCTTTGTGTCATCAATGAACTTGCTAAGGAGGCATCTGCCTTCCCCCCAAGTCATTGATGGATTAGTTTAACAATGCTGGGCCCAGTATGGAACCTAAGGAGGCATCACCAGTGACAGGTCTCAAACTAGACTCTTGTGCCACTTCCGACTTGTGCCACTGATCACAACCCTCAACAGCCCACTATTCAGTAATTTCTCAATCCACTTCACTCTCTACTCATCCAGCCTGCACTTCCTGACCTTGCCTATGAAGATATCACAGAAGACAGAGTTGAAAGGCTAGCTGAAATCCAGGAAGACATCGTCGACTGCTCTCCTCATCAATTCAGTCAGCTGTACCTTCATAGGATGCAATCAGGTTGGTTAAGTATGTTTTCCATGATTCATGTAAAGGGCTGTTAAACATTGGAACAAGCTGCTCAGGTAGGTGGTGGAGTCAACATCCCTGGAGCTGTTTAAGAAGCAACTGAGTGTGGCACGTAGTGCCATGGTATAGTTAATAATGTGGTGATCAGTCAAAGTTTGGGCTTGATGACTTAGGATATCTTTTCCAACCTAAATGATTCTGTGATTTCCTTTTGGTGAATCCATGCTGAATATTCCTGATAATCTTGTGTACCACATGCTTAAGTATGACCTCCAGGATATGCCATTACATGACCTTTTCAAGAACAAAGGTGAGATTGATGGCCTCTAGCACCCTGTGCCTTCCCTCTTTCTGTTTTTGAAATTGGAGGTGACATTTACTTTTTTCCAATCCTCAGGCATCTCTCCTGATGGTCATGACCTTTCAAAGATGACTAATGGGCTAGAAATGGTGTAATGGTGCTGGAGCAGGCTCCCCAGAGAAATGTTCACAGCACCAAGCCTGCCAAATTCTATGACACATTTGGACAACGCTCTCAGGCACATGATGAGACTCTTGGGGTGGTCCTGCGCTGGGCCACAAGCTGGAATTCCATGATCCTTTTGATCTTTTCCAAGTCGGGGTATTCTATGATTCTATACCTGCCAGTTCACTCAGCACTCCCACCTGGACCCATGGTATTGCTGATATGATATTTAACTAAATGGACTCTGACTCAATCTGCCTCATCAAGGGAAAGTTTTCCTTTCTCCAGACCTTTTCCCTGGTTTTCTGGGTCAGGCAGAGGCTCCAGCTGGTCTGACCCAGCCTGATCTGGAGCCTGGAATTGTTCCTTTCCAAGAGCAGGTTTTCTCATTTCCCTCTCTTGAAAGTCACAAGCCAGCCCTTCTCCAGCCTGTTGTAGTTCCCCTTAAGGACAGTACACCCACCTACTCTGCCAACTACTCCTCTCAATTTTGTATCATCAGTCAACTTGCTGAGGGTACACTCTGACACATCTTAAACATGATTCATGCGGAGATTAGGCAGTATCGGCTGCAGTATCCTCCTCTGGGATATGCTAGTGACTAACCTCCAGCTGGACTTTGTGACTTTGATCATTACACTCAGAGCCCAATAGTTCATCTAGCTTTGAAGCCACTATGTCCATATTATTTATCGCATGTTTCCTCAATTTGTAAGAAAACTAAAATAAAGAATACTAGGAGTAATTTTTTTTACAACATTGGATCAACTTTAAAACTCTCTCTTACTGAAATCTATTTTTTCAAGAGTTTAGAAACTACAATAAGGATTAACATGTTAATATATATAAAATACATAAATCAGTTTTTAGAAGCATTTTTTCCCATCATTCTGAGGTTCATGTTTCTTGGCTAGACCTGTTCTATGTAATGAACAATTTTTCAAGCCTTGTGTCTGAGTCTTGACATTTGTCCATTTGGTAGAATGTATGAAATATTTCTAGTGCAACCAACAGATGCTGAGTAAAGTGTTCTCCAGCAAACATTGCGATTTCCTAAGCCAGTTGTATTGCATTAACTTATATGATTAACCTTTAAGTGTTTTTACAATGGTGCTTGAAATATGAGCCATGCATTGACAGGCATTTTATGGGAGTTCTGTATATAATTTAACATTGTCTAATACACTTAAGTCTTTTGTATGTTTTGAGGAATGCACCATTAATGTATTTGGATGGAAATGAAAATTCCCCTCATTACCAAGCATTTCATGGGACTATTATTTTTTCTTGCAAGAATAAAGTGCTAATTTTTCTGTGGTGTTATTTAGTCTATTGTACTAAGGGTGGACAAGTTTTTGTATTCTAAAATTTAGATGTGCGATTATTTTTCTCTCAAGTATTTACTGGATTGAGGCTGAATTGCCCACATTAATTTTCTCCTGCTGAAGCACTTATTTCTGAACAGAGCACTATGACCTTGTCAGTTTTGAAGAACAGTGTTCAGCTTAGAATCTTTTGGAGCTTGTTGGCTCTGAAATTAAATTACATATTGTACATGAGAATGTTGTTCTCACATGCACTACAGAGGAAAAATTGAGAACATCAGAGATGCTTTTTATTTAAACTCTGAATTTGCAAATGCATTTCTGTCATTATGGTGATCAGTAATGCTTCCACCTGGAGCTTTACTTCAAGTCTCATTTCTCATTTTTCTCATAAAGCCAGATCTAAAGTTATGTGAAGAAATTACTTAGGGTTATATACTTTAAAAAAACCCAACAAAAACAAAATCAAAAGAAACTAGTAATCATAGGTTGTTAATAGAGAAAGAATATGCTGGAAAACCTTAGCTGGGATGTTCCAGTGGGAAAGCAAATTTGAAAGACAAAAAAGCAACATAGATCTTAATGTACTGATAAATTTTAAACCAGATAAGATGTACGTGGTCATTTGATAGAAATTATTATGTGCTTGAAACTGACAATACTGAATGTTTAAAAAAAATTAAATTCTATTTCTGTTGTGTTACTATTTCACTGAAAAAAAATGCATGCTTCCTCCTGTTAAGAAAAAAAGAGGAGGGGAAGCTTATATGACTCTCTCCTGAGGTCTGGTGCAAATGTCTGGAATAGCTTTGTGGAGAAAGGGACAGTTTTCCTGTGTTTCTTTCCTGTTAAAACTAGATCATATGAAAAAATTTTCAAAAGGTTCTCTGATGAAGCAGTGTAGCAAATAGCATTTAACCTATTGTACACTTTTGTCAATCTGTGTTACCTGCAGTTATTAAAAGTTCCATCAATATATGTGTGTAAAACAAGATCAAAATTATTTTATCTTATGTTTGATTTGTCAGTTGTCTTGGTCATGCTTAAAATTGTATGGCAAAAGTTAAGTTCTTTGTTTTGCTGCATGTACTGAAAATGCCTATTTTTTGCCTGACATTGATAACCTTACATCTGTGTGGTAGAGCGATGGGAAGCAGTTTTCTAAAATATATTACTTTAAAAAAAAAAAAAAAAAAAAAGGAAAAAAAAGTATTTTTGTTTCACTGTATTTTTAAGGATTTAGCCTAGCACTTCAGGAAATAGATGCAAAGATTTCCACTACCGTGGATATTGGATTGAGCACTCATTTGAAAGGCAGCAAGTATCCAGGACTGTCTGGAATCATGATACTTCTGCATATATGTATCTGCTGCTTGTTTTCTTGCAGAAATAAATCAATGCCCATTTACCGCTTGCTCCAAATTCTACCAAAGTTAGTATTACAATGATATTGTCTTCAGTATTCTTTCATTAGAGGCTTGAAGCACCAAATTAATCACAGAGCCACACAGGGTGACTGTGAATCTATTTTAGATTGGAGCTTTTCAGAAGCTAAAAACATCAGACTGTTTTGGAGCGAAGCAGTAATTTCTGTCTTTAAGTGGCCAATACGAAGGGCAGCTAAGTAATGGGTAACTTTACTTTTGAAGCGATTAGCTAAAATGAATATTTTACCTTTCCAAAGACAGTATCTTGAGTCCCAAGAAAGAATCCTGTGAAGTGACAGCTCCTCCATTGACTGATTTTCTTGCCATTGTTTTCTAGAAGATATCTTGTAATTTTGTGAAGCTGAGCCTAGGTTTATTGGATCAGTAATTATCTCATACAGAGGGAATCATTTTCATTTTCGGTGCAATTAGTGAATGACACCAAGAGTGCGTGTAGTCTCCACCTAAAGCAAAAGAGATCAGGCAGCACACTTGATCAGTTTTAGCCTTCCTGTGCCTCTGGCTCTGCGGAGCTGAGGGGATTAATAGACCATGAAAGAAAGGATGTGACACACCAGAAAATGACAAGATTTACACTATTTCCTGTGTCCTGCCTCCTGGCAAATGTCTATCAGAATAAGTGAATATGTGCAGCTCCTGCTAGCCTGTAAAATATTCACTTGCTAGGGTTTAAAAGTCCCTAAATCAGCATAGCCTGTCTTAACTATCTTGATGGTAAGAAAAAGCTCCCTTTTGGACAAGATCAGCAGGCAGATCTGAGGCCTGTGGTAACCATACAGTTCCAAGATTGCAAATTTCAGCTAGAGGTTCACTGATACATTGCTCATATATTGTCTTTAGCTAGGTGGGCACATAACAGTTTATGTGCCCACCTAGCTAAAGACAATATATGAGCAATATATGAGTGTCTATCTAATGAACACACACACACTCAGACACACTCAGACACACACACACACACACACACACACACACACACAGACACTCACACACACACAGACACACAGACACACAGACACACAGACACACAGACACACACACATAAAAGGTGTATCTAAAATTCCAAAAATTAAGTTAAAGGATAATTAAAATCATAATTCCCTCTTTAACAAGAGTGCAAGTAGATTGACAGTACTATGTAATTAAATGCTCTCTTTTCCAGTCAAAGTATAAAAGGTGATGACACAGGCTTCAGTTACATTGTTTTGTGATAGCATTTGAAATAAACTCATGAAAGCTTGTTTGGAAGGAAATGTTCATTAGTATAGTATAGACTTGCACTGAATCTGTGTGATTAAGGCTGATAATCTAGCACTTATTAAGCATAAAAACCTAACACTGTCACTGCCATGGAAGTAGTATTTCTACAAATGTATCTCTAAAATCAGTTCGTTATTATGGAAGACAAGTGTCCATAATAAAAAGAATTATTTTTCCCCAGAAAGTCCCTTTATAATTTCCTCTACACTCATATTCTACCATGAGCATTTTATACAGGTTTAAGTATTTGGTTTTTCACATTTATTATGTTCTTTTCGCTCTCTGCACATTATAGGCACACACTTTAAAACACGTTTTTCTTTATGTTCTTCCCATACTGTGCCAATTCATCTCAGAAAAATCAACATTTTTCAGGAAAAATGTGAATATGGGGAAAGTCAAGAAAGCCTAAAAAATTCTGGTGTTAATGTGGTACAACTTTAGTCTCTACCACCTTTGTAGCAGTTCTTCCTATACTGTTCTTGTGTACCTCCCAATCTTGACAGCTGGAGATATGATTTCATCGCAATATGCATGTTAAAGGATGGCAGGGATGTCATAGATGAAGGGGAAAGCTAAGTATGAAGATTTCTGTTTACTATAATCCAAGAATTGAGCAATTTCAAATTAAATAAAATTTATTTTAAGTGTGTGAGGGGGCACTGTTTTTCTTTGGCAATCTTGTTGTACAGAGATGATGTAATCAGGAGCTCCATCAATCTACTAACTCATTATCCTATCACACAACAGCTGTTCACAGTGTTAGGATAAGTCTGAACCCTGAGACAGGGATGCTGTCACAAAGACTCATATTTGCAGGAGCGGGATGAAGCATAGCAAAACATACTCCTGCAGCACCTCCAAGAGCTGGGAAAAAAATGTTCATTATCAATGTCCCTTTTATTGATTCTCTGAAGGGGAAATACTGTAAAGAGAGGTTCAGATCCAAAAATATGAATTTTAGATATCAAAGATGGAGGTTTTTCTCTTTTTGGCAGCTAGTGCAACAAAAGGAAAATGAAGGATTATTCAGTCTCAAAGAAGTCATGTGAAGGAAATATGACATTTTGTTACTTTCTGTAAGGGACTTTTGGCTATATTCACTCAACTGTATCAATTAGCATCAAATCAAAACATGAAGGTTAATGGAGTGGGCACATTAAGCTCAAATGTAAAGATTCCCCTGTTACATTCAGTGCCTCGAGTCTCAGGTCAGATTGCTGGCTCCTGTGTCACATTTCCTGGTGGAACCCATGGGAGACAAGGCAAGCAGAAATTTGCACAATGGCACTTTGCAGTGCACAGTGCAAAGATGTCTCCAATAGCACAGCGAAAGGGTGTGCCAACTGGATCTAAAAATCTGTATCTCGTGTGTTTAGCTCCTGAAATCCACACTGATCTTCCCATGTACAAGTTCCCTTTATGCCTTCACTCATGAGGTGCTTCTGAAGCATTTTCTTCATAACCGAAGAAAAGAACTTGAGAAATTTCCCGAGAGCAATAATTGGTGTTATTACCTGGTAGTGTTGTGAGTTTGGAGTGATGAAAACTTTCAGCATGGGAAATTGACCTCAAATCCTGATAAGTTCCTCAAGGTCCTGCTCTGTTCTAACATCACACTGGAAGGTATTAGATTTTCTTAGAGTAATAGTTTTGTGATTTCAAAGTTTTCTGATTTCAAAATTTGAAACACTGCATCTTCCTCAAATATGAAGTCTGTTGATATAAGTTAAGGCTTTGTTGTCTGTCACTGCTAGTGTCAAATATGTGTCACATACCTGAAGATGTGTGAATGTAATGATCCTGCTTCTTATTTTAGTCAGGATCAAAGTGTTCTGTATGTTCTGTTGATCCTTAGAGTAGTCCTGGATAAATTTAAAATATGGAAAATAGGGATAGGTAAAACATAGGACCATACTAATTGCTTAGAAGTCTAAAATGTGCAAACAAAATGGTGCAAACTATTATTTAGAATGGTTCATTGCTTAAAGCAATGGAGATATTAGATATGATTGTTATTTTTTATGTTAATCACTGGGGGAGAAGCAAACCTGAAGAAAATGAAAGAGAGTGGAAATACGCATAAGGAAAAAGGGTCTTTCATAAGGCAGACAACACGCAATGGGTATGTCAAACTGCCTCTTTACATACCTTGAAATTTCATTTCTTAATGTGCTGAAATTCTGTAACAGAAATGTTAAGGATGCTGAGATACCCAGATATACTGGTAGTGAGTACAAATGGAATAAGTGGTATACTTGGGTTACAATTAAGAAAAAATAAAATGAAATCAGTCTGATGCACAATAACACCCTTCCCATAGCTCAGCTGATGATGCCAGTATTTATGAAGACCTCTCCATATGTTCTCTGAATACAATGTTCTCAATCAAAATCTGGTTTGCAGGCTGAAGGAGTGAAAGTCTTTTAAGACTACAAATATTAAGGTAGTTTGATTTTGATGTGAGTGGGATGTAAGCATTGCAAGGGGCCACCTGGTGCCAACAATAAACTGATGATCATGTGCAAATGAAATTGTTCAGTGTTTGGGACCAATGTTATGCTTCCTGAGAATATCACATAGACTAGTAGAACCTTTTTTAGCAGGACTTTTTTTTTTCTGGGAAAGAGAGTAACTGCTACCTGCTCAATAAACTCTGCTTCTATTGTTTGCAATTCTGGAGGTGCCAGTAATATGTTGTAATTCTGTCTTAGAAAAAGAAATGAAAATACTCATCTGAGTACAGCAGATATGTAACTCGCCACAGGTTTGGATTTGATTGTCAGCAGGGAAGACCTGGAACTGTTTTTCTTATGACATTAAGGAAGCATTTCCTGTCTGTCAGAGTAGTCTTAGCATATTGTAACATATTCTTGGCAGAAACCTGAAGCTCAAGTCTAGTGAGTCTGTCTGAAAATTAATGTCAGTTATTTTAAACAGAGTTGTCTCTTTTTTGCAAAAAATCCATATTTGGGACATTGGTTGGGTTCTTGTTTGGTTTGTTATTTATTGCCTTTTTTGTGGTTTTTTTGTTTGTTTTTGTTTGTTTGTTTTATTTTGTGAGTGAATCCACATTTCTAGACAATACTCAATTGAAGTAAACTTTTGAATTCCCTGAATAAACTTCATTTCAGCCACTTTTAGCTTTTCTAGCCTTCACAATTTGTTTGGTACCTTTCTGGATTTGATTTATATACAGAGAGGTGCTATTTAGAGTTAATGTAGAAAGGTAACTATTTTGTAATCAGTACAGATCCAAACAGATTGCACTGGACCTGCTTAATTTTGCATGAGTAAACACTGTAAGGCCTCTAGTCCGCAAAGGCATAGTCTTGTAGGAAAAGTGCAAATAAAGCTACTATCATCTTCTACACAGTCATGTTTAAATATCAGCCTGAAAGAACTTTTTAACCTGCAAGTTTTAAAAGACATACCAGATACCCTATGAACACCTTTGGACAATTCCTGTTTCTTCTATTTCATCAAAATCACCTTACCATTCTAGTGCCAAAGTCCCAGCACTCACAATCTTTCCCTGAATGCTACCATGCAAAAATGACAAATATTGTTCATACCTGTCTGACTGAGACAAGTGGTTATTAACTATCTATTCTCTGCAGAAATAATTTTAAGAAAGCCTGAGGGCAAGGTAACAATTATAAAGGGCTTGTATTTAACGTGGTACACAGTCCAGCTGAGATCTTCCCAAAGTGAATTGTAAAACTATGAGAGCTAAGAGAATTGGGCTGTTCAGCCTGGAAAAGAGAAGACTTCAGGGCCACGAAATTGTGGTCTTCCAGTACCTGAAGGGAGTATGCAAGAAAGTTGGAGAGACTGTTTACAAGGGCATGGAGTGACAGGACATGGGTGTTGAGGCACTGGGACAGGTTGCCCTGAGAAGGTGGGGGTGTCCCATCCATTGAAGTGTCAAGGCCAGGCTGGATGGCACTCTGAGCAACCTGCTCTAGGGGAAGGTGTCCCTGCCCACGACAGGGGGATTGGAACTAGATGATCTTTAAGGTCCCTTCCCACCCAAACCATTTTATGATTTAGGATGACACACTTCCAGGATGATTGCTTTCATTTGCTGATCAAATATTGAAAAAGTTTAGAAACAGGGAAGTTCAAATCTATTTGGGGAAAAAAAAAAAAAACCTTGAAAATACTTGACATGAACTTGAAATTTAGGTTGTTGTAAAAATATAGAAATATCACATAATTTAAAATGAACATGCAATTTGTAAACGACATTGACAGGCATTGCAATCAACAAAACTCAGGGTGGATGTTATGACATCACTGATTCTCCACAGAGCCACCTCTGGTTCCTTTGCATGGTAGTTTTCTTGTCAGGAGCATTTTGCAGGTCTGTGTTGAAATACAAGTAATTAGTGTCTTGTATTTGAATTTATTTAAAGTGTTTTAAAATATCTATAGCCTTTGAATTAATTTTTATTAACTGGGTGGGTTCTTTTCTTCACAGCCCTTCACTTTTTCTTTCTAATTTCAAAGTCAGACTGTCGATGAGGTTAACAGACATTTGTTCAGTAGTTTTGTAGGGGTTTCTTTGAAACAGTTTGTATCTTTTTCACCATTCAATATAATTTAAATATAGACATATCACAGTTTAATTTGAAGCAAGTATGTTTTCCATTCCTAAATATGCTCACATTGAGATAAGTTTGCTCTGCTCACTACAGTTACAGGAGTACCAGAAGCACCTGAAAGAAATATTCTGAGAGAGAAATAACACGTGCTGTAAATCATTAGGCTGTAAGTCATTAGGCTGACAATGCTATCTGAGTAGAGGAGGAAACTATTAATGAGAAATTTTTACACTGGAGAAAAAAAATTCTTTTCTGGAAGCTTAGCAAAGATGAGCTATGATAGCAGACCTTGACATGACAAACGGTCATGAAATGGAGAAAAAATTGAATTGTCAGTGCTGTGACAAGCACTGGAGTCAAATTCTTAGATTCCTGCCTGTGATTTTCTGACATTCATCTGATTTTCCACATTTCTGTGAAGCCAGACTCTTCTTCCAGTTGTCTAAGTGTTTGCTGTTGCTGGTGTGTTTGCTGTTTGCTGCTGCTGGTGTGTTTGCCATGTTAATCTTCCATTTTCTCAAGTGGTTTACTGCCCAAAATAACAATACACATGCCAAATACCTTAAATCTATGATCTTAGCAGGTTTATCTGTGAGAAGTTGCATAAGCTACTGTTTGTGTGTAGCACGTATCTTAAAGGACTTGCTAATAAGCGCATAGGCAGCACCTTCCCTGCAGTATTCTGAATAAAACTCAGCAATTTTGGCATTGATAATACTTTTGTGGTGGTTGTTATTCTGCATGTGTGTGGAGTCATGTCACTTTGAATTGTCAAATTTTTTTTGAAACAATCAATTGATTTTCAGTTATCTGCCTGAAAGGTTTACTAATTAAAAAAAAAGAAAAAAAAAAAAAGAAAAAAAAAATATTTCACCATTTCTTCATCTCCTTTTGGTGTTCTGACAAATGGCATTTCCAGCAGTGATCTTTTGGTTGCCATAAAAGCCTTGTTTGATTTATGATAAATGTTAATTGCTTTCATATAGCTTCCAGCCTGTCCAAGTAAGTGTTCTAGGACAATAAATGCCATGCTTATTCAAGCACACTGTGTACAGAATATTATCTATTAAAGCCACTGTGGATTAAATGAAGCAGATAATATGTGATGAAATGTTTATTTTCTTCTTTTGGCTCACAAGACAAGTATGCATTACTACATAGCTAGATATTTTGCCTGAAGGAAGAGAGTTCCTTTGCAATTGTGTGGCTCTAACACACTGTTTTGTTTTTTTGCAGTGCTTTTTTTCTTTACACTGCATGTACATTACTTTTTTACTGGTGGAGCAGGAAAACACACACATAGCTGGAGAAGAAATAAATTATCTTGGGGCAAAAATATTATTGCAACCTGAGGTGAAGCAAAGTGGGGAAGCAATAAATTCCAATGAAGAATGTTCTTTTAAAATCAACAGCAGTGCCTCTAAAACAGATATTATCTTGTCAGTGTATTTTCTCACACTGTACAGAAGAATGAGAAACTTTACTGTATTTGACTAAATACACCCAATATCCTCTTAGAATTGTGAAAATTCATACTGTGTTCATTTCATGCCTATTTTTTTTAAGATGTTTTACCTTGAGGGACTTAGCACTGAGTAAATCCATCACAGGAAAGTATCAGCAGTGACACCTCTGCAGCTGCATTACATGATGAAATATTATAGGTTGTGATCACTGCAGCTTCCTCACAAGTGTTGTTACCAACCTCCCTCAAAGTCAGGCAAACTCTGAGATGCCATTTAACCTCACAATTCCCTGCAACTTTTACCTAAAATATTTTAGTTCTCTTTGTTCTAAGGAAGGCACAGGATTTTTGTGTCTGATTGGTGTCCGTATCTGTATGTATAGCTATATCCCCCCATTCTTCTCTCTCTCCTCCCTTATCTATTCTCATCTGCATCTAATCTGTATCTAAATCTATCTAGTTTGTATAATCTCCATCTCATCTATAAATATAATAATAGAATCACTAAGTTTTGGAAAGACCACTAAGATCACTTAGTCCAACTGTTAACCTAACATTTCCAAGTTTACCACAAAAGAATGTCCCTAAGTGCCACACCTACACATTTTTTTACTACTTCCAGGGATGGTGATTCCACAACTTCCCTGGGAAGATTGTTCTAATGCTCAGGATTCTGTCCCAATACATATTAAATAGCTTCTTTTATGGAGAAACCGCAGCCTCTCTGGGCATCTGTTCCAGTGCTCAGTCACCCTCACAGTAAAATTCTTCCTGGTGTTCATTTGGTACACCCTCTGTTCCAGCTTCTGCTCACTTCCTCTTGTTCTATTGTTCGGCACCACCAAGAAGAGTCTGAACCTACTCTCTTGACATCCTCCCTTCAGATCCTTGTAGGCATTAATGGCTTCCTCTCTCAGTCATATCTTCCGAAGTCTGCACAGGCAGAGATCCCCCAGCCTTTCCTCATAACAGAGATGCTCCAGCCCAACAATCATCTTCTCAGACCTCAGCTGGACACTCTCCAGCAGTACCTTGTCTATCTTGAACTGGGGAGTCAAAGCTGGACACAGCACTCCAGAGGCGGCATCCTTAGGGTGGAGTAGAGGGCAGGTTTGCCTCCCTCAACCTGCTGGCCCCACTCTTCCTGTTGCAGTCCAGGATCCCTTAGCTGCTCTTTATAAGACTCATGCTCCAGACCCTTTTCCAGCTTTGTTTCCCTTCACAGGACATACTCCAGCACCTCAACGATTTTCTTGCCATGAGGATACCAACAAGGAACACAGGATTTCTGTGAATCACCAGTGCAGAGAAACAATCACTTCCCTGCTTCTTATGGCCACATGTTTGCTGATATGGCCAAGATGCCATTGTTGGCCCCCTGGGCATTGTCCTGTATTAGGATTAGCTGGCTGTTGCCCAGCACCCCCATCTCCTTTCCCATGGGGCTATTTTCTGGACACTCTTCCCCTAGCAAGCAGCACTGCATGGGGTTGTTGTGACTCAAATGCAGAACGCACCACTTGGTCTTTGTTGAACCTCACACCTTTGCCCTTGGCCAGCCTGTCCAGATCCCTCTGCAGAGCCTTCCTGCCTTCCAGCTGACCAACACTTCAACCCAGCCTGGTGTTGTCTGAAAAGTTACTGAGGGTGTACTCAATCCCCTCATCTTGATCATCAATAAAGATATTGAAAAGGACTGGCCCCAATACTGACCCTTGAGAATTCAGCCACCAACTGGATGTGACACCATTCATCACCACTGTCTAGGGCTGACCATCCAGGCAGCTTTTAAATCAGCAGGGAGTGCACTTGCCCAAGCCACGGGCTGCCAGCTCTTCTGGGAGAATCTGTGGAAGACGGTGATAAAAGGTTTTACTAAGTTTTATGTATACAGGTACATGTATACATATCCATATTACTGCATTCATGTATGTGTTGATATACATCAACGCTATCGAAACCACTACCTTTATCTGTATCTCTCTCTTTATAGTCTGTATCTAATCTATGTCATCTTTTTTTGTATTTTTATCTCCATCATCCTGATCTCTATCATCTTTGCCTCTATCATCTCTATCTCTACCTCTATCTCATCTATATATGCAGGTATATATAAATGTTTTATATCCACACACACATATATATCTCTAGCATCTATTTTTATATTTATATATATCTATGTATTATCTATATGTATCAACCTATCTATATCTATCTATCTATCTATCTATCTATCTATCTTTCTATCTTTCTATCTATCTTTCTCTGTACATTGTATTTTCTTTTCCATTCTTCAAATATGTTCACATGTTAAGTAAGTTGGGCAGTGGTGAAATTCAGAGAATTTGGCAGAGAGAACAGACAAGCCAGTTTGGCAAGTATCTGTATGAGAAATTACAGCACAAAGGATTATTTATTTCTAGGCAAGAGATCAAGATTGTCCCTCTTTTTAATCTCCCTTTTATTTCTTCAGAACAAGCATGTAAAAAGGAAATAATGGGACTTCAAATACTGAATATCATGTAGTTTGTGGTTCACCACGGTTGTTACCAATTGAGGAATGCTGAAAACTGAGAAATATGCGAACTGAGAACTACATTTAAAAAATATTTTAAATAAATGGAAGCAAAAAACCACACATGTAGAATAAATGTTAATAATCTGCATTGTTATATATGTATGTACCACTGTCCTGGCATTAGTGGAAGCAACTTAATTGAAAAGCAAATTGATTTTTGCATGCAGAATAAATGAATCCTTTTTATTGTATTTACCCTTTTATACATTTCCCATTATCCTTTACTATCTAATGGCAAACCCCCACCAAAAACCCAAACCGAACCCTCAAAGATGATGGAATATTCCACAATCTATTTTTATGAAACAATTAATTAGAAGCTTTTATTTGTAGCTACTTAAAAAGCTTGTTGACATGGGAAATGGTGTGTTTGCTCTGAGTTTTTTTTTTTTTTTAATTCAGAGGGAATTAACTTCCCCATTGAAGCATTTGTGGTTTGAAATTTTGGTTTTGTGTGGTTATATCTGTGTTTATATTTTTTACAATTTATTTGTGATACCTTTGATCACTACAGCCAGCTTTTTGCCAGGTTCCTTTCACCTTTATAGACTGAAGTCTATATATATATTCTTAGTTCCTATATTTGTCTAGTTAGCGGTACAAACATATCAATGATCCTTTCTTTTGGTGTACGTTCTTCTTTCTGTACACAAGTGTGTTCACAAATTTTTACCAAAAAAAAAAAAAGAGTTAGGGTTTTTTCCAGAAAGTGTTTTCATATGCAAACTTTCCTCCTGTGAGAATTTAGCACTGCAGTCTGTGCTCGGAGGTTCAAAATATTATAGAAGCTATAATGATAGCTCTCAGTCTATGCCACAGCCACTGCAGAACATACTTGAGCACCTTGTCTGTAAATGTATCAGCATTTACCTCGAAAGCAAAGAGAAGTCTACCACACACTTTCTTTTCCAAAAGGTCAGATGAAATATCATTTGACTCAATCATTCAAAAGAAAGTAATGCTTTATCTTTTTTAGACAGACATAGCAGCTTTTTTCCTTTACTTCAGTAGCATGCCTACTAATATGGTATTTTTTTCCTTCTCAGTAAAAACACTCATTTTAATATGAGGTTTGGGAGTTTGTCCATTTCTCACTTTCTTTTTTTCCACTGAAAATGTATTTTGTAAAAGTTATCATTTTCAGATAAAGAAGATATATCATATAGCTCAAAATGCAGCCATTTCTGTGGCCCTCTGACCTGGCCATGGGTGTTAATGACAGAGGAAACCCCTGGAAGGCTTTGACTGATATGTTTTGTCAATTTTCTCGTAAGATCTGCTGTGTAAGATTTTCCAGTGTCGACATCCTGGTGTTCAAGGCTTTGTGAATCGAGGTTTCTTTATGAAGTCAATTCAGATCTCAGGTGTAGTCAATAGATTTAGAGAGTCTACTGTTGTTTTTGAGCTTTGGGTCCCATTCCTCCAATGCCTCATTGTACAACAAATGTATCTGCCCATAAATCAAGTCTTTGAAAAAGATACATTGTTTTTGCTACAACTTGCTAGTTATTGGGCACAACCAAAAGCATTGCCACAGAATTTTTTGGTGCATTTTTGCAATGTGTGCATAATCAGATATAATTGATTCTTGTGTTTGGAATTCAGTCTTCTAAATAGATTATAACAAAACTTATTTACCTATGCTCAGTTTCAGTCATGCTGTGGCAGATGTGTTTGAAGACAAGCTCACATATGGGGTTTGAATGCCTCCTGACAGGTAAACTAAAAGACAAAAATAATATTTTCCATTTTCAATATTATCTCAACAGTTAATGCATAAAATGAATATGCACAAAATCTGCTTTTATGATCGTGCATACTAGGCTTTTTAAAACTTTTGAGACCCTAATAGTCTGCGGTTATTTTTGCTGAGTTTTTTAATTTGTTTTTTGGTTTGAGGGTTTTTTGGGGAGGTTGTTGGGGTTTTTTTTTTGGTGTGGTGCTTTTTTTTTTTTTTGGTGGGTTTTTTTTTTTGGTTTTTTTTTGGGGGGGGGTTGGGTTTTTTTGATTTTTTTTTTTTTTTTTTTTTTGGCAGCACATGAGAATAGAACCAAGACATGCTTTTAATTTCTAATGGAAAAATAAGAGTGAGAAATGCTCTTTTCCCCCATTTAGACCTTCCACATTTCTGAACTGATCTGGATTTGAGTTTCGTAGCTCAACCCAGACAGCACAAACCTGTGTCCTAGACACTAGAACACAGGCTCTTCTAGTCTCCTTAACAGCTAGAAAACCTTTTAGTACTGAGTTTAATGGAACTGATATGAAGTCTGGGCAAAAAAGACCCAATATGATGAGGACAAAAAATAGCACTTGTAAAAAGTTGCCAGTAGGTGTAGCAGTACTGTTTCTTAGACCAAATTATGTTGATTACTTTGTGCACATGCATATAAGAGACTGATTATAAGGCTTTCAAATGTTAATGGCTAAAAAGAACATCTAGAATTTACGGAGCTCTTGAAAGAATTTGTAGATGTGGACAAAAGAGCATTTTGGAACCAATGCTTGTCACAGATTCTGTACAAATTTTAGACAAATAAACTAGTTTCCCTCTGAGTCTTAAACTAGCAGCTGTAATATTTGTCACATAATCCTTCTCTTATAGACTGTCTTATTGAATTCATATATGTTTGTGAATTGCTTCAGCACTATATGAAGTGAAAAACCTGTAGTGTAAAGTATTACTAAGCAGAACAAAGAAATGGTAGAAATTTCTTACCTGCCATGAGCTCTGAAGTATATAATCATTTTGCAAAAGAGTATCTCCCTCAATCTCCAAAAAGCCAAATTTACCTACAACAATTTATTTTCCCTCATATGTGTGTATATATGATTACTGTTGTGACCAGAAACCAGAAAAAGGAGATTCTCATGAGTGCATATATTGAAATGAGACAGCTTTTGTTTTTTAAAGACCTATCTGTTCACTTCCAGTGGAGGCTGACTGGTACTGAGCAAGTGAGCTAATCCAGCAATCTCTGTTCACTAGTGAGTAGTTTAAAAGTGAAGTAGCTATGCTTGCCCATACATAAACAGTAATGTCAAAGAGATCTAATGATCTCAGGGGCTGAAAAGCTTTGGAGGATCAAGGTTTTGGTGAATTCACTTTTCACAATAACACTGTTAATATAATTCTTACTTATTATTATGAAACCTTTGGGATTTTTTTTTGTTGTTATTTTTATTCCATTATTTGGTAATTTTCTTCATCCCAATTGATTTGTACATTAGCATGACTCTACAAAAGACAATTCTTCTCGATGTAATCAGGAAGGACTTTTGTATGTATTACATAAGTACTGTCAGTGCAAATCTGTTATATCCACAGTTACTCCTCCTGGAATATACTTAATTTCCTATTCACACATACATACATACATACTCCTATTTGTGTGTTGCTGGAAGTCTTGGGATATTCATTGGGGACATACTTACATAAGAAAGATAAAATTGGGAGATGCTTCAACACACAAGTGCTATGGTCTATAAACCAAACAAGGTGTGAAATAGTACCTAGCTTGTTAAGTCCCCATTGCAAGATGTATGAAACAAGAGAATGGAGCCAGGCTCTTCTCAGTGGTGTCAAGCAACAGGATGAGAGGCAACAGGCACCAGCTAATGTAGAGAAAGTTCCATCTAAAACGTGAGGACAAATTATTTTAGTGTGTGATAGTGCTCTGAAGTAGACTGCTCAGAGAAGCTATGCAGTCACCTTCCCTGGACACACTCAAAACTTATCCAGAAGTGACCCTGTGCAACCTGTTCTAGGTGAGCCTGCATAACAGGGGGTTGGGCTACATGATCCTCGATTCTTCTCTGTATTGAAGATACTTCGTGTCATCAGAAAATTTAATTGACATGTCACTCACCAAAAGACTATTAATGAAACAAGGCAGGGCTGGTTTCACAGTAGGAGCTCAGCTGGGGACTCTGCTTCACTCTTCTCACTCCATTATTTTTATGCTTTTCTACAGACCCTTACCCACTCTTTGGTTCCTTAACTGATGTCTTCTAATGTTTTCTTTATATGTTTCTGTGAAGGTATTGAAAATTCAGCTTAGGCTGCACTATTTATGCATATGTAGATGCTGTATATAATATTTCTTTCACTTAAAGAAAATGAAGGTGGCTGGGCTTATGAGAACACTAAGTACACAGGATAATAGCTATATCTCGACCACGTGTTGGAACAAAGAGGTATTTAGCAACTGAGTTTCTCAAAGAACATCTCCAATCCCACCTGAAAATTTACTAGCTTGAGAATTTTTTCTCAGTGGAGAACTAGTGTTCTCTCACACAGTGACCCAAAAGAAATGCAAAAGAAGAAAACTCAGCCCTTACTAGCTGAGCAAGAGTAAATTTTCAGAGTTTTGAAAGCAAAACAAGTGGAAATGTAAAGGTGATAACTGGGAGCTAATTATTCCCAGTAGGATTTTCTGTACTAAGATGCATGTATGGAAAGAGACTGGAAAAAAAAGATATGGTTACTTCATTTTGACTCTTGAGTCTATGTGAAAATAAAAATATCTCAAAGGGAATAGAAATCACAGTCAATGTTCCATTGCTAAAGGAATATCTGTTAATCTTAGAGTTTTATATAAAAACAGTATAAAGTTGATCTTTTTGTATCAGTTGGATCTTCTTTTTTTTTCTCTTTTGCACCCTTGTGTCCAGAAGACAAAAATAAAATAATTTCTGCAGTCTTTTGAAATATATTTTTTAATATTGCTCTCAGGCATTTGGTACTGTGGATGTTGACAAACTAAAAGAATTTATATAGTGCATTAATCAAACCATGACATGTAAATAAACCCAGGTGTGACAGAGGAACTCTGCTAATCTCTAAACATGTCTATTCTGTGAACTGAAGCTCTGCCAAAAGTAGCTATTTTCTAAAGAATTTTCTTGCTAATCTGCGCAAAACACCTACAGTTGACTGATGATTTGATTTTTCATGGTGTACTGGTTTTGGCTGGGAAGAATTAAACTTCACAGTGTCAAGTATGGGGCTGTGTTTTGGATTTGGACTGAACACAGGGTTGATAATATAGTGATGTTTCTGTTATTGCTGAGCAGGGCTTACTCAGAGCCAAGGCTTTTTCTGCTTTTCATACTGGCAAGCTGGTAAGGAAGTTGAGGGTGCTGCTATATATCAGTAGTTTTTGCCACATGCCACAGACTTTCTTTTTAATTTTAAAAAGCAAGAAGTACAGAAAAACTCATAGGTTCACTACTAAACCTCTTTGATATAATCACAGCTGGGAAGACTTGAATGTCTGTGATGTCATTTAATGTGTGTTATGGAAAGTTAGGCAGGTAAACTAGGAAAAAGCATCTATATAATGCCTAAGGCTGTGTGATATATTTGTATTGTGCAGTACATCTCCAAGACCTGTTTTTCTTTTGATATTCTCTTGATATTTTCACTGACCTTTTTCTCTAAGAGAATTCAACAAAGTATTTTTTCTCTTGTTTGCTGAAGGAAATATATTTTTGTTGTGTTGTTTCAGATGCAAAGTGCTTTATCAGGTGAAAATGTATTTTAAGGCCAATTTTAGGCTCAGAGAGAAAGAAACAATGGGAGGTTAATGACTGATGTTTCAAGGTGGTGGTAATCACAAAAGTCAAGGTGAGAAGTGATTTCATTCTTTACAGACTAGCATAGTTGCATCTTAGAAGAATATAGACTCACATGATATCAAAAGTATCCTATTATTCTTTGAAAAAAAGTGTTTGAACCACTCTGTCTTTCTGATATCACAAATCTATTTATGCTCTGCATTTTAAGGGCAAACCTTAATGCAGAAACTGAATAATTACCTGTTTTCTTTCTGTAGTATTGAAGAGAAGGGATGAGAAATGTAGAAAGATAATGAACAGCACAACAAAAGCAATTAATGAAAAAATATTGTTCAAATTGTTTGCATAATTAGGTATATGTCAATTCACTGAATATTTAGCCCAATAATTTTAGACCATCATCAGGAAGTGAAATGCAAATTTACAAGACAACACATCTGACCCTCTGGTTAATATCCCATTTTGTACCACTGTATATACACATGCCAAAAAAAAAAAAAAATCTACCTCTAATTAAGTGTTTCATGATGAGACATGAAAATTTTATGGCTTTACAGAACTATGATACCATGATAACACATGCATCCGTAATCCCAAAGATATTTTGAGACTGGTAGTTTTGTTAGTTTGCCCAATTTAAGGGAGATATTTTAAAAACAGTTTAATCAATAGGAAAACACCCATTCAAATGCTACTTTCAGAATTGAGAAGCACAGTTTTGGTTGGCTTTAACTTTGGCTAACACAATTTTTTTCTAACTGTGTTGAACAGAGTGAACTTAGTTAAGTTAGAAAAGTATGATTCATAATTGTAGAAGAGACAGAACAAAACCAAACCAACTAAAAATGCCATAAAAATTTAGAGACAGTATTATATGTCAAAATTTAATTTATCTGGGGTTATAACAAAAAGCTTCACAAGTTCTGTTTGTAAGAGAAAACTGTCTACTGTAACCCTGACTAGAATAAAAGAACTCAGTCTAGTACATTTCTATCAGTTCTCAGTGACTTCGTGTAGTTCACTACTGTTCAGTTTCTGCATTGACATGGATATGAATGCAAAACCACTTAATATAGGCAAATAGTCCAATGCTGTTGTCTAAATTTTTCTCCTAAAAACTGTTGATGAACTGTTCAAAGACTGAGAAAACCTGCATCTAGAAATGTAGAATCCCATATATGTGGTTGGATTTTTATGCATGTGCTCCACAGAGAAAACTAACTTCCAGTACAGAAGTGATTCTATTTCCTTTTTGTTTTGTTCCTCTTTTACCTTGCCAAAGTGGAAAGATTCAGAAAGGCCATGTTTCATTGAACAAAAAGTTTGATGACCTTCTCTCCTGAAGAAAGCAGCACGTTTTTCCCAAGGAAATATTTATCTATCCATATTTTGTACAAATTAAAATTTGTACAGAATGATAACTGACAGCAATTATGAGAAACTGATTAGGTTATACCCTGGCTTTTAGGTTGCATTGTGTGTGTGGAATGGAAGTGAAAGAAAAGTTTTAAAAATATCAAGATTTGAACTAAGATTCCACTCTGCACAATTTTAGAGATTTGAAATGCAAAATTCTATGATGCTTTCAGGCACGCACATGGAGACCAGTCTTCTATTATGGGGTCAGGTCACCAGTTTTAGCTGTGTTTGCATTTCTGTAGGCTTTACTTACAGATATTTAAATACTTTTTTTAAGTTCTTGTATGGTAGTATTCTTCAAGAACAAGCAAAACAATTTTTGATGCTCAGAAAATGAGGACCCCAGGATTCTGTCTGTCCTGCGTCCTGTCCTGTCCTTATTTATGACCTGGGAAGGTGACTGAATGTATTCCATTAATTTTCTGTCAACACCAAGTTTTCTGTGGTGGGTTCTCTTAGAAGAAGGGGCAGCTTTGGGACACTTAACATCAACCTGGTGTCTACAGGGAAGGAATTAAGACAATAGGGATAAACAGATGTGTGAGACTGCTGCTGGGACTGGTAAGGCTCAGACTGCACTTACTGCAATCAACATGTCACCTTGAGGTTAACTAAGTGGTGGAACAGGTTGACCAGAGTGTCTTCACACTTTCCATCTTTGGAGACCTTCATATCCCCTTGGAGCAAAGCCCTGTGCCTCCCCATCTGAGTTCCCTGTTAGCCTTGCTTGAAGCAGGGGATCACACTTGAGACATCCTGATGTCACCTCAAACCTGCACAATCCAGTGATTCTGTGTACAAAACAGAGGCTCTGAAAATTCTTTATGCCTTCAAATGGCAGTTTTGAGATGGCATTTATAGGCTGTATAATGAATAAGGAATACTCTGATAGTGAAGCAGAACTCAATTCACCATTTCTGTTTTGGGGCTTCCTTTGCTGTTTTTAATATTCCTGTAGGCACCTGTGCTGAACAGATGGGCTTCCTCATAGGTGATTTGTGAGTGACCTTTCAGTTCCATCAACTTTCCCATACATTTTCTATTATATTCCTTCCTTTTTTCAGCAGTTTGTTCTCCCAGCTGCATAGGTTTCAGTCGTGAATGACAGTCATTAATAGACAAAGACAGATGGGTTTTATCTTCTTAGTCTTGGTACATATCATTCTCTGGAACATACATTTTTAGAAAACATTCTTGCTTTCTCTGTCTTGTAACTATCATGAAATATTAGAATTTTACTTTATCAAGATTAATTTTTATCAAAAATCAAGTAGTTTATTGGATTTTTGTTCTTTACTGCAAAGAGAAAAATAAAAGTCCTGATTTTTAAATTTTTTTTTAAACATATGAACAATCATTTAAAACAAGACAGAAGTTTCTCTATTTCACCATTCTGTTTCTGGTAGCACTCAGTTACAAAGCTTTAGGAATAGTGCAAGTGTGTAGCACACCTATGTCTTCCTGTGTCAGTCATGTGAAACTTGATCCACTGGTGCACTTTGAGCCAAAACCTGTATTTGGGTTAAAAATCGGTAGGATGGGTGGGCCCGGTGAGTAGAGTTGTATGGCGTCACATCCAGGTAACTAGTGGAGTTCCCAAGACTCAGTTTGGTGGCCAGTCCTTGTTAGTATCTTTATTGACGATCTGGATGAGGGGATCAAGTGCACCCGCGGCAATTTTTCAGACAACATTGGTGGGAATGTTGATCTGCTGGAGGGCAAGAAGGCTCTTCAGAGGGATCTGGACAGGCTGGATCAATGGGCCAAGGCCAAAGGTGTGAGGTTCAATAAGGCCAGCTTCCGGGTCCTGCCTTTGGGTCACAACAACAGCATTACAGACTGGAGGAAGAGGAGTGGAAAACTGCCCAGTGGAAAAGGACCTGGGGATGCTGGTCAACATCTGTCTGATCATGAGCCAGGACTGTGCCCAGGTGGCCAACACGGCCAATGGCATCCTGGCCTGTAGCAGCAACAGGGTGGCCAGCAGGACCATGGCAGTGATTGTCCATCTATATCACATGAGTTGCGGCTTCATGTTGAATTCTGTCCATTCTGGGCCTCTCATGAAGTAAGACATTCAGGTGTTGGAGGTGTACAGAAAAGGGCAATGAAGCTGACAAAGGATCTGGTGATCAAGTCGTAAGAGGAACAGCTGAGGATGTTGGGATTGTTTAGTTTGGAGAAGAGGGGGCTGAGGGGTGATCTTATTACTCTCTACAACTCCTTCGGAGGAGGTTGTAGCCAGGTGGGAGTCGGTCTCCTCTCCCAGGCTAGATACAAGAAAAAAGGACATGGCCTCAAGCTGCAACAGGGGAGGCTCAGGCTGGACTGGCAGAATTTCTTCATGGAAGGAGTTGCTGAACATTGGAATGGACTGCTCAAGGAGGTGGTGCATTCTCCATACCTGGAGGAGTTCAAGAAACAACTGGACAAGGCACTCAGTGCCGTGGTCTAGTTGACAAGGTAGTGATCAGTCAAACGTTGGACTCAATGATCACGGAGGTATTTTGCCAGCCTAACTGACCTTGTGATGCTGACAAATAATTCTGTGACACTTAGAATATCCTGAGTTGGAGGGGATCCAGAAGTATCAACAAAGTCCAACTCCTGGCCCTCCACAGGACAGCCCAAAGAATCAGAATTTCCCAAGCGGTTCTTGAGCTCTGTCAGGCTGGTGATGTAACCACTTCCCTGGGGACACTGTCCCAGTGATCAGCCACCCTCTGAGTAAGAACCATTTCCTCATATCCAAATAAAATATGCCCTGACACAACTTCAGGATGTTTCCTCAACTCCTGTCACTGGTCACCATATAGAAGAGATGCTTGCCCCTCCCCTTCCCCTCACAGTGAAGTTGTAATTGCAGTGAAGTGTCCCCTCAGTCTCCTCCAGGCTCAACAGGCCAAGTGACCTCAGCTGCTCCTCACACAGCTTCCCCTCAAGGCCCTTCACCATCTTTGTTGCCCTCCTTTGGACATTCCCTAACAGCTCAATATCTTTGTTATATTGTGGCCCCCAAAATTGCCACCAACCCAGGAGGTGAGGCTGCCCCAGTGCAGAGCAGAGTGGGACAATCCCCTCCCTTGCCCGGCTGGTGGTGCTGTGCCTGATGCCCCCCAGGACACGGGTGACCCTCCTGGCTGCCAGGACACTGCTTACTCATATTCAATTTGCCACTGGCCAGGACCCTGTGGTGGTGCATCATCCCCCCCTTCCAGGTTGCACTATGATCTAAGAAATGCTTGTTAGGCCAAGGCCTTGAAAACAGCTCCTGGGCTCAGCTCCTCCTGAGCTTTTTAGAAACGCTGTTTGCTCCCAGGAGCTGCTACTATTTCTTAACAAGCTCCTGTATTTCTTATGAACAGCCTTGGAAACCGTTTTTCTTGCCTGAACAGAATAACATTCTCACAACTCCAAAGAAAGTGCCGACCCAAACTGTGGCAAGGATGAAACACTTCATGACTAAAGCCCACTCTCTGGCAAACCTATAAACAACGGTTCAAAATGAGACCCTTGGGACTCTCCTGGACTGCAGTGGGCTGTGCCTGACAATCTCCCTCTGAGTGGGATGTCACTCAGAGCTACCAAACCCTCAGGCCTGCTATAGTTAGAGGATCACCGAACGACAAGTCATGGGCTGATGCCGTGACTCCTCGAGGCCCGACCCTCCACCCATTGGGAGATGCAAAGGCAACTGAAGTGAGTATTTCACTGACCTCTGAGGGAAATTTTTCACAGGTACCTTGCTTGCACTGATACTTTACGTCTGTGTGCATGCATGTGCATATATGCTATAGCAAATCTGGAAGAAATGCTGCTTTCTTAGATGTTACATATCTAGGTAAGTTAGGCCTGTAAGGTTAAGTCATAAGTTATAAACTAAGTGTTGTTAAGTGCTGTTCTTTTGCTAAGTTGCTCAGTATAACTTCAAAGTTGTAAGTTAGGTTAAATGCTATCTAGTGTTATTCCACAGTTAAATTATTAAGGTTAAGTTATAAGTTAAGATATAAGTTACATCAGGTATAAGTTAAGTGTTGTTCCTTTGTTAAATTGTAAAGGTTTAAGGTATAAGTTCAAGTACTGTTAAGTTTGAATGATGTTAAGCTTTTAGGCTGTGTTCCTTTTTAGGTGTGTGTGCCCTTTTGTCACACATGCCTAAACACATACACACACTCACACACACACACACTCACACACACACACACACACACACACACACACACACACACACACACACACACACACACACACACACACACATATTCACTTCCCCCACCCTGACAGCTCTTGGTTCATTTCTGTTTCAGTTGGCTGGATTTTGTTTGGTTTTGTTGTTGCTTGCTTTCCCTTCTTGTGCCTTAACTGTCCTGCAAGTAGGACAGTGATTCTTGCCAATGGACTTTGTCATGCCGTTGTGTCATGCTTAATATTAAATCTGGTTTTTGCTGATACCCTTGCCAGTGATGTTTTAAGCAATCTCCAACACCCATTCATAACAATTTGGCACAGCAAGCAGAGTGGCAAGTAATATCATAGACATGTGATACAATGATATGGAAAGTCCATGCCCTAAATTCTTTGACAAATGGGCTCAGGATAATTGGCATGACCAGGAGGCTATGAAAGAACATTTAAAAGTTGCTAGACACATTTGAAGAATGGGAAAGATAAAGAAATTATTTGCAAAATGCTAGACACCTGTCTAGAAGTTGCCTGCTTATACCAAAAAGATAATATTAAAGAGAAACAAAGACTAAAAACTGAACTGGAAATTAAGAAAGTGACCAATTTATTGTTGTCCCTACAAATAGAACAGCTGCAGAGACAGTTACAGGAGGAACAGAAAGGCGAAAAAAGCTGGTAGAACAATTGAGCTAATACTTATTCAGGCTCCAAACCTCCTGAACCTTGGGGTGGGCCGGAAAATTGTACCCAAACACAAACCCTATGTGATCTGATTCAGATGGGTAATTTACAAAACCACTATGGCCATAAGCCGGGTGAAACTGAAACTGATTATTTGTGGCAAGTTTGTTTAACAGGAGAAGACCTAATCCTATTGAACAGTGAAGAAGCCAATGGATTCCGGGGTCCAGGTGTTACTTTATCTTTTGGTCCCTACCCCCAAAATGATCCCCATTCGTTAACAAGCAGAGTGACATACTGGGCTGGTGAAATAAATGTGTGGGTGAGAGGAGAGCCTCTAGTAAGATCCATTAAATCTGTGAATGACCTCTTCCCTGCTATTACAAAAGCTGCCTGCATCCAAGCCATGCATGAGCAATCTCTAACACTCGTTCATAACAGACCCCCAGGTCCCTTTCTGCAGCACTGCTCTCCAGCCTCTCATTCCCCAGTCTGTCCGTACATCCAGGGTTGCCCCATCTCAGCTGCAGAATCTTGTACTTTCCCTTGTTAAACTTTATGTGGTTGGTGATTGCCCAACCCTCTAATTTGTCTAGGTTGAACTTCATCTTTAAGTTTATAAATTTGAACCTTACCTTTATGAACTAGAAGTTTATGAATTTGAGCTTAAATTTACCTATAAGTCTCCCATCCTAAACATAATATCTGATTACTAAAAATGTTACCACGTGAAATGATGTCTTATGTAGTAGGTAACTTCTTGTGTCTTTATGTGGTTTAAAAAGACCAAACCAAACCAAACCAAACCAAACCAAACCAAACCAAACCAAACCAAACCAAACCAAACCAAACCAAACCAAACCAAACCAAACCCCTTCTTGCAGGTAACAGTCCTGTTATTAACATCTTGTGTCTGATACACAGGTAGTTTGAAGGCATCTGAAGGATTTAGCTCTGGTTCATATAGTTTTTTGTCTAACATGTAGTCTTCATCAACAGTATTTTACAGTACAGTTTCCTATGACAAAGTCTAATATTTTCTTCTTCTTCCATGTAATTTTTTCCAAAGAGAAAGCAATCCCTGGGAAGAGGGTGTGAGGTTTTTAATTTTTATTCATTTCTAATAATTCCTTACATTTGATTTTCTTTTCTGCTGCTTCTGTGTGTTGAGATGGTATTCCCAGTGAGCTATCCATAAGGACACCAGAATCTTTTCAAAGCATGACAACTCAACAGTGTATACTTACAGTCAGCTTGTTTGTTTCCTCTTCTTTTTGTTTTACGCATAAGGACACTAAGTTCCATGAATAATTTTCTGGCCAGACCCTCAGCACGATAGAATCTTCAGCCTATCTTCATATTTATTTTAATTTTGCCTGTCCTGTAAATGTTATAACACTTAGAAGCTTTGACATGGTATGTTGGTCTCCTTCTCAGGACTTCTAGAGAAAGTTGACATTGTACTGTGAGGGAGATAAACAGAACAACTCCTCCTCCTGGTTGTGACACATGGCCATATATTCCTACAGAGTAGTAATGATAACAATGATAGTAATCTATATTTTTGTGGTGAGATTCACCCCTTTTTCTTCTTAGGTTTTTAAGGTCTCTTGTTGAAGAAGCTTTTTAAATCTAGATATATTTTGTCAGACAGAGTCCCTTAATCTCTGACCTTTCTAAGTCCTGTAAGGCACATAAGCACAGTTATTTAGTATTACTTCTTTCTATAAAAATAATATTAACCCTTTCCCAATACATCTTATTTATGCATGCCTATTATTTACTGATGTTCTGCAATGACTTAAAAGTGGCAAGGAAGGTGTCCTGTTGCACCACCCAGGAGCCACTCTGGCAGTCACACTTGCATCATCTGAGTTGGGACTGAGACCCCTTCCCATCTGCACCCCCGACTCTCACACAGCCAGACCAGGATTCCTCACCAGCCCAACCCTGGGTTTCCCATAGCAGGATCTCAGTTGTCTGGATCCTTAAAGTACTTTAATCGTGGTGCAGAGACAAAATAACAGCTGAAGCTTGTGTCTCCAAGGAGGGATCCTGAGCAAAGCAAACCCTGGGCTTTTATACCCTCACAGTCTAAGGGTGTGAAAGTCAGGGGTGTTCCAGGTGAACCATTGGCTCCTGCGGCATCTCTCAGTGTCTGTTCAGCTGGCTGAGCCACAGGGCCCCGTGCCTTTTGTCGTGCAAAGAGTTGGTGCCAGTACCTGCCCTTTTGCCTCTGGCTCCTGTGATACAGAGCTCTGGGTATTGCAAACCTTTGTTGCAACTGCACACCGAGCTACCTGTGCTAAATGTACTCCTCAACAAAGAAGTTGGGATAAATTTTCAGCATTCATAAACCACTGCCTTTTCTGCAGTTTAATTTTCAGTAATGTCTGCATCTCTACTTAGATCAAAATTTCCAGCCATTACAAAATGGAAGAATTAATTTCTGCTTAAGAAGTTCGATTTTAGAAAGTTTAAAAGCAGGATCTGTGAATAACTATTATTCTAGAAATATAAATGAGGTATGTTAAGACTTCCTAATGTGAGTACATTCTTCTTTGTCTCACTTAAAGAAAACAAAGAGGAAATACTTAGATTTAGACTGCAATACTCTTTTTGCATATATTTCCTAAATAAGAAGATTAATAGTAGCCAATAAACTAATTTTTCCACTGAAATTGACTGCCAGATGATCAAAATTTCTTTGTAAAGAGACAAAATTCTGCCATGAATGGAAAATCAGAAAGTGCTTGTGACCTGGTTGTAACCCAAAAAAAATTTGCTTTGCACTTGGCTGTTTCTGTGAATGTTAAATATTCATGACCAGATTTATTCATTATAGAAATGCTCACTCATATCATTAAGTCATATAATGAATTGCTTCCCCTGTTGAAAGTAGTCATTATAACTTGTATCTCATCCAATCTCATATTAAGTTTTCCCTCTTCTCCACTTTTATACCTCCTTTTGTTTGCTGAGGTTCTCCTTTTTTTTTTTTTTTTTTTTTTTTTTAAAGAAATAACTGTAGGGCTGATATCTTACAGGATTAATTACAGCCTGCATCATACAGTTATAGGCACCTTATATTACACCTTTTAAGCCTTCTGAGATAAAACAGTTACATAGCAGATGACAGACTGTGTATTAAAATCTGCCTTTTCAAATGAAAATGAGCAATACTTTCCAAACACCCTTGGTAGAATTAACTATTTTGTAGACTTTTTTGTCGCAATTTATTTCTAAATTTGGATCATAGGCTTTCTTCTGATGAGCCACTTTTTTTGTCCCCAGAGTTTGCTAATTCCTCTGCATTCTCAGAAAAAAAGGCACAGTTCCTGGCTTTTGGTTCAGTGACATGACATTGCAGCAGGAAATAGAGGAGAAAGCAGGAGGAATGGAAGTCCAGACTGAGGTGGATTATCCTGTTTTCCACCATTCTCAAGAGCAAGGCTTCAAGTCACAACATAGTGGACATTGCTGACCACCCTCTTGCTGACACAAAGGAACAGAAAAACATTAAGAAACCTCACTTTGAAGAGGAAGCAATCTGTTTCTTCAAGTTTCACTTATCCTAAAGCATTTGAGAGCTGGAGCTATAGGCAACTAAGATTTGAGTGTTAACCTCATTTTGAGGAGTACTCACTTGCACATGACACAAAATTGGGCTGAAGCACAAAGTTCTGAATGAACCTCAGTTCTGTGTACTACAAAAACCATGAGTCACATCCACCTTGTAACTCAGTTTTGTCTTTATCTTCCCATTACCCTAGAGCAGTTGAATTCCTTGTGAATGATTTGAGCGCATAATGCAATTGTGAAAAGAAGGTACAAGCCTTGGTCACTTAAAAGTATTTGGAGTAATAATGCCAACCCTTTCCTTATAGAAAGAGATATTGAATGCAATATACGTTGTGCTTTGTTTTTTGGCTTGGTTGTTTGATTTTTTTAAACATAAAAACCAGCAGAAACAAGTCAAATAATGGGTTATGTTTGTTCCATTTTGTAAATCTTCTACCCATGCCAGCTATTACTTTTAAGCTTGAAAATGTACTTACGGTTTATATTGGTAGAGGTATCTGGAGTCAGACTCTTCAGACATATTCATACATTGTAAATAGAAAATTCTATTCAAAGAAGATAATCCATATGTTTATTTATTACTGCTTAAAGAGATATTTCTATTGGTTCAGTGTATCTAGTGATGTGAATAATTTCGGACTGTTTTACTCAGTTATTAAGAAAAGATTTCAGTTTGGAGTTTTTTATGTTTGTTTATTCACATATACTAAATGTTTAGGTGACTTCAAACACAAAGACAGTAGAACAAAAATGTATATAAGTATCATTTTTAATTATTGATTATATACTCCAAATAAAAACCAGGATAAAATATAAAATATAATCTGCTCTCCTTGAAGAAACTGACTTTACTGTGTATAACAGGAAGAGAAAAAGCAGAAAACATGAGCAGTTGTCATAATTTTAATATTTTCTGGTTTGGGAAAAGCTGGGTACCTCCTGAAATTCTCCTGAACTTCTTTTGCTACCTTAATGATATTCTTTTTCCCATTACCACATGTAACTCTCTCTACTGATGTTTTCAGGTTGCAGTGAATGATATGAGTTTTAAATCACTGAGAACAGGTCCTGTGTGATCTCAGAGGTGAAGATGTTGAAAAACCTGTGTATATTTTTGACTCGTGTTGGGGATGCAGAGTATTGTATATGAAGATATTGTGGAGAGTCTGAGCTTCCTGGGGTGGATTCACCCTCAGAAAAAAACAGCTATTGCAGAAGTAAGCTATTCACTTGTGAAGCAGTGCAGTGCCTCCCTCTGCCCAAATTTTCATCTTCCTTATCTGCTTTCAAAGACAGTACCTGCTTTCCCAACAAGTTTCTCATAGGGTGAAAGTGAAAGCTATACACAGCTACAACTACAGAAAATGTGGCTGTGGCAGAAGATGTACAAAGTTTTTGCTTTCTCTAAGCAGAACATAAATTGCTGCTAACAAGGTGTTTGAACAAATATATATTTAAAAAAACCCCAAAACCCCAAACAAACAGGTAAAAGGTAATTGAGCTTCTCTTGCATCCCAACCCTAAAAATGGACTTGAGGTATACCTCAGTTACTGTCTCAACTGTAAAACAAGATGTCAGTATTTTTTTGCATCATTATAATCATAAAACATTAATCTCTATAGTTATTCTCACTTACTACTGTAACAATCCAGGTCACAGGAAGGGAAAACTGCAGTCATAAATACATTTTTTATTTTTGTGCTCTCCTTTTTCTATTCAGATAGATTAAATATAGTTTCTGTTTACTTGACAGTGGTAGTACTGATAACAATGATAGACGGATACAAAATCTTAATTAAGAAAATGCATGTAATCTGCACATAAACAAAAGAACAAAAAAAACGGTAAAATTATGATTCTGAAGATTTCTGTTAGTATCAATTTACTTACAGACTAGTAAGTTTACTGTTCCAGAGCTTAGAGCTTAAGTTGTGTGCTATTTTACAGTATGATATAGCAAATATTATTTTTACATGAGTGAGGAAAACTTTGTTTTGTTATAATTAATTTTATTTATTTATCAGTTGTTGACATCATTGCCTTATAATTTTCATCTTATGTGAACAATTTTTGTCACTTCTGCTTCTCTGCTATTCACTTAGAAGGTTATAATGTTATGTGTAGTCATTGTCCAAGATTTACATTCTACACAGCACTGCAGTATTTTCAGGTGAAGTTCATGGCATTCCTGTTCTTTGTCCCATCACTAATTTTTATGATCTGAAAAATTGGCTAAATGTTGCACACATCACATTGTGGACAAAATTATTATAAAATGCAAAGCTCAAGGACTGAAATATACAATAAGCTATATGTGTAATTCTGACTGTCTGTCTACATGAAATGGTTCTACAAGGATGAAGAAATTTGCCAAACTTCTGTATTGGTTTACACTGCAAAATCAGCAATCTTAGGCAATTCAATAATAAGCCTGAAAAATAAGCTCTTTGAGAGACTTCTTTTGTCCTCTCATTCCTCTAATATAATCCGGAATTAATAGAAAATTCTGAAAATTTTCAGGAAAAAAAAAATTAGTGAAAAAATGTACTCCACAAAGTAGAAAACTCAGCCTTTAGACTTGAGTTCTAAAGGCTTTGTGATGTTCTGCTTTGTAATCAGAGAGCAGTAATAATAATAAACTTCTACCACTGCAAGGACCTGTAAGGAGAAGTACACAGCACACACATCGTCCTGTCAGAGTCCGGGAGCGTCTGACAGAAGGGGTAGTGTAGTCCTAGGTTAAAAGGTAAATAGCCCTTGTATCTTTTTGTGTGTGTGACTAACGATCTGACACAAACTGGCTTGGATATCAAATTAAGCTTCATATTGCAAGTCATCAAAGTTACTTCTTCCATGTGACTAATCTAATCAGGATTCAGAAGTTCAGAGACAAAATAATATGCAAGAATTTTAAAAAGGTTGTTTTGTTCTAGTTTTAAAACAGGAGCTTTTATAAATATATATATGACCAATTTATAAATTCAGTTATAAGGAATTTATAAAGAAATAATAAAAAGGACAAGGACTTCTTTTTCTTTTAGACATATCAGTTTACTAATTTCTAAAATCTACTGACCAGTTTTATTTTAATGAATTTTCACATTTAGTTTTGATGCTGTAATCAGTGGATGTGGGTAATAATTATAGAGCAGAAAAAGTGTTTTATACCCTGCTTCCCAGTATTATCTTACTTACAATGGTCTAGGCAGAAATTCTTCCAGCTTTTATTGGTATAACTGAGGGGAAATTTTCTGGTCTTCTATTCCCACCTTCTTATATTAATTTTCTTTTATTTTGCCTACATGCAGAAAATGAAATTAAGATATTTCTGCATGTCTGTAAGTTAAATCCTAGGCCATATTGAAAATTGTCTTTCAAATGACATCTGGCAAGGCTCTAAATTTCTAATAACCTAGGAGGAAACTGTGCTTTATGGTTTATTCATTCTGAATATCTAAAGTTTATGTAAAATTATAATTAAGATTTTGCAATGAGTAAATTATTCTACTTACATTACTGCATTCATTAGTCTGAGAATTAGTGATGGAAATGGTTGCCATATTAAACAAAAACTCTCGCTGTCAGAGTTTTCTATTACTATAATACTGATATTATTTAATTTAATCTTTGTTTAATGTTAAATGAAACAAAACAACTGCCACGAAAGAAGATTTTTACTATTCCTTGCTAGTAGGCATCTTCAAGAAGGGGAGAGTTTTCTTCATGGGATTTAACTCAGTAGATATTTGAAACATAATCCATACTCTCCTGAAACAAGTAATAGTATTTATGGAAGTCAAGAATGACCTGATTAATGCAAAGATCTGGTGATCTCCTCATGACACCTTTTTGTTTAATCTTGATACACCCCTAAAGTCATAAATGGCATCGATTTTCTTAAATATCCACTTTTAAAAAAGTGGTTTATGAGAGTGAATTTTGGTGGGGTTTTTTTTTAGAATAATATAAGGATACACTGAATGCCTTATTGCAGGTACTAAGGGTTGCTATTTTCACCTGGATGACAAAGACAATTTCATTATCAATATTTTCTCCACAAATTATTAAAGCAACAGAGAATCCAGCCCAGGTTGCACAATTGTGAGCAGTAAATGCTGTGAGTCCAATAAAATAAAAGTAATCTATTGAGAAATTATTCACACACAAAAGGAGTAGCTGTAAACCAGTCTTTTGAATTCATCCATTCTCTTTAAGCAAATCTTGGAGAGTGAGGACCCAAAATTATTAGTTCAACTGGCAAACCTTGGATTTTGGAGCAGGTAGTTTTTCTGAATATAGAATTAACAATGACAATATACTGTATCCTTGCTCCATAGTGAGCTGGTGTACATGAAACAACTTTTGCCCGAAGAGTGAAGTAAATAAGCAGTTTGCATATACTGCTGGTTTAAATTTTTCATAAAAACCTTCAGCAGAATTAAAATATTGAAATCTCATGCTTTGAGACTAATCGGTTTTATCCAAACTCAGTATCTCATTTTGCATGTAATATTGTTTTTAATCCTGAAATTAAGGAAATCTTGTAAAGTTAGAGTAATTTCTAAATCAGAACTTCAAATGTGAAGTGTATGCTGTAAATGATTGACTCACTTGAAAATAAAAAAAAATTAGTATTAAAGCTAGCCAATTTAATTGACTATTAAGAATATACAGTGCACATAAATACAAATATTAATATTAATGTAAATATAAAAGTAATTATGGTTCCTTTAGATTAAAATATTAAGATCTTTAGTTGAAATACATATCAGAATATCACTTTTTTGTTTTGGGGGTTTTTTTGAAGGGGATGATGGTGGTGGTCTTTTTTTGGGGGGAAAGGTATTTTGGTTCCCAGTTTGTTTTCACTGTTGGTATGGAAATTAAGAAGCACTTACAAAGCATATGACTTCAGGTAGAAAGTGGGAACCTCAAAGATGTCTGCGGTTATTGTCTGCAACATTTCCTTAAATGTATTTCCTTGCATAAATTAATACATGGCGAGGAGATAACACCTTTTTTCATTATGGCAAGCATTAACTTTACCAATTAAGAAGGTATGTGTCAGACAACTATGAAGATAAAATTATTCCAAAATACATCTGTTACTTCAGAAGAAGTAAAAACATTAGGTTTTCTATCCAACATTGCCATTCAGTTATTTTTCTTGTTAGGTTACTATACAAAATGAATTTTCTTCTCAAAATAAACTAACATGTAAATATTGTCTTTTTTTAAAAGTATTAGGTTAGTATATTAGAAGTAAAAAATAAAAGAGAATAGTTGATAATGACTTGAAATTGACAGGTCAAAGATTTCTTCTCATTTATTTTGATTCCTAATGGACTTGTTAAAAAAAAAAAAAATTGTTTTTGAATAACTTGTATTTCTTCTAGAAAAAGAAAACCAAGAAATCTGCTTCATAAAGAAACAGATTTAAAAAAACCCAAAAAAACCTCTAAAGTTTGAAGAGCAAAGATTACTGCATACTTGCCACACTTCAAATAACTAAATAAAAATAAGTGTTAATATACTGATACAGAGTTATCTGTATGTAGTCTTATGTAACAGTTTTGACTTTTTCTGTCATTAAGTAGCTGTGAATAAGGGTGAAGCAAAACTAAAAGCAGAAGGAAAGAAGGAAAAGAAAAACAAAAGCAAGAGAAAATTGAGCATAAAAAGAAAGCATAAAATGAAAATGAAGAGAGGTGAAAAAAAGTAAATAAAACTAAAAGAAAAACAAAATGAAAAAGAAAGGTAAAAGAAGAAGACAATGAAAATAAAAAAAATTAGAAAAAGGAGAAACAGAAGAAGAAAAAGTAGAAACAAAAAAAATAAAAAAGAGAAAATTTGGTCTCTGATTTTCTTTTTGGACTGTTTATTTTTAGGTCAATTCCTTATGACATTTCTTACCCAATTTTACAAAAAACTAAAAAATTGAGTTCATACTAAATAATTATAAATAAGTAGGAACTCACTATATTTTCAGCTGCAATGTAATTTCCTCTTGGTGGAATTGAAGATATGTGGTAGTGGAGGGAGTGTACGACTGTTGCATTGTAGAATAGGAAGTGTAACAGCAGTCTCACTCCCATGAAGTATGTGTATTACCACAAAGCTGAATTTCAAGAATAACCAGATGTCAACTACTGTTTCAACGTATGATTCTTGTAGAGAGATTCTCTCTTTCATGTGTGTTGAATATATTTTCTCTCTTTATAATTGAAATAATTAATTTTGTCTGAGTTTTTCAAATTAGCACTATCCTGGGTAGGAGAAATAGATTTATTAAAAACAGCATTAAGCTGATTAAAGTTCTAGGATTCGCTGTCTTTCTAATTGAGTTATGTACTACTGATCTGCCTTGTCTTTAAATGTTTCATTGCCTGAACAATCCCCAAAGGAACATTTCTTCTTTCTTTCAGTGTAAAATAATTTAGTAGGAATAACAAGCTTTTAATGAGGAAAGAAGACAGTCTCTTTTTTTTTTTTTTTACATTCCTACTTGATCTCTCACATGCCAGACTTGTGTAGTTTACTGAATTAGTCTACTTAACTAGGTGAAAAACTTTAGGTTTGAAAGATTGGTAGTAGTTTCAAAGGCTAAATTCATAATAGATTTGAAGCAATGACATGTAAATATGAAATTTAGATTCTTGGAAGGGCTCAGTGAATGCTGCACAAATCTCAGTCCACAGAACACAGTGTTCATCAGTATCATCCCTCTGTCTGCCTCAAGCTGTTGGTGTAGACATACACAATACTGCATAACCTCACCAGTGCTGAACAGATCCACACCTGTTCTCCTCCCCATGTTGCCTGACTAATTTGTGTGTGGGGTCTCATCTGGTAAAAGTGCAAACTGCAACTCTCTACCAAGGCTTATTTTTGAAAATCAGGCAGAGTTTGCCTGAGAAACTATCACTTACCTGCTCAAGGGACATCACAAGCCATCATCAGGAGGGTTTTTACTGTGCTTTTTCATGATGTGGAAATTTGGACAGTTTCTTCAGATTTTACCTGCTCCTTCCCTGCCAGCAAAAGCTGCATGAATTCCTCATTGGGCTCAAGGCATGAAAACTTAGCCAAATGGCTCCCTTCTGTATGTGTTGTCAAAAAACAAACAAACAAACAAACAAACAAACAAACAAACAAACAAAAAAAACCCCGCCACCAAAAAACAAACCAAAAAACCCCCAAACAAACAAACAAACAAACAAACCCCCACAAATTTCTAACTTGTGAATATTCTGTTTGAAATCTCTGTATGTAGGACTGATGAAGTTCAAACAAATGTATACACACTTCCATAATACATTCTCCACTTAGAATCTGCTGGGTTTGATCATTTTTTTTAACCTCCTCACTTAAGACAAGCTTCCTCAAAATGAGTCTGTTGCCAGCTAAGCCATCTACTCTTAATCACTCAGCCTTTGTGTGGTTATTATGTGTCTACAGTCTGTTTCACTCCCAAACTATTATTAACATATAATTTACTAACTTGTCTCAGCAGCCATCAGTGTTCCCGGCAATTTCATATATTTTCTTGAATCAAATTATTTTTAAAAGACTGTATTTATCTTAAACTTGCTTGGTTTGTCAGCAAAATTGTTGTTAGTAGGTCTTTGTTAGACCACAACATGGGAAGCACAGTGCACTACAAACTGCTTGCAAGTGCTTTTTCCTACAAAAAGCATGGTTTATTACTATATAATTATATTTCCTGCACTGTGGGTAGACTAATGATTTCTCACTTACTTGCAGATTATTTAAAATCATAAAACCTCTCTGTGGTATGTCTTTTTTTTCCCCCCACAGAACTAATCCATCTCTCTTAGAATTTTTGTTATGAACACAATTTAAATTAATTGTTTAGTTACAAAAAAACCTTGGTATCAGAAGTCCTACCCGTGTAATTTCCATAAGGATTACTTCTTGAAACATAAAAACTAACAGCCTGTGTCAGCTACTCCTGTGACATAAATTTTATTGCTTTCTCATCCTGGATTGAATGGTTGGATGAAGCTGATCTATTGATCTCTGAAAAAAAAAAAAAAAAGAAGAAAAGGAAAAAGTAGAGACTGCTTAGTTTCATGTTAATACTCTTTTATTTACAAATTAATTTACATTAATCTCTATTTACTTTAGGATTAGTTTTTAACAGTAACATCAAGTGATTCTTCTGCTGTCCTGAGAACTTATACACATGTAACAGACGTTTGAAGCATTATTCAGTTCTTAATCTATATAATATTTAGTATTAATGTGTTCAGGTTCATTCTTTCTAATCCCCATCTAATATTTTTCTTTAAAAAAGAACATATAATATTGGAAGATGCAGCAAAATTAAAATCAATGAAGTGTGTTTCTGGATTTTCCCTTTTTTGTTTTCAGTCAGAGGCAAATGCGTAAAGAAATCTCCAGTTTAACACATAAAGTAGATATAATTCAGATATCTCTAAATTGCTTTCCCATTAGCCCTAAAATCCCAATGTGCTAGACAAATTACATAATTGAATCTAGAGTTATAAGTAATTCTCATAAAAATATTTAATGTCTATATTTATCATACATATGCATAGAAAATCTTACTGGAGCATGAGAATTTACTTCATTCTTTTGAAATCAATTCCACAATACCACTCTGCAGAAATACAACACTCAGGCCATTCTATTTAAGGGACACATAGGACAACATTTTAAAATAAAACCATAAAATCTCTTTTGATACTATAATTATTGAAGTCATAGGGCAGGAAATTATAGTTAATGGTAAATATAGTTAATATTTCACTCATTTCAGCCATAAGTTGCACTTTTCTTTATATGTCTATTGCAACATGTTAAGGAAAACTCTTTCACTTTACTCATTTTATTAATGAATCAATACATTAATTTAAAGTCTTTTATTTGGCTCTTCCTGGAAATCAGAGCATTCAATCCATTTACTAATGGTGAACAGTTCTACATACAAGTGAATTACCTGTACTCGGAAAAATGAATTTGATAATATTATTTCCAGAAAATGACCTTATTATTGTTGTATGCAGTTAAGAATACATAAACATCAAGGAGAATTTTTCAATTACATTTTCCTAAAACCAAACCAACACAAACCAAAATGAAGCATAACAAAAAACACCAAAAAATGCCCCTGCTAGGCTTTCAAGTTATTTAGCCTTCAAAATATTTAATTAAAATTTCACAGCAGTATAGATTTCTCAAAAATTCCAAGGTACATTCTAAAGACATAGACAGGTTACATCGTTCCCTGTTCATTTGCGATAGGGTTGTTAGAGGGTTTGTAACAATGCCTTTTTCTCTAGTCCTAGAGTTATGAGCCAGACACAGTCAAGGGGATAAAAAGGGGTTACTTTTCAAAAAGTATCCTTAGGTGTACAATTTGTCAGGTGGAAAACGCCAAAGACGCGCACAACGCGACGTGTATACAATTTTTATAGACTTTGCAAATTAGCATATCTGACAAACATTCCCTACTAAGAAACTTAATAGATGAAGCAATGTCCCCCAGTTCTGATAATTTCTAAATTTTCCCACCTTGGAGGAGGCCTGAACCCTGTTTACAAAAATAGGTCTTGAAGAGCTGGTTTCAACCTTGGTTTCTATGGAGAACCAAGATAGCATAGGGGTTTCTGGCCCTCAGCTGGGAGGTTTTTAGAATGCTTAGTCTTTCTGCCTAAGAAAATATTGAAACTGAATTACAATAGTGGGCTTCAAAGCTACAAATATGTGTGTTAAGAATATAGAGAATATATAAAAGGTATAAAAAGGAAAAGGCAAAAATCAGCACTGCATCAACAATATTAAGCTTTTTCTTGAGGACTCTTCTGAGTGAACTTGATATATAATGGGTGTCTCTTTCTCCTGTCCCAGTTGTACATTGTGCTTGTCAGAAGCACCTTTGATTTCTGAAAGTTTGAAATACAAGTGTCTAAACCCACCTCATTGAGAAGGTTGACATTTGGGCTTTTTTCTCTATCCATTCCCAAAATTGGAGGAATTTAAAACACCTCACTGGAAACTGATCATGATGAGCAGTGAGTCACCTACCTTCAGATGCTACTGCACAAGTGGAGGATGGATAACTTTATTGGGTGAGCACTGTATTAATATTTAGGTATTCTGACTGCAACTTACTTCCCTGTTTATTTCTAATCTCTCAGGGTAATAATTTAATCTTTATCTCATTTCCCCTTCTGTAAAATAGCAATAATATCACTTTATGCAGTTGGATGGAGGGGAAGTTCACAGTTGTGTGAGACACAGATATTTGCAGTGATTAGGTAGGAAATGTTTCACATGCATTTCAGACTTAACTGTGTATACTTGGAAAAGTGGTATGTTATTTTTGTTATTTTTCCCATGTGGGCATAAATCTCACTTGTGGTTTTGTCAGAAAATTAGTCCCTGCTGATACACATATATCTCTTATCTACTTATTTAGAATTGTGTAGAATTGCATAACCAAGGGAAAAAAAGGTTAAATTCAGAGAGAAGACCTTTCTTTTTTAAAACTTCTGAAGCTGCAAAACAAAGTACTTTTTTCAATGCACAAGTGGTTTCTGAGTTCATTTATGCAGCACTAGAGAAAACTAAAGTTTTAATCTGATCGGAGATACTTCTCATGCAGAGTGAGACAGCAATTTTATAACCCAGCAAAACCAGGGAACTCTTTAACCAAATAATGCAAGTTTTTAATTTTTGCAATAGGTGACAAAGAGAATATCCAAACTGTATTTTCCATCATCTGCAGTTTTAGTGCATCTTGCACTCTACTGTGAGCAGTGATATTCTCTCCTATCTGTGTCATCCTGATATGAAAAAAACCATGCACACATAGCCTGCGAACTCTGAATGGAGAAAGACATCTGAATGCAGCCATGTCAGAGGAGACAACCTGCTAGGCCAGAAATTTAACTGGGAAAGAATAACTCTTCTGTAATATCACCTGTAGTACATTGCTGTGGCTTGTGTTTCCTCAGAAACACTCACCAAAAACTTTGGTTTGAGGTGATTACAGCCCAGTTAATTCCTTTCACCAAAGACAGTGTACCTTTTTGCAGCTTTCCACATTAGTGTGTGTCGTGGGTTTGACCTTGGCTAAATGCCAGGCACCTAGGATGTTTGCTCTCTCTGCTCTCTCCTGCTGCAGTTATGCAGAGGAGAGGGAAAACTAACACAAAACACTGGACTTATGAGTTGAGATAAGATCACTGATAGGCCGCACTGGAGAGGGCAAAAGCAGGAGGGAAACTTAAAATTGCAAAAAAAAAAGTGATTTATTAATCTAACAGTCGGAGGACAAATCAGAGGCAAAAATAAGTTCTTAAGACACCGTTTCTTCACTCACCCCCCCCATCCCTCTTAAGACACTGCTTTTCAGCTCACCCCCTCCCTCCTTCCAAGTAACCAACAACTCCTGGGCAGGGGAAGGGTGTGGGGATTTTTCTTAGGTCAGTCTATCACAATTCTTTTACTACAGACACTGTTTCTCTATTCGCCCCCTCCCTCTATCCAACTAACAGATCCAGGGCAGTGGCAAGGTATGTGGCTTTCTTTAGTCAGTCCAACACCACAATTCTTCTGCTACAAATGCTGTTTCTCTACCCAACCCCCTCTTTATTAAGGGCATTTCTCAGCTCACCCCCTCTCTCCTTCCAATCAACAGCTCCGGGGTGGTGGCAGGGTATGGGGGTTTCCTTTGGTTAGGGTTAGTCCATCGGGGGAAGAGTCCTCTACTTAGCCATGGGGTCCCTCCCACGAGAGACAGTCCTCTGAGAACTTCTTTGGCATGGGTCCAATCTCACGTGCAGCACCCGCCTGATTGCTGCAGTTCGGATTCTCTCCAGGTTTCAGACTTCCAAGCTGAGGCCAGGCTGTTTCCATCCTGGGAGCAAGGCCTTTCTCTCTCCTGCAAGGCCTTTTCAACTCTCAGTCTCTGCTGGGACTCCCACTGGATCACAGCTTCCTGCAGGCATCACCTGCTCCTCTGCCATGGGCACCTCCCCACAGGCTGTGGGTGGATCTCTGCACCCCCTGGACTCCATGGGCTGCAGGGGGACCACCTGCTTCCCCACGGTCTTCACCACGGATGGCAGAGGGTTTTCAGCTCCGGCGCCTAGAGCACCTCCTCCCGCACCTTCTCCACTGACCTTGGTGCCTCCATGCTGTTTTCCCTCACATATTTTTACCTCTTCCTCCTCCTCTGGCTAAAAAGAAGTGTGTGCTCACATTGTTTTGATTTCTTCTTAAATATGTTTTCACAGAGGCGTAACTAACGTCTCTAATTGGCCCAGGTTTGGCCAGCAGCATGTCCATCATCTTCAGAGCCATCAGAGATTGGCTCTGCTGGACATGGTGGAGAAATTTCCAGAATCTTTACTCAGGACATGCCGGAGCCATCTTTGTACCCCACCCTATTCACTGGCAAAAACTGGGCCAAGCAAAACTACCACAGTGTGCAAAGGCAAGTAAAACAAATATCTTTATCTTACAGATCCTGCTCTCATTCCATTAGTATATTATTCTATTACATAGCTACTAGTCTAGAATCCAGCTCTTCAGGGCTTTAATATGTCATTTGGCCAAAATAATGGAATAGCTATTTCCCGAGGCTAAATGAAAAAGAAATCTGATATTTTGTGTTTTTCTTGAGTTGTGGGCCTTTTTGTCATTGTAGATGTTTCTGTATATAAATGTGTTTCTAAAATGCAAAAGAAGTGATTTCACTACCACTTGAAAGTGAAAAAATAAAATTAAGAAAAGGGAAAAGATCCATGCCTATTAAAACCTCTGTCTACTGTAACTGTATTTTTGTGTGATTTTTAATTTACTGAATGGTCAGAACAAAGTTCAGTGTAGGTCTGCCCCCATTGGTCTACTACATTCAAAACCAGAACTACTAGACCAAGGTAAATGTCATTGTGCATAAGCAGTTCCCAAGAAACCTTTACTGTGTGCTTGTCTTTCCTTTTTTTTTTTTTTTTGGGGGGGGGAGGGGCAGGTGCAGGATTTGTTGTTTATTGGGGGGTTGTTTTCCCAGAGCAAAACTGGTTAGTTCTTTAACCTGTCTTTATTCTACTCCCCCTGAAAAAGGGCTATGATGACTCAGCTTTCTTTCTGAAAGGATGTAAGATTTTTGGAGAAAGAGATTAGCATAACCTCTGCACTGTGGGTTTTTTTTTCAACCAACAGAAAGACTGTTTAAACAGTAAGCTCTTGGTAAAAGTAAGTAATATCTTACCTTTGATTAAAATACCTTTTACAACTTTATGAAAACAAAAATTATTACACTGATACATTTATCCAAGTGGTATATTCATTTTGCATATTAAAACTTACATGAACCAAATTAATTGTAAAAGATCATACAAGTGGTATTTGCTAAAATGATTAACAGAAAAATAAAAAAATATTAATTCTTCATCCCAGTCCCAAACTCGACACTGGCAAGGGGGTGTCCGATTGATTTTACTTTTACTTACTAAAATTTACTCTGCGCTTCCCATGCATTATTAAAACACAAAGCTGATTGTCCATATTGCCTAGGAGCTAAAAATGCAACACATATATTTAAAGGCTAGAATGAAGCAACTCATCTAAATAGTAGAACTAAACCCTTTTTTGGTAATGACAAGTTAGGGAGACTGATGACTGAGAGTAGACATTAAATCTTGTTTACAAAATTTTAATTATTATCTATGACAAATGAAAACACACTACCTACTATGGCAAAGCCTAAATAATTTGCTGTGTTCCATATATGCATGCACATGCCACTGTTTTTATACTTCCTAGAGAGGAATCCATTACACAGCTCAGTATGTATTTCAGTCTGTCTGTGTGAAAATCAGCCTTTTGATTAGGTATTGCTAATGAGGGAAGAAGACCACAAATGTAAACAAAATATTTCTGTTCCCTTTATTTCTTAATCTTCCTCATATTACTGCCAATATCGTGCTAATCTACCAAACTATCACTGGTTTTGATCACCTACTTCAATCATAATCAGAGGATAAATAAATTGACCACAGCAGTGGACAATTGCTTCAGTATATTACCCAGATAACACTGTTGATAGCACTGTTGGAGAAGCGATATTGAAAGTGTAAAGAGCTAGCCAATTTTTTTTTTTTCTTTTTAAAGTTAAGATTCCTTGTGATACAAGATTATCAGGCTATGCTAATGATGGAGAGAGATGATGAACCAGGATTTGGAAATTTTCCTAAGGTTTTCATACACTAGAAGGAGCAGCAATCTCTATTAAACCTGACATGTGGATACATTGTCTTAATTACCACTATTGTGATTTTTATTTTTACAGAAGAAACATAGAGAACAACTTGCTTGGATATTGTCAGATGGCCTGTGATCCTTTGAAAGAAGGATAAAATGCAAGTTACAAGTTGTTTAAATGGAACATCAATCATTTACTACAGCTGAGGATGTAGACCTGTAACCTCTATTATTATTGATTTAAGACTTATCCGTTAGCTGCACAATATAGAAATTGTAGTAGACTTGCAAGATTTCAGAAGACGCATAAGGAAAGCTATATAAAAGAAAAAAAGTTAACGCTCTCCTCTGACAAGTCAAGAGATACCCACATTTTGTAAGAGATCAGTCACTGATGGACAAATGGCAACTTTGTGGTCTGACCTCAGCCTGGGAAGTGCCTGGATGTGCTTTTATTGAGTTGAACTTGAAGCATTCCACTGTCTGAGCCCTACTTCCACTTGGCTTCTAGCTGATTTTTTTTGGAAAGAGACAGGAAAAAAGGTCAGGATGATATTCCTTAGTTTTTCCTCTTCTATTTGTAATTCCTATGTTCTATTTCAAAAGCAGGTAACCTAATCCTAGATGAGAGTATAAATGTCACATCAAAGCAAACCAGTGTCCTTTAGAGGTGGAAAAAAGAAATGCCCCAGAAAATCCCAAACAACAAACCAGTTTGTCCCTAATTACAAATGGGACAGTTATTGCCTTCAGGACAACACCTGACCACCATTGCCACTTAAGTGCATTTTAAAGGTATTCATGAAGGAAGCAGAAGATGCAATATTCTGCCTTCCACAGCATTTAGGACTTTCAAAGAAATAACAAGTTTCTGTCCATATGAACCACTTAATTATGGCTTTTTCTTCATTATGATTTTTTTGCCTTTATCATGGAAATAATTAAGGTAGGATCTGATTTTATAGTAGTGTAGTCTGTCATAATTGAATAGAATTTTTTTACCTATGTCACTTTATAGTGCTGAAATTCACATGATGTGTTATTTACTCCTAAGTTCCTTGATTTATTTTGCAATTTTCCATCTTATCAAAGTTGGAAGAGAGATCTAATCTTTGCCAAAAATTCCTGAAATTACCTGGTGCTCTGCTGATCCGTTCTTGTAAATGTTGATCACATTACGTGTGTGACTCTTGCACCCTCAAATAGAACATGCTGGAAGGGCAAGATTAAATTTCTTCAGTTAGTGGACTTTAGTTGGGCTGAAAATATTAGTATAAAGAGTTCATATAACCTATTAATTATCTGCAGGCACTGCTGAGGCTTTTATAAGCCTGCAGCACTTTACATTCACTTCGACCCTTAGCAAATAAAATCAGCAGGTATAATTTAGCAGGAAATAAGAATCTGATATTTCTTGTTGTTTTCATAATAGCTCATGATGTCTGCCCCCATCAAATTGAAAATTCATTGAATAGCAGTTTCAAGACCTGGTTGATTTACGGTCTTTTAATCCAAACAAATAAGTATGTGTTATACAATCAAAAGAAACCTCCGATGAACATCACGTTGTAATATGTAAAGAAAAAAGAAAGAGGGGGGAAAATAATCAACATTGGTGTTTTTGACACCAAGAAGATGGGAACTCTATCTCAAGCTTGAAACTTTATTTATTCTTGTGCACCATTGATCATACGTCCAATCGGACAGGTTTTATCCTGAGATCATTAAAATTTGCCTTGCAAAATAGTGGAAATGAATTTGATGTTTGCTAAGATATTTTCTTGGTGTATAACATCTCATTAAGTGTTTCTCACTCTAAAGGCTGATTGGTATCTTCAGGCTTTTCCCATACCAGAGCAGTCCTGACACCGGTATCACTACTGTGGAAAGCAGAATTGCCAGAAGGCAAGAGACCAACAATGTTTCCCCTCCTGTAACTACATCTCTTGCTGCAGTGGGTGCTGAAGGGGGATGGTGGCTGCAGGTTAAAACTCCAGCAGCTCTGGGAGAGTGAAGGAGAAGTCCTCGCTTCAGCCTTGAACATCTAACAATGTTTGGAAAGGAAGGACACAGATTTTAAATGATGAAATTAAAAAAAGAGTAAAAAAGAGAAAGAAACTGAATTTTCCTCCTTACCATTTCCTTCCCCTGTATTCTTGAAATTCACTGCCCAAAAACTTGAAAAGCTTTGTAAAAACCAGCTTTTCAGAGTTGTCTGATACAATCATCTCTCAGCCGCTATTTATACTTGGTGATCCTTCCTTTGATGGCTAAATAATTCCACTATGATTGGAATAGTGTGTTGTTCAAGCTTACATACAGAAGTTCAGTGAGATGCCAACTACCTACTTTAGCTATTGCTTCCTTTTGCACATCTTTATGTTGTGTTTAGAGCTTATGAGGTTTTAATGTTTCTTGTTACTGATGTTATAGCTGGTATAAGAAGGTATAACCCAAATTAAAACCAATTCCTCCCCCTCGGCAAGCTCTCTGAAATTACTTAGAAGATGCATGTGGTTTTGCATCTTCAGATTCACTTTACTTTGTATTTTAATACATCATGTGAGGCTTCAAGATGCCCTATTTTAGCTGATGAGCTTTGCAGACAGCATTCTGCATTGCAGATTTACATAAATTATACTTTGTCAATATTTGGGTAAATGTTGAATATTCTGATCTCATCTATGTTTATATCATTATTAAAAGACATAAACCCAGAAAGAATAACCTATCTTATTGTTGCTGGTTTAAGTATTCACTAATTACCATTAATTTGATTAGTACAGCAAATTAAAGCAGAAAACAGAGAGAGTTTATTCATGGTTAAATTGCAGAAATCAGTGGGTTATGCAGTATTTGCATTTTAATTAAGTCATGAGCGTTTAGTGCTATGTGGTGGAAATACAAATGGATTATCTGGCTTAATTGAAATTTAATATTTATCTCATATTATTTATTTTGTGTATCTGTGTGTCTGATATCCACAGGTAGGAGAATACAGTTCTGTTAATATTACATGCCCATAACATGCCAAAATTAGCAAACAATTCTTTCCTACAGACCATGAAAACAATCCTAAATGTGCACTACAGGTAATTTCATAATTTGATTTTTATTATTGCAGAATTACAGAATATACCGAGTTGGAAGTGACCCACAAGGTTCATCAAGTCCGCTCTTAGCCTGCACAGGACCATCCCCACTGTCACACTGTGTGCCTGATAGTATTGTCCAAATGATTATCTCTGTCAGGCTTGGTGCTGTGACTGCATCCCTGGGGAGCCTGTAGAATCGCCCTTGAACCATGGCTGTTGGGCTTACAGGCATTGTGTTGAGAGAACCTTAGATTTGCAACACCACAGCACATTCAGTGCTGTTAGACTGTAGACCAGAAAAGTTTTCTGGTTTAGGGCCTGTGCAATGTAAATTCCTAGTAAAATTCTTGAGGCATCTGCTTTGCATTCTGAAATTCAGTATAAAATTCCTCATAGGCTGTTTTTATATATGTAGGGAAAGTTAAGAATCATCCTGGTTAATTCACAGTAACCAGACAATAGTGTAGAAAGAACAACTTCTGACCACATGGGGAAGCCCTATGCGAACTTGATACTTGCAACCAAAGGTATTTCAAGCCCAAACAGGAAGTAGGGGCTTGCAGACTATCTTCAAAATCGCTTTTTATTTTTGGCTTGCTCGCTTTTGAGTGATATCAGAAGGATGTAATACCACTTAATCTATTCTGTAGAGCAGCCAGGATGAATTATTCTCCAAAAGCAAGGGGGATATGCAGGTTTCACTGTCACTGAATGTAATCCAAGCTATAGTCTTCTATTTTTAAAACATGCTCAGTCATTAGTGATATTTCAGCTGAGGACAGTGCTCTTACTCATTAAATTCTGTTAAAATCAAAGCTAGTAGAGGCAAGTAAGAGCTTCATCTGTGTTCATTTTATCAGGGACTTATCCTAAAATCTTATTTATTACATTGATGAAGGAATATATCTTGTTATTCCTTAAAGATTGGAAAAGAGAGATTGGGGGAGATAAGGTATTCTTTAGACAAACACTTGTAAGTCTCCTCTGGTGGAATGAAAAATCTAGAGCTAAACTACAGCTATGAATCAGCTACCAAAAAGACACTGTTTTGTTATTCACAAAAGTTGGTGCTGAGATAACAAGCCCTAGAGAGACTTGAGCCTTTCATTCACCCAAGTGAGAAAAGGTGTCCTGAAGACATACCACTTTCAGCTTGGCTCGTTATAGCCACTTGATGGATCTGGGACTTCTGGACCTGTGAGCAGATACTGGGACATTCAGGGTTATGCAGTGGCGTGCTCTATCCAGTTTAAAGTCTATCATCAAATTACACAAACAGTTAAAAAAGGAAAGTGTCAGGGGGTTTTGTGGTATGGATCCCATTGGCATTAGTGGCAGCTCTATCACTGTGTTCAGCAAAGTAATTCTATCCTTTAAAGGAATTTATTAGGAAAATTAGGGAATGAATTGAGTAACTGAATGCAACTTCTGAAATCTTATGGTACAGTGATTTCCTTCTCCACTATATAAGAAAATGACTTAAAACATACAGGAAATTGTAAATTGGAGGAAGTACTGAATGTTACAGAATCCAAGCTCTCTCTTCCCTGTCTGCTGTTCTCATTGGTATGTAGCATGTGCACCATACAGAGCGTTGTCTTTGAAAGAGTAGAATAGAATAAATGTCAACACTAAATAAATTCTATTGCCAACAAGCCGCCAGGAAATGTTTATCACACTTCTGTAATGTGCAAAACAGTTACTGCACAATGATGAATCACACCTTATATTACACACATGTTGATCATAAACGTTTATCAGGCCTTGGGCAATTTCCAGAATGTTGAAGAGATGCTATAGTTTGTTGATGAGAAGGTCTCTCTTCTCAGTAAGCAGATTTCTTCACTTAAAGTATAAGAAAACATGTTTAACTAGTGTTAGATGGTTTTACCAGAGATAAAGATGGATCTCTTTTCGATGTAGGTACAAACATATAGTTATATATCAAGATATATTCATTTTGCTGTGTTCTGATAATTTTATTTTCAGCTTATTATATTTTGAAGAAGGTTTAATATTTTCAGATAAAGTTGAAAGATTTTTGTGGCATCAGTGCCATAGTAAATATTACATGGATTTCTGCAGGCCTTAATTATGAAAATTCAAAGTTAACAAAAGTTTGATTATGGTTTATTTGGGTACAGACACAGGCTGTAGTTTTACTATTACAGCAGATGCATGTTTTCAGTCATAAATTTTAAAACATGAATAATGAACATACCACACAAAGACACATAACATTATGTTACTGATGGGAAATGAGAGAGTAACTTAGTGGCCTATGACAGAAGAAAATAAACTTTTATCTGTTTTATATCCAGACTCATGCCCTAAATGTCAGATAATTCTTTCATTTAGACCTTCCTATCAGATCCAATGCTTACTGCAATATTGCTATGATCAATCAGGGGCCTGGAGAATTCGAAAGCATCACCCTTTGAGGACAAAGTGAGACTAGTAGTCTGAATTTTCCTCAGTCTGAGAAGAATGACGAAGCCTCCTCCACTGTTCTCTGTTTTGATTAGAGCAGTGATTTCAAGATGCTTTTTCCTTTAAACATATCTCTCTTCCCCCCCCGCATTTATATTTCATAAAAAGAGAATGGATCTAAGAGCAATATTATGTTAGCAAAAAAAATTCCCAACAGGCCATTGTCGCAGAATAAAAATTAATAAAATGCACACTCTCTTATTTAGGACAGAAATCAGAGAGTTTTAATATACTTCACTGGACCATTTAAATTGCTACATGATAATTCATTCTGTTATTATCCAAGAATTACTAACTAGCAATCTAGTTATGCATACCTTAATATTCTTTTAATTTCTGCAACTTTCTTCCTCCTTTTGAAATAAGGGCCAGTTTTAAGGCCTCAGAAATGAAAATTTCCAATCAGATAAAGGTTTTGGTTTTCTTGTTTTGTTTTGGGGGCCTTTTTGTTCAGTAGCTGCTAAAATTTTTTGCTTTAGGAATGCTTTGGGCTGTTATAGAGAAGTCCTTTTTAATGAGGTATGTGCTTGAAATAAGATCAAAGGAATTTCAAGAAATTAAATGAAAATGAGGTCTCCTAAAGAATTAGTACTGAAAATAAAAAATTTTTAAAAAGCCTCAAGAGTGTGTTATCCAGTTACTAAATAACTTTTGAATTACCTCTGAAGTCAGAACATCCTTTATTATGTGATTTATTAAATTAACCACTCTGAAACCAAGACTGAGTACTCTGACATAGGGCAATGCAAAGTGTTACACAACTGTATGGCCATATATTAAAAACCTTTAGGCTCAAATTAACTTTACCTTTTCAAAAGGATTTTCCTGCAGCAGTGAGGTAAAATTACTGCGTTCCCTTCCAATTTTTCTATTCCAGTAACTAGAGAAAAGTGTGATTTAGTAATGGCTCTGGTAATGAGCCAAAATGCATTTTAGAAAGGTACAAAAATACATGCTAGAATTTGCCTGCAACAGCTGAGAAGTGTAAGCGAATGGAACCTAAACTGATTCAGTGTGGAAAGAACTCTCATTCTTCCTCTTTACTGGGATGAAAGAGGGAAGACAGAAGGCTGTATTTCAGGATGGAGATTGTACATGTCTTCAAGGGTTTTATTTTCCATACAAAGTGTTTTTCTATACTGAATTGGGTTTAGATGATTAGATTTGGTGGTGGAGGGGACAGCTACAAAGGGGGTGGCTTATGTGAGAAGATGCTAGAAGCTTCCCCTATGTCCAGTGAAGCCAGTGCCAGATAACTCCCAGACAGATCCACCACCACCCAAGGTCAAGCCCATCAAAGACAGTGGTAGCGCCTCTAGGATAACGTCTAAGAATATTGGAGAAGTTCTTGGAGGACTGTCTCCCATGGGAGAGACCCATCCAGCAGAGCACAGGAAGGATGTGAGCAGTGCTCCCCCTGGGGAGGATGGAGCAGCAGAGACTGTGTAATGATCTGAGTGTAACTCCAACCCCCATTCCCTGGTACTACTGAGAGGAAAGAGGCAGAGAAATCCTGAGTGAAGTTGTGTCCAGGAAGAAGGAAGGGGCTAAGGCAAAGGAGTGCAATAGGTTTTATCTCTCATCACCTTACTAATTTGGTTGTTAATAAACTAATTTCCCTGAGCTGAGTCTGTTTTGTCCATGATAGTAACTGGTGAGTTATCCTTCCCTGTCCTTATGTTGACTCATGAAGTTTTTGGTATATTTTCTCTTCTCTGTCCAGCTAAGGAAGGGAGCAATAGAAAAGGTTTGTTGGGTGTCTGCTGTTTAACCAGTCAACCCACCACACGTACCTTTGTAGTTTTTAAATAATTTTTTTTAATTGCAACAACCAGACTGAATATACAGAGTAAAGAATAAGACATGTTGCAAAGGGCTTACAAGCTGAAAAGCACAAGATGAAAGGCAAAGAGAAATGAATAATGTCAGTTTTTGCAAATGTGGAAAGAAGGTCTAGAGAAATTAGGAGAAAACCTTACATATTACTTAAATAATAATTTGTGAGTGTTAAATTGACTTGAACAGAAATTAAACACTCCTGAAAATACCTGCTACATTCTTTTCTGGACCCAAAGAATCCTGGATTCTACCACCAGTTGCCTTGCCAAGGCTTTACTGTATCAGCATGGAGAACTATCAAAAATAATGACTTGTAATACGTGCCACAGAAGTCACATGCAGAATTGCATGATGTATAAGATGATTGCTAATCATGTTCAATTCATTCCCTAGTTGCATAAGGAATGCAAGAAAGAAGCCTTTACAAGGACAATTATAGACATCCTGAAAAATTAGTACAGAATATAAGAAGAAGCTTTACGAATAACTTCTAAAGCGGGATTTCAGCCATCATCAAGACTGTGTTAGATAAATGATCTTGTACAGCCTGAAAATCAGCATTCTGATTTTCACCTTTATTCAGAGTATTAAGCACCACCTGAACTTCTGGTCTCTTTGTTTCTTTTTTCTTGATTTGCTTCTTCATATCTCTGTATTTATTCAGTATTGCCTAGCTGTTATTACTATCATTAAGCGTTGCTTTCTAAGTATTTCTTTTTTGCTTTATTTTAGTAAATACTCTAGGTTCTACATAAAAAAGTTTATGGGTGAGTTGCCATGATGATTTCAGGTGGCTGGAGAATGCCAAGATACCATGTGTTGTGCATGTAAAGCTACAAATATGAAAACAAATGAAAAAGTAATTTTTTAACAAGAATGGGATAGCAAAGAAACCACTGCAAAATCTAGATGAAACTGAAAATGATAACTACTTACAGTGTAACCAATAAAAAGGGTACATTACCTTTGAGTAATAAAATATTGAGCACACAAAGAACATTAGTCAAGAAAATGTATATATATGTAGGTAAATTTTTACACGTGACACTGTCAAGTTCTCCACAGACTGACTGTTGCCTTTGACCCTACCATTTCAGCCTCTGGATATATTCTCTCTCTTGTTGTAGAACACTGCAGACATGGACAAAATCTTAGTAAAAAAAGTTAGATACTTCAAGTGCCAGCCGTGATATTTTAACAGGTTCTTGCATGTACAGATTTATATACCATTACCACCATGTACATAAATTGAACAGATACTTTTGCTCTGCACAATTTGTCATAAAGGGAGATAGAAGAAGGAAAAGGGAGGTTGGAAACCAAATGAAAACTCAGCCTTAAAGCTGGAGATCAACAGAGTTTATGGAGGTGCATTTGGGCCTCTGATAAGCAATTTTGATAAAGCAATTTTGGATATGAGGAAGACTAAAGAGTTAGTGATTTCTAGAGAAGACAAATTTTTAATTGTTTAACTCTGTTTTTCTGAATATCTGTATTTATATAATTTGTATCTGTATGGGTAAACCTAAAGAATGAAGTAAGCTTGTCTATATGAGAAAATTATTTTCAGAACAGTTTTTCAGGGAACAAAAATGCCAACAACAAATGTACCTCATTTGAAGTACAATTTATGTGTCCGGGGAACATAACTGACATTTTGGCTTTGAATTTCAACATTTATTATTGTATTAGAAAATATTTTTTTAAATTTGTGATTTTGTGCATGTTTCTATTACATTTACAAGATCATAATGATTTGTCTCAATAATATGAGTCAAAGAATGAACCCAAGTCCCCCACAGAGTGACTTCATGTTATTGCGTGAGTTGTGAAAAGACAATAGTCCAATGATAATCTGTTAATCTAATATTTCTTTCACTCTTTCTATCTGTCTCTGTATTTTAGAGGGAAAATACCAAGTAGCCAATCACCAGTCTTGCTCTTTTAGTACATGCAGCACTGCTGCAAATGCTCCCTATCCCCAGGGCTCGTCCCTATTGCTGGAGATTTTCCTGCTGTGCACTAGCAATGGGGCCAGAATTCTAAGTTATATTGATTGTATGTTACATAGCTATTTCCCAGGCTTGGGAGTGGGTTGAGAGGACAAGATATTCTTATTTTCTCATGCCTGTGGTTTTCAAAGCGTATAAAATATCTGCAAGGTTCACTGTGACAGTGTTGGAGAGTTATTTTTGATAATGGAAACTAAGTCTGCAGCAGTCAAAGTTTACACTGTCGGTATGGAAGACACTCAAGAAAAACCTGTTCTTTAACGTGCCCAAATCTCTTTTTAAAAAGTGCTTATATTTGATTTCAGTAACAAAATAAAATGAGTCAGAGTCAAATGCTCTCTGGTGAAGTTGTTTTAAAAATTTCATACATCACACACACAGATGTAATATTTGATATAAAATTTACTTAATTGAAGGTATTTCAAATCTTACACAGAATTTCTGATTTATTCTTGTTTTACAATGAGTAAAACACAATACAAAAGTAAGTTACACTAGGCATAAACCCCCAGCTATTGTAATACACAACTCAATCACATTACCAATGAGACTCCCACTACTGGTCTCTATAACATACTCAGTGTCATGACACTGAGTATCGCCAATTTCCAAGAAAGAATATGTGGGTGGAATCCAGGTCAAGCCCATTGCTCTTTTTCAAATTCTTCTGTTTGTTCAATTCTTATATGTTTTGTTGGGTTAGGGCACATGTTCACTCCCCACATGCTGGTCTGGCTAACCCAGGGAAACACTTGCTTTTTAATGAACTTATTGAGAAACACTTAGATCACTGGCTGATCTACTCAAATATTGAAAGCTATTTATCTAAAACATGGGTCACTGTCAGTCCCCTTCATGTTAAAATAAATTCAGCTTCTTTGCAACAGCTGTGGTAAGTCACAACCTGGATTATCAAATGAGCAATTTCATGGGCACAAATTTGCTCATCTACTTTAATCCTTCTTTCCTATTAAGGGTTTATTGATCAGTCAAAATATGAAGATCATGTGCACAAATATAAGAAAAAAACCAGCTATATGTGATGGGTGAGGATCAGCAACATTCAGTACAGTAAGAAGAAAATCAAATTGAAGTATGGTCAGCAGGCTGAGGGAGGTGATACTGTCCCTCTACTCTGTTCTCATGAGATGCCGTCTGGAGCACTGCATCCATCTCTGGAGTGCCCAGAGCAAGAAGGACATCAGCCTGTTAGAATGAGTCCAGGGGCACCAAGCTGATTAGAAGGATGGAGCACCTCCACAATGAGGAATGGCTGAGAGAATTGTGTTTGTTGGGCCTGAAAAGAGAAGGCTTAGGGCTTACTTAGTGAGGGTGGTGAAAAACTGTAACAGGTTGCCCAGAGAAGTTGTACACTCACATCCATGAAAGTGTTTAAAGGCAGGTTGGAGCTCTGAACAACCTGGTCTAATGAAAGATGTCCCTCTCCTAGGCAGAGGAACTGGAAACAGATGATCTCCAAGGTTCCTTCCAACCCAAGTGATAAGATTCTGTAAAAATGGATAGTGTGCAGAAACATATAAACACTAAAGCAGATGTCTCAGATGAGGTGCTAATAAGTGGTATAAGATGTGGTTTAAGGGTTGAGCCACAGCACTTTGTTTACCTACACACCAATGTCCTATTTTTAATACACAATGATGACAAGCAGATACTTCTTTCATGGTGCCTTAAATTTTAACTGCTGTGCTACTAATACAAAAATATTCTTTGGAAGAGGACTCTGGTTCATACTCAAAGCATAATATGTGGGTGTGGGGAAAGTGTTCCCTTTTCTGCTTCCAAAGAACTGCTTTTGTTAAATGTCATGCTGACCTATCTGGGAAACTTTCTTCATCTACAATAGAATTCTTTAAAATGTAACTATGGAGCTATGTAAAAAATAAATCAAGAAAAAGAAGGTGAGAAACTATTGTTAATGCTGAATCGCTATCTAATTATATGTTTTAAGACATTAGTTTTCAGTGTGAAAAATACAACTGAAGGTCTTTAAGTAGCTTTATGTTTGTAAGTAGCACAAAGAAAGAGAAGGACAAACTTTCAGTAGGGCATGTTGTAATAGGACAAGGTGTATGGGTTTTAAACTAAAAGAGCATTGATTCAGACTAGATATTAGGAAGAAAATTTTTATTATGGCAGTGGTGATGAAATACAAGCACAGGTTGCCTAGAGGCGTGGCAGATGTCCGATTCCAGGAAACATTCTTGGTAAGGTCGCACAGGGCTCTCAGAAACTTGATCTAGTTGAAGGTGTCTCTAGTCATTGCGGGAGAGTTGGATGGGATGACCTTTAAAGATCCCTTCCAAACCAAATTGTTCTATTACTCTCTAGTCGGGTCCTTGGTTCATGCTATTAACCTCTTAAAGCATGTATTATCTGTGTATAGTTATTGCCTTCAACCACCTCTGTGCTGTTACAAGGCATTTTCTTCTTTACAAGCCTGTTTTTTATTGAAAGCATATTTTCCTCATCAAAAATGCTCAATTTTTTACATTTCAAATTATTATACTTAATGGAAGCATATTATAATTTTTACTTAGTTCTCCCATCTGGTTCTGTTAAATGAAAAGGCTTGTAACACTCACCAAGGATAACAATAAAAGCAATTGCAACATAGTTGATTATATTTTTTCGGGCTGCATCTTAGAGCTTTTATTTTCCTTTGGTTTTCATCCCAAACTCCGTTTGCTAATAACTTTCAACATAGGAAGAAAATAGCTTTAATATCTGTCCTTAGCTGCAGGAATGAGTGCTAATCAGCTATAAATTAGTTCTAGTCATTCACAAGCAGTTAGAGTAGGCTCATGATGTGGAAAATAATAATTAAAAAGCTACTCTTCTTGCAGAATTTAATTTCACTAGCAGAAACTAGCATGGATGATTGGCCATAAAAAGCTGAGATAGTCTATTGTACAAAATGTTTGGGCTTTTTTGCTCCTTTTAATATTGTGTTGCCTGACTGTCTAAGGTGCCAAACTAGAGGTAGTTTAGGACACATGATTTTTCAGAAACAGTCCATTACTGAATCTTCCTGTTTCTCATGATGCAGTTTCAGACTTCAGAGGTATTACTATTAATGACCTCTAAATACTTTGCTTTGATTGGCTGCATTTTGTACTTCAAAGTGTAGTTTATGAAGTCTTGTAAAGTACCTGCAAAATATGAAATCTAATAGTTTACACTCAGATATTCCTTGTCACAAAAAGGAAACAACATCAGGTTACCACAGTTTTATTGATACTTTTTTACAGGGCTTTCAATTTCTATAGGTAAGGAATAAATCAAAGAAAACTGCATTTAACCTTAATTAAACATATTTTTCATCTGAACTAATACGTGAAGCATTGATTTTAGAGCTTTTGCTACCTTTTTAGAACTTTGATTTTTAAGTTAGGGCTTTAGCTACTCAGGTATCAGAAGATGTACAGAATTTTAAATTAAAAATATACTTTATCCCTCTTTGGATAGAACAGCATGCTTTTATTCTCAACGTGGTGGAAAATTAAGATATTTTATTCAAATAGAGGTCATAGACTCATGCTTGGAAATACTGATTTGTATATTTATCAAAGTAAAATTTTCCATTTTTGACAATGTCATATGAATGTATGCAGATATAAATATGAACAATATTCAAGCACAAAAAATGTCATTTGATTACATCCAGTTTTGGTCTCTGTAGAGCAAGAAAGACACTGACACAGACCAATGCATCAGAGGACCTTTAAGATTTCTGAGGGCTGGAGTACTGAACGTAAAAGTGGAAATTGAGAAAGTATGGCTTGTTCAGTCTGGAGAAAAAAGGAGAAAGGGAGGTTTAGCTGTCTAATGGGAAAATGTAGAGAGAGCAGAGATCAGACTTGAAGAAATACCCTAGAAGGGCAAAATGCAATGGAGAGAGGTTGTTAGAATAAATTCAAGTATCACCTTTGCTCAGAGAGGGTGACATAACACCAGAACAGGCTCCCAGGAGGTGATGGAACCTCTTGGAGGTATTGGATGAGACCTGAACAACACAATCTCACTGGACTTTCACAGGACAGAAGGTTGGCAGAGACACCTTCAAGAGGTTGCTTCCAACTTTCAGCACTGTAATTCTGAGTCTTTACTTAATGAAGGTTGCTGAAGAGTTTTACAAGCATTTACAGACTATTCTGGTGAATTATTGCAGTTCTGAGTACAAATTTTTTATATTTGCTTAATATGAACTTGATTACATAAAATATATCATAAGATATATCAGCATTTTTGTATGTCTGTCTATCTATCTATCTATCTATCATCTATCTATCATCTATCTATCTATCTATCTATCTATCTATCTATCTATCTATCTATCTATCTATCTATTCTATTTATCTCTCTGTCTAATCTGTCTATCCACCTACCTGTTCACAAGATTATGAATACACTTCATGCTCCAGCCTCTCAGGCACATAGTGTGACTTTTGGGGATGGTGCTGTGCAGGGCCAGGGTCCCTTGAGGGTCCCTTCCAACTCAGCTAATTCTGTGATTCAGTGATAGTGACTATTAAGCAACATTGTCTTTTTGTCAGCAAAGTAATTGAGAATACTTCATGATGGTCCAAGTCCTTTAAAATAGTGAATGCTATCTACTTTCCCTGGTTAACAAGCAGAAGGAAAGAATTGACAGAGAGGCTTTACACAAAGACATGTAGTGATATGAACAAGGGAGAATCGCCTTAAACTGAAGGAGAGTAGGCTTAGATTAGATATTGGGAAGAAATTTACAGTGAGAGAGGTGAAGCACTTGAAACAGTTGCCCAGAGATACTGTTAACTCCCCATCTCTTAAGGTGCTCAAGGCCAGGCTGGATGGGCTTCTGAGCTACCAGGTCTAGCGGAGGATACCTTGCCCATGGCAAGGGTGCAGAGGTAGAAAATCTTTAAGGGCCCCTCCAATTCTAACAATTCTATGATTCTAATTAGAATAGCATCCCAGTTTAATCCATGTGTTTATATCGGCTTAGCTTTGATTTGCAGTGTGTAAGCTTTCTGAGTGACAGATAATTAAACCATGAGAATCTCAGGCATACTAATTCAGAAATAATATTTTGACATTAATGGGAATTGTTGCATTTAATTTTTAACATATGCAAATGAAAATTCTTGTGGTATGCTCTAGAACACTGTTCATCCTTAGCATTAAACTCTCCATGGGCAAATTGTTTAAATATACAAGCTACCATTCCCATATATGTCAATCACAGAAATGAAGAATCAATACATTTCAAATAGCCTGACACCTAGTAACGTACAAATGGCTCAACAGTTCATCACTGACTGCAGAGGCATATCTGAGTGATATTGATATCATCAGAATTAGAAAGGTTTAATGTGCCAATATAAAATCTCTAAGTCAGTGTAAATGTTTCAAAAGGAAATAAATATTTTTCTTCCTAATAGTGTGCTACTTTTGCCAATGATATCACATGTGTTACTGTCAAAAACTGATCAGAAAAAATATGTTAGTAGAGTCTTACTAGCGATGTATTGTGAACCTGAAAAGTTAATTTTCATTGTGCTACCACCTATTTATTTTGGAACAATAATCTCAGAGTTCAACAACAAATTACTGCAGAATATTACTTTAATTAAAGCCCACACAAGCAAGACTGGAAGTTTCATTTTGTAGGGGGAAATAAAATTAAATTTCATCAACATTTCCTTCATTACCTAAGCACCAAGTGATCTAATTTCTGGAATGAATCTTTAAACTAACAGTTTCCCTCAGTTCTCATTTTAATTTAAATTACATGTGGCCACAAAAGGACTATGACACATGACACTGCTCTCTGACACACATGACACTACTCCTCCTGTACTAAAGAAGTTCCATGCAATTTAGAGAAAAGATTTCTTCTTAATCCAAATTTCTCTACCTAGTCTCCAGAGTTGACACAGCAGCATTGTTTAAAATTAATAGTAATCCACTAGAAGATAAAGAAGTCCTTAATTTAGAAATTTTATTCCACAGTAAGTACTTGAGCTAGGGTTGCAACTCCCAGTTCCTGCTAGATATTCATGTCAGTAACTTACAATCACTTTTTGTGGCTGACATCTGTAAGAATGCAATGGGTGTCTCAAGATGACCATGTTGTCCAGTTGATACTAAGAAAACCACATCAAGGCTGCCATAACAGGTCTCACAGGAATTGCTCTCTGTGAGAGTCATTGGTATTAAAAAACTTTGTATCCTTCCTGATGGTTTTGAGACAGAAATTGATGTATCATTTTTCATATATTAAAGCCAGCTACTCTCTTCTCCACTTCATACCCATTACTTTGTTAATTCTTTCTGCCATGCTCTAAGTCAAATGACACTGTTGAATTTAAAAACAAGTTTTGGTTTAAGTCATCTTCAGGATGTGCTGCAAAAAACAGCAAAGAATTTCCAGGCTCCTTGTACCTTGCACCTAATATTCTTTCCCGGGGAATAATACACCATTTCTCCTTTAGAACTGCAGTCTTTACTTACCAAAAAAAAAAAAAAAAAACAAAAACAAAACAAACAAACAAAAACAAAACAAAACAAAAAAAAAACCAAAAAACAAAAACAAAACCCCAAAAAAACCTTGAAATCTTTTTTGCCTAAATATTTTCATTATGTTTAAGCATAGTAATGATGTTATCTTCACTTAAAATACAAACAAATGAATACAAGTCAGTTACAATTAGAACAAAGAACCTTATCAAAGAAAAGAGTTTAGTAGCAAACCCAAGGTTTTCTAAATATGACACAATGCTAGCAGAATTCCACACTTTTGGATTCCCTTTATGGTTTCAGGTTTTTCCAGAACACGACAGTTCTGGAAACACGACAGTTGATTTAGCCTGTTATAACCCAAGTGAATGGAACCTGGAATATATAGAAGTAACTACACCTCTAAAAAAAAAATAGAAATTGATCTTTTTATATACCTTTTTATTTGACCGTCTTAGCTAGGTTGTAGGTGACCTCCCCCTGGTCGGTGCTCAAGGCCAGGTTGGATGGGGCCATGAGCAACCTGATCTACTGGGTGGCATCACTGTCCATGACAAGGGGGTTAGAACTATATAATCTTTGAGGTCTGTGCTGGTTTTGCCTGGGTGGAGCTAATTTTCTTCACAATGGCTGATATGGGGCTGTGCTTTGTGTTTGTGCTGAACATAGTATTGATAAGAAAGATGTTTTTGTTATTTGTGAGCAGGGCTTACACAGAGCCAAAGCCTCTTCTGTGTTATCATACTGCCAAGCTGGTAAGGAGGTTGGAGGTGCATGGAAAGTTGGGATGAGCCACAGCCAGGACAAGTGACTCCAACTGACCAAATGGATATTCCATGCCATATGACATCATACTCATAATACATAAATGTGTAAAGAATTGTGGGGAAGAAGGAGGAAAAGGATGACATTTGACATAATTGCGTTTTGTCTTCCCAAGTGACCATTACATGTGATGACCATACATAGGATGCGTGAATTAATTCCTGCTTGCCAATGTAAAGCAGGGAAATAATTCATTGTTTTGCTTTGTTTGTGTATGCATTTTTTGCTTTCTCTTTTAAGCCATTCTTATATCAACCCATGACTTTTCTAGCTTTAACCCTTCCAGTTTTCTCCCCAAAGAGAAGAGGCATGGTGCTTGGCTGCTGGCTTGGGTTAAACCACAACAGGTCCCAAGCCATAATACGTTACTATGATAGACAAAAGTTGGCATGAAAGATTTTTGACTATAACAGTATGCATATATACTGCCATTGTAATTATTTTACTGATTTTTTTGTCAAACTGTCAGAACAGGCATATCGTATAGTGAGCTCCATGGCTTATGTATTTATCATACAGCACATGCTATTATCTTAAAATATATATTCATGAGTCTTCAGGCATTTTTTAATGAATTGAAAAAGAAAAAAATATTACTTGCAAAACCATTGAGATGATGTTGAAGAACACTAAAAAATGCAGGGTAACTACTTGTCACTGACTGCAGAGTATAATACTGTTTTAAGATGAAATAAAGAATGTAAGAATGGAAGGTGAAGAACAGGGTTTTCTTATTATGAAACATAATTCAGAGCAAAGCTTCTTACACTAAGAGTCAAGTAGGAACTGTCTTAATTTTGTAGTAGAGATTGGCTAAGTAGAGATTACTTCAGAACCTTTGAGACAGTTTTCTGCAAAAATAAGAAAAAAAAGGAAGAAGAAAAGAAATATCCTTATGGCATCTCTTCTTCCTATGCACTTCATAGGCTTAGTAATAAAAGAAAGACGAATCCACCCAGTAGACTTCTATGCCACAAGATTCATGTGCGGAGTGTGTACATCAGCTTAGCCTTCGGCTACCCTGGACTGATCAAAATGAGAGTACTGTTTGCAGTTAATTTCCTTTATTAGGTACAAAGCAACAGAATCCTCCTCTTAATACTCACAGGCAGCCAACTGAGGTCAATGGCTCATGAATACACTTAAAAGTAGACTGAGCTAAGTACTGACATATACACCAGACATAATTTGGCATTAGCTTGGGGGCAAAGCATGGGAAAGAGTGAGGTGAGGGGCTCCTAGAACTAGGAAAATCTGAGAGAGCATAGAGACTCAACAAGACCAGGCCTGACCTATCAAGGGCATTGCCACAGAAGCAGGAAGCGATTTAAACAGCTCCAGGGAGCCAAGCAACCCCAAGCGAGAAGAGCTGGGTAGGCAAACAGAGGAGCCAAACAGGACACGGCACATAAGAACATGGCATGGCAGTTTGTATGACACTGTGCACCTAGGAGGGCAGAGCCACCCCCCTGGCTCCTGAGGTGAGCTACCCCAGCGTTCTAGAACAGACCCAGTTATGGTTCCTTCATGGTTGGAAGCCCTTGATAGAAGCAGTGTGGTGACCCAGATGGACCTCCCTCACATTTATGCAGCTGTCCAAGTTTCTGGCTTCAGGGAGTGTTTGATCTTTAGTACTGGAGGGCAGCAGAGACCCGGGGCAGCCTGCCAGAGTTGGGCATGTAATGGATAGCTCAGCTGAAGTGCACCTACACCAATGCACACGATATGGATAACAAACAGGACCTGGAAACCATTGTGTAGGAAAGTTATGATGTATTTTTTATCATGGAAATGTGGTGGGATGTCTCTGTAACTGGAGTGTTCCAATGATGGTTACAAGCTCTTCAGTAGGGACAGGCGGGGAAGCAGAGGCGGTGGCGTGGCTCTGTGCATTAGAGAGGGTTTTGACTGTTCAGAGGCCAAGGACAGTGATGATAAGGTTGGGTGCCTGAGGGTAAAGATCAGGGGGAGGCCAACAAGACAGCCTGACCAACTTGATCTCCTTTTATACCAGATGACCCACCTACTTGATGAAGGAAAGGCTGTGAATGGAATCTAACAGGACTTCAGCAAAGCCTTTGACACTGTCTCCCATGGCTTGGGAAGCTTTCATCCCATGGCCTGGGCAGGTACACTTTCTGCTGGGTAAAAAAGTGGCTGGCCATACTCAGAGAATGGAGGTGAATGGTGTCACATTGTCTTAATGCCCAGATGCTAATAGTGTCCCCCAGGGCTCAATATTGAAGCCAGTTCTGTTCAGTATCTTTACTGATGATATGGATAAGGGGATCGAGTGTACTGTCAGTAAGTTCACAGATGATACCAAGCTGAACAGGCGTGTTGACCTGCTGGAAGGCAGGAAAGCTCTGCAGAGGGACCTGGACAGGCTGGATTGATGGGCCAAGGCCAGTTGTGTGAGGTTCAACAAGGCCAAGTGCTGGGTTCTGCCCTTGGCTCACAAAAAGCCCTTGCCATAATGGGGGCAGAGTGACTGGAAAGTGGAAAAAGACTGCCTAGGGCTGCTTGTCCACAGCAGCTGAACCTGAGCCAGTGTGTGCCCAGGTGGCCAAGAAGGCCAATGGCATCCTGACCTGTGTCAGCAACAGTGTGGCCAGCAGGCCCAGGGAAGTGACCATGTTTCCCCACCCACCACTGTTATGGCTGAACCTTGAGAAAGTCCTACAAGGAATAGCTGAGGGAGCTGGGGTTGTTTAATCTGGAGAAAAGGAGGCTCTGGAGGGACCTTATTATTCTGTACAGCTACTTGAAAGGAGGTTGAAGCAAGGTGAGAGACTCTTCTCCCAGGCAACCAGTGACAGGGGAAAAGGACATGGTCTAAAATTGTACAAAGGGAAGTTCAGGTTGGACATCATGAAGAATTTCTTCACTGAAAGGATTGTCAAGTTTTGGAAGAGGCTGCCTGTGGTTTTCGAATCCCCCTGGCGCAGAAGCTTGCTGAGAGAAACCAAGCAGACCACGTATGGCGGAGAAGGACAGTTTATTTACAGGAAAAGGTTTTTATACTCTAACATACTCCAACAACTACTGGTCAGTGAAAAGTCCACCTCCTAAACCCATTGGTCACAACTAAATGACACCCGATGCCAAACACAGAGATTAGAAAAGTAAAAGAATGCAACTTATTTATGTTCTCCGTGAGAAAGAACAGAAAGATTCTAAAACAGTGCAACCACAGCTGCCCAGGGAGGTGGTAGAGTCACTAGCCTTGGAAGTGTTCAAGAAATGACAGGACATGGCATTTAAAGTTATGACTTTGATGCCTTCAGGTATTTCTAGTTTTTTACTCTTCATGTATCTGTAACTTGCTATAGTTCTGTGCTTCTTACAAAGTGCTAAAATCCTCTGTTCTCAGCACCTTTAGCCAAAACAAGGCTCTCTGAATACAGATTCAATGACATATTCGTTGACTTAGGGCCTGAAAATATGTAAACAACTGTGAGATGGGGGGACAGGCCTGGGGTGGTTAACATCATCGCCTAAGGGTGCGACTGGAGAATTAAGGGCCAATATGCTAATGGGACAGAATTTATAAAAGCTGAAGGGCTCATGACCCAGAGTCCATTTTGGGTGTAGTCCCTGAGGGGGAGCTTTGCTTGCCCAGATGTACCTTCAAGGCCTTTGCAGGCCTTGAATAAATTGTCCATTTTTTATACTCCTAATTTGTCTTGGCCTCTGTTTCAGGTAGCCTGTCTTTTAGGCAACAACTTGGTTGATATGCTGGTGTTTAGTCAAAGGTTGGACTGATTATCTTGGAGGTCTTTTCCACCCTAAATAATCATATGATTCTATGTTTAGATCCTTCCTCTAAGGAAAGTAGGGATATGTCCTCTGACACTTGCCTACAATTACTATTTCTCATTACTTATTTTTCAAAATCTATATTTGCAATTTTTTTAACATTTCTAGTTGCCACTCTGTTTTGAGCTATCATCCCAAAATTAAATATTTGTCACATTTATATGTTATTCTTTGTTTAAAGAAATTACTAATGATAATATGGCATATCCTTATGCTGTTATTTTTGAGACTATTTCTCACTCTACCTTCTTGCTGTCGGACCACAGTTTCCACCAGAAAGTCTACACATTTTAGGAGACCAGATGCTAAGCCTAATAACAAACAGAGTTCCAAAAATATGTTAATCTTCAGCTGCACTAGTATAGCCTACTCTTTATAGTGCCACACCACAAATTAGCCTTATGGTTTTTGCACATATTCTTTCCTATTGATATTGATTATGCATCAGATATTTAACCAATAATCAGGTGAGTAACAGAGATGGACAGTTCTTATTCTAATGGTGAAGGTGTAGCATAAAGATATTAAGCTGTTCAGTTTTATACTAGTGGAAGGTTGGGGGGAGGAAAAAGTGGAATTTTTCCCATTCTGTTGCTAGGCAACTAACGACCACTACTTAAGGGCCATCTATGCTCATAAAGGAGATAAAGACTTTTGGCTAGCCAGACAGAGGAACAAGAGATTGCAAGATTTGATAACGGGATACTCACTTGCTAGCAAGTCTTGGAGGAGGGAGCAGAGGAAAAAAGCGTCTCTCTGCTTTTTTGCTGCCACTGCAGGAAACAAACGCCCGGCTTTGCACTGGTTTTTCTCTCTACCTGGTGGGTGAGTTCTTGGGGAAAAGGGGCAAGGGATTCCAGCCCCTTTTACCTCTGGAGGGGAGGGCGCGTCTCCCAGCTGCGCTGCAGCAGAACGACCCCGCGCCCTGCCTGTCACCAGCCCATGCCCTGCTTGCTACCAACCCGTGCCCTGCCGGCCATGACTGCGGAGTTTCCTGGCTGGCCCAGGTGGGCTGACCCGGCTGCTCCATCTCTCCGTTCTGGACCCTCCTCTGCGCCCCATCCATCTGCGCGCCCCGTCTGCCATTAAGCACGTGACACAGACCCAACCTCGTGCCACAGCGCCATCTTCAGCTTCCTGGGAGTCATCGCACCTGCCCTGCTGGTTTAGGAGCCCAACAGCGCCCCTGCTGGCCGTGACCCTGACTGCACCAATGGGAAAGTGCCTGGCAGCCCAGAGACATCTGACACTGAGTTTTTGGTTTTGTTTATTGTTTTTTATCTTGTTTACTGTTTTTGTTACTCATTGTTTACCTCATTCCAGATACTAGCCAAAAAACCTCTTATTCCTTTACCATATCTTTGCCTGAGAGCCCTTGATTCCAAAGTTATAATAATTTGGAGGGAAGGGGGTTCACATTTTTTGTTGTAAGGAAGGTTCCCACCTTCCTTAGCAGACACCTGTCTACCAAACCAAGACAATACTTCTGCAAATGGCAATTCCTTACTTGTTCCTTTGATAAGACCATGGAACTGATAGGTTGGTGACACAGAACATGGTCTACTTTTCTTGTTCTGTTTTTTGCTTTTTTCCCTTCTCCCCAGAATATTTCTATTGTCCTGTTGATGTACCTCATTCATATATTTTCCTGTTATAAAATTACATTTATTTATTTATTCTCCACTCAATTCACATGCATTCACATTAACAAAGATATCATCTTACTGTGTTTTGGGGGTTTTTTACACTCTTGTTTTCCTGTGGACACCCAACTATCACATTGAAATGAGAGTTGCCTCCTACTACTGCTGTAATAAAAACATGATAGTAAGGCTATAAGGTTAGAGAAGTGTCGTGAGTTTGACCCTGGCTAAATGCCAGGCACCTACGACGTTTGCTCTCTGTGCTCTCTCCTGCTACGGCTATGCAGAGGAGAGAAAAAAAACTAACACACTGGACTTATGAGTTGAGATAGGACTACTGATAAAGAGGACACACGAGAGAGAGGGCAAAAGCAGGCTGGAGACTTAAAGTTGCAAAAAAGGTGATTTATTAATCTAACAGGGTTGGAGAATAAATCAGAGGTAAAAATAAGCTCTCAAGACACCGTTTCTTCACTGACCCCCCTTCCCTCTTAAGGCACTGCTTCCCAGCTCACCCCCTCCCTCCTTTTCAACTAACCAACAACTCCCGGGCAGGGGCAGGGTGTGGGGTTTTTTTTCTTAAATCAGTCTATCACAACTCTTTTACTGCAGACACTGTTTCTCTATTCACCCCCTCTCTCCATTCAACTAACAGATCCAGGCCGGGGCAAGGTATGTGGCTTTTTTAGTCAGTCCAATGCCACAATTCTTCTGCTGCAAATGCTGTTTCTCTACTCACCCCTCTCCCTATTAAGGCCATTTCTCAGCTCACCCCCTCCCTCCTTCCTTCTAACCAACAGCTCCAAGGTGGGGGGCAGGGTATGGGGTTTCCTTTGGTCAGGGTCAGTCCATCAGGGAGAGGAGTCTTCTACTTAGCCATGGGGGTCCCTCCCACGAGAGACAGTCCTCTGAGAACTTCTTTGGCATGGGTCCAATCTCATGAGCAGCACCTGCCCGATTGCTGCAGTCCGAGATTCTCTCCAGGTTGCAGACTTCCAAGCCGAGGCCAGGCTGTTTCCATCCCGGGAGCAAGGCCTCTCTCTCTCCTGCAAGGCCTTTGCAACTCTCAGTCTCTGGGACTCCCACTGGATCACAGCTTCCTGCAGGCATCACCTGCTCCTCTGGCGTGGGCACTTCCCCACAGGCTGTGGGTGGTTCTCTGCATCCTCTGGACCCCATGGCCTGCAGGGGGACCACCTGCTTCCCCACGGTCTTCACCACGGATGGCAGAAGGTTTTCAGCTCCAGCGCCTGGAGCACCTCCTCCCCCACTTCCTCCACTGACCTTGGTGCCTCCATGTTGTTCTCCCTCACATATTTTCACCTCCTCCTCCTCCTGCCCTGACTAAAAAGAAGTGCGTGCACACATTGTTTTGATTTCTTCTTAAATATGTTTTCACAGAGGCGTAACTAACATCTCTAATTGGCCCAGGTTTGGGAATGTAGGGAATTAAACGTTGTTTCTTTAAAACACCCTTTCATAGGAAGATTGTGTTGAAAAATCAACTTTTTTTTAAGATATGGAATAAACCTTATACTCAAAAACTAAATTGAACTCTAGAGTCAGCTGAGAATTATTCCAAAATAGCTGTCCTTACTTTTTATTGCATGTTATTGAAATTTGGTGTAAATGTACCTGCATATACATATTATTAAACATTCTGAATTGTTCATGAGACCAGAACTTTCTCTCCTTGGTGTAGAAGTGAGGCTCACCCTCCAAAGACTCACAAAGCATTCAGCTACACTTTAGAGAATTCCTGCCATGAAACTTATACATCATCACTATCCAAACCTTTAATTTAAACATGTTTTAGCCTCTACAGCATCATAACACTTCAACCAAGTTGGATGGCCATGATCAGACTGCTACTTATTGTACCCATTGTCCTCTTTTGTTCCTTCGTTCTTCATTGACTTTGGTGTCTGCAGAGCTGTTTCTCTCACATTTTCTCACTCCTCTTTACGATGCTGCTCTGCAGTATTTTTCACAGTATCTTAAACATATTTTTGCAGAGTCACCATAGGTGCAACTGCTAGGCCCAGCTGTCTTCCATGGTGGTTCTGTTTTAGAACCACCAGGAACTGGCTGTGTCCAGCTTGGATGGCCCCTGGTCTCTCCTTGCAGAGTAAAGCCCTGCAGCCCCCATGCTGCCAATACTTTGGCACCAACATCCATTGCAGATTAATTGGCCACATTAAATAAATGGCAAAAAATGGTTGAAAATTGTCGGTCATAATTTTTAAAAACAGGGATATCATAGCAAACTCTGTTATTTTTATATTGTAAAAACAATATATTATAACATGCTTTTAGGAAGATAGCAGTACCATTTTTAGAACTAATAGTGACAAGAATAGCTAAAATACCAAAATATCATGCAGCAGGTAAGCAGCATTGTTCACTCTGCAGTGTTTAGATTTTCAGAATAGCCAGAAGATAAAGACAATGGTCCTCAAATTGCCCAAATGTTTCATTAATTTCCAGAAAGTTCTTAAAAATCTTGGCTGTGTTTCCCCTTTGATTTCTGTGAGAGCTGATGCAAGCTGACACTGCAGGAGAGGATGCCACCATCAGTGAAGGCATGAATAGTCTACTGCCACCTTAGGCACTGTGGAGTTCATCTCATTTTTGTTTTTAAATAATGTAATACAACCTTCTAGATATTAACTGACTGCAAATAGTATGGTCTTTCTTATTCTACCCTTCCCTTTATATGGGTGTGCGCGTACCCACTCAAGCGACCAAAATAATTTAAATTTGTGTGCATCTCCAACCCAAATACATAATATTTATTACATAAAAATTAGTACCAAAGGTTCATAGAAAATAGTCGCAAGACATCCAAGAAAGACTGAAGTTCTTGTGCACCAGGACATGTTTTAGCTGCTTTTATCTAGTTCTAGATATACAGAAATGATCTACACTGAAGTATCTAAGAAACGTTTTCTTACTTGGGAAGAAGATTTTGTAGCAGGTACAATTTCCATACTGCTACACCTGGACAATGATTTTGCTGTGAATCAGAGAAAAGAATGAAAATATTTTTTTTGTTTGATTTCATAAGGCTTTAAAAGAACAAGATTCTCATTTTTTTCCTTGATCCTTCCTCATAAGCTAGTTCCAAATGCCTACTTACAGACTGAACGATATGGGCTCTGTGAGTCCACTCCAAAAAATCAAAAGATTTATACCCTCAAGCTATGCTACATGAGAAAGGAAGGTGTATTCATATTATACTTTCAAGAACTTTCTAATTTCTTTTTTTTTATTTTGGTCTTAGTTTCAGCCAGAACAACATAGATCTATATGGAAAAACAGATCTGTAGGCTTCCGGTAGCACACTTAAATTTGGTCAGCTGTTTTCTAACATATATACAGTTGAGAAGGGATGCATGGAGAGAAATAACTGATAGCTTCTCTCAGATATTGATACCCTCTTCATCTAATAAGGTCAAACTCATTTATCAGCCAAAGCTTAATGTATGGCACTCTGACTCCAGCAATCCCTTTTAATTTCATTTAATTGGAACCAGCTCATAAGAATCTATAAATTTGTCCTTATCAACCAGGACTCTGCTGGAAAAGTTCCGAACAGAGACAAGGAGAAATAGAAAGTTCTTGCTCCATTCTGTTACTCTGCCAGCACACAAAAAGTGTGGCAAATTCTGTTCCTTTTTATGAAACTTCAAATCTGTGCCCAGTAGTCTGTTGTTTTCAGAGCAGAGCTTAGTATGCCTCTCCACATGTTCCCAGTGAACACTCAGGACAGAAATTAGTAAACAGTAGGCAAAGAGTGACAAAATCAGATCCTATAAATCTCATAAATTCTAATGATCTTAAATGAAAATATTTCTGTTTCTTTGACAAAAAGATTGATTCTGCTATGCTTATGAGTATTAAATATCTACTTGATTCTACAGGAAGTCTTATTTTTATGATAAGGATTAGTTTCAATGATTATCTTTTATCTCTTTTCATGAATGTTGTTGAGCCATACAAAGAAAAGGCAAGTGAAATTTTTGAGTCTAAAGATGCGGAACAAGTTTACATTTTCAGCAAAAAATTATATTCATAATTGCGTAACTAGAAGCAGGCCCCATGGTCCTTTGGGTTCAGTCAGAGCAAGAGGAGGTAAACTCTCATCCTACACAGCTAGTAAAAGAGAAAGTCAGTGGAACCAAATGCAAAGAGCATAAACCAGTATTTGTTTATCCATCTGCCTTATTTTTCTATTCCATCCAGAGATTAAGGCATATACAAATGCTACATTAAGTATCCTAAAGGAGCAATTGCAAGTAGCTGTCTTAAGCATTCCTGATTTCTTTTTCTAATTACTTAAATAATTAAGAATTTGTGACAGTTATGTTCCAAATTAATGGCAAAGAAATGAGCTGTAACACATAGAATGATCTGTTCCATTGCTTACAACATGGTTTCGGAGTATTCTTTGTATTATGCTTATGCTCATTTCCTCAAATAGCACGAGTCTGACTGGGTGCAGTGATAATTAAAAAGTGAACAAGCTTACCTGTTTGGTTCAGCTGAGAAGCAAAGGAACTCTTAAACGGCCCTGCTCAGAAGTGGGTGTACTTAATTTCCTAGCACATGATGTTGCCAAGATGTTGCATTCCCATAGTAGGATTACTCTTCAAGTAAGCCATGTTTCTGGAGAAGGAGTAAGCACATTGTGTAAGACAAGCAAGAGAGAAATGAAACTGATCCTTGTTTATAACACCTGGCTATCACATTAAAATGAGAGTTGTCTCCTACTACTGCTGTAATTAAAACATGATAGTAAAGCTATAAGGTTTGAGAAGGAAATGTAGGGAATTAAACTTTTTTTCTTTAAAACACCCATTCATAGGAAGATCATGTTGCAAAATCAAATTTTTTCTCAAATTTAAAGATGGAGTAAACCTTGTACTCAAAAACCTGAATGAATTATTCTTCCTTGTCAGATGCTAAAGGTAGATATCCATACTGGTTGTTTTAGTGGTGCTGGAACTGGACGGGGAGTCCTCTGTTGGAGGGTACATCTATTTCTGTTGTAAGACCTCCTCAGTAATCTAGGAATGTTTTATTCCCCTTTCTGAAGTGAAAGAGGAAATTTATGAAGTCAGTCATTCTAAATGTTGAAACTGCCAAAAAGAAAGCTTATAAAATGTGTTGTTGTTTTATTTTTTTAAATTAAAATTGCGACCCACTAATCATATGAGCGAAAGGACATACCTTTAATATGAGGATGAGCTGCCAACTACAAAAAAGAAAATGATATGTTAGAGGAGAAATGTTACAAACTAAGGCAGACATTTTTGCCATTTGCTGCTGCACAGCTGGAAAGCAATTAATGAAGATGAATTCACAGCCCTTGAAGTTTGGGAATGACAATACTTCTGCTTTCACCTGTCAGAACGAAAATTTAAGTTTCATTGGAGACATTAATGACTTGTGATATCAGAAGAAGCATCCCATCCAAAGATAACATAAAGTTCTTTATGTAGCTAAGTACATAGCTAAGATTGTGTGTAGAAGCAGCTGTCTGGGAAATCACCTGCAACATGAAACATAAGAAGTGAGGACCAGCCAACTGGCATTATCAAGGCTCAATGGCTCTGCAAACATATTGTCCAAATACTTGCTTTCATGATGAGAAATAATAGCAAACTCTTGTCTCAAAAAGTCACACGTAATTGGCAGAGTAAAATAATTTTGGAAGAGTCAAGTATCTTGCTGAACAAAATATTTCATTAATGTGTAACTTGGTATGCTGACTCTAGCTCTCATTTGCACTGAAGTGCCATTAAGATATATTTATGCTTTTGTCTATACCACGCTTCCAAGTTAGTGAAAACAGAATTCATTCCAAGATGTTGTCTATAATTCCTTGGATTTTGACAATATAATTGTCTTTGTCTTTGACTATTTTACTTAATAATGATTCCAAGTACAAGTGCAGGAATGTGTTTGTACTGTAATCTTTTTTCCACTGTGGGAAAAAAATAAAATGTACTTTAGGCCTCAAGATAAAGACTTGGGAAGAACTAATCACTTTAATCTATCTCAATCCAACAGATTATATATAAGAGTTAATATTGTTGTTAGAGCTTTCAGCAGCAGTTTCAGCTACTCATTATACACATTAATCTTAGTGGAAGTATGTTGTCCTTGCTTTTCCTAGCATAAATACATTTTTACAGTTTCTAGTAAATTAATTTTTCACATTAAATCTGTCAGCATTTTTATTCTCTTTAGAAGAAAAATGAAAGTTAGGTGTATTCTGAGTGGGGGTTTTGGTGGTGGAGACAGGGTGTGTTGAGTTTTGGGTATTTTATTTGATATCTATATTTAGAACCTTTTCATTTATAAATTCATCAAGGTTGACTTTTCAGCAGCTCTGTATTCATTTACATTCTGATAGAAATTCATCATTACATGGATAAACACGTAAACACTTATCCTTCTTCATAACAGAGGAAAAATTGCACAAGATAATCTTTAATAAAATATGGAAGAAATGCAAAATTATGATCTACCTTCCAAGATGTCAACACCCGATTAATAGGAAAACATCTTTTGTCTACTCCGGCTTAGTAAAGCTCCTTCTGTTTTGTACCTCTGCATATACTGATGAGGATGAGCATAAAGAGGATAAATAAAAGAAAAAGGAAGATATTAATATAATTAATAAATGATTCTTCCATGAGAAAAAAAATTGCAGACTCAAACCGAAACAGAACAAAACTAAAACTTCATTGTTCCTAAAGGAAGTAAAAAGAGAAGATGGGGTCTCAACTCACTACTATTCACTGTGGTACAGAAAATTACTTTCTGTATCTCCAGTTAATCACCAGAGCCAAAACATCAGCCCTCTGCAGTATTGGTTCCACCCATTCCTGTCACAGGTTTACTGGTAGAGAATTCAAACGCTGCGATGAAAAATGGGAAGACATGTTTTTGTTTGGAAAACAGAATAATCAGTTCGTAGAATGGCTGGAGTAATGTGGAGCACACTCTTTCGGGAAGGGCTTAATGCCAATGGTTATGTGGTGTCCATTCAGCATATACCTTGGTGTAAAGCTCTCAAGTGAAAATGGACTTATATTCTTTGACTAACTATATAGCTTGCATTGCAATTTCTAGCATGTAATAAAAAGCACCACCACCCCCTCCCCAACCCCAAAGAAATACACCAAAATCAACAAAACCACCAACACCAAAGCTGCAAGCAGTTTGTGGCTTTTTTGTTTTATGATAGTAGGTAAATTTAGTAATTTAAATTTACTTCAAGCACTAGAGTTTGATTGATGGCTTCCAGCAGAAAAAAATGATTGACAGCAGCTGTCACTGCTAACAGGAGAATTTAAAAACAAACAAGGGAGAGTTAAGAAAAATGTCAAGAGTAGAATCTCCAAGGTAACAGTTTGATCATTTATCCTAGAGACAAAATAATGCCACAGGTTCACCTTTTATTATAAGAATGAGCAGTACGGAGCTATGAGGATGAAAAAAATAAAAGCAAACTGCATATTAAAGCTTTCCAATTGTGTTAGCAAAGTCTCAGAATTTTAAAAATGTCTGCAAACTGCTACCATCCCTGCCACCACACTTTTCCTTGGACATTCTATTGAGATCTATGACAGCAATCCCAGATAGTGAGAGGTCTGCATTTATTATTCCAGCCGAAGTGTAATACTTTTTTTATCAGTCATATTTCTTATTTATTTCCACTTTTTGACCCTAGAAGAGAGCAATTAAGAAACTGGACTTAATACAGAAAACCTAGATGTTTAGAAGAGACAAAGCTCCAGTAATTATTCCAAATTTGTTTTAGGACTTTCACGATTTCAAGCTGAAATTAATTTGTATCTAAAAAGACCATTCAGATCTTTGTTCTATTCAGAAACTTGGTCATTTTTTTTTTAATGTTACTCACATTAAATATTAACTGTTTTCTGCAGCCAGACTAAACTAAGAGTGGCAATAACAAAAACATTTTGTGAATTACTTGTGTGTAACTTAAATATCACCGCAATCCCAAGATATACAACAGTCTATTTAAGGAAAGAGAAAGGCTTTAGAGCTTTAAAATAAAGAGTTTGATTTTTTTTTCCTGTCCAAGTTTTCTTTTTTTTTTTTTTTTTTTTTTTTTTTTTTGGAGATACCTCTTGAAAAGAAAGATCTTTTGTATCTAATTTACATGTTTGGCTATATTCCAAATTTTCTTTTTCTTTTTCAAAAATTCACTAACTCATTTAAGAATTTGTCAAATTGAAATGTGAAAGTCCATGTCATTTAGGCCTTTCATTTAAATACTTGACAAATAACAGTTATTCTGATGTTTGCATCTTTCACTGGTCTGTATCTATATTAATTTATTCCAGTCAAGGTCTTGTTCATTTAGTGTCCTCTAGGTCCTAAAAAGTTGGTGATCTTTATCAATGGACTGGTATTGAGACTTTTAGTGATAGTTAGCTGCATAATACTGAAAGAATTATGGAAATTTTTAAAAAAAGGTTAATTATCTACTTAGCTTTAGATATTTGAATGTTCTAAATATCTGAACTTTGCTTCAAATTTTCATTCCATCCATCCATCCATCCATCCATCCATCCATCCATCCATCCATCCATCCATCAATCTATCCATCCACCCCCCAACCTAAGTGACATATATTTGTGTAATGATTCAGAAAGAAATTATACGTGATGCCCAGAAAGTAAACAATGTATTTTATAAAACAGCCATTTTTGATTACTTACGTTTTCTCACGTTCTTTTTTGACAATATTTTTTAGTGTTCTATTTATTTGAGTCTGTACAGAACATACATATCAGAAATAACAACACTGAAGGAGTACAAAAATTTGAGTAAAAGCTTCAGTGTTACAAAAGCAAATTATTGACATGCTGTTTACCATCAACTTGGTAGTTTATTTTTGCCAACAGAACAATGACAATAATACGGTATGAAGTGCACCCAGGCTTAAAAAGCATATATATCAGGATCTGAGCATTATTGAAACGTATCCACCAGTAACTGGTTCTAAAAAATAAATCACTAAGAAGCAGCCTAGAGTATGGAAGAGAAAAAAGGCAGGCAGTGTATTCTGAAAAACAGCAATTCAACAATAAAATATGATATGCAGAATATGATTATATCTTCTGGAGGTGGTGACTTGGCACAGTGAAGCACTGGCTTGTGGCAAATAGACAATGGGCATCTCTTGTGTGCAGGAAGGGACTTACTACCAAAATCTTCTAAAGAAAAAACAACGAATATTCATGTTCAAGGTTGAGCACTTTTTTATTCAAGAATATTCTTGCAACTATCCACAAACCAATGAGTCTCAAGCAAAAATATAAAACCAGGCATAAATGTCAGGCATAAATGGAATGTTAGCAAGAGGTGATTTCTTTTAAAACAGCCTGAGAACACAAGTCTGGTTTTTGTGCATTCCATGCTTGCCTATCTCCAGTCAATCCACCACAACATTGCTGGAGAGTAAAATACTGGTTCTGCTGCGGAAAAGGTGCATTTGGCATTAATTTTTTCCAGGCCAGAGTTTCAAGTCAAGCGAGCAGTATAATATTAACAGTATTAATTTCGCACATATCAGTAATAGTGTTTCATGTTTCATCTTTGTTGCTTTCTTTTTCCTTGTGCACACATATCTCAGTGAAGCAAACCTCTGGAGAGGATGGCCTAATTAATCTGATTTTATAACCTTAATTTGAAATTAAGTGTGTGCCAAAATGTAGACACACCAAGAAGTACTGAGAAAAGTTATTGGTGAAGACACAACAGGTTTTCTGCTTTGCAAGATAATGAGCCTAATAAAGTTAAACAAAGCAGTGAAAATATGTTTTAAGAAAGTGTGGGTAAAAGAAAATAATTTGAAATATTAGCAGTTATTTGAAAAGAAGGATTCTTTTCTATTTCAGGGAAATGCAACGCTTCTATATATTAACTTAGGTGACTCATTCTGTTTAACAGATTTTGTTCCTATATTGCATTAGAGGTTTTTGGAAGAAGAAACAGTACCTTAGAGTGATTCTGTTAATGCCATGAAGAGGCATTTTACTTCAGCCAGACACATTTGCCTCATCACGTGCAGTGAAACTTGGATGAACCAAAATAGCATGACACGATAGCACAGTGTGAAATAGTGTTTGGAGGTTTAATACTTTAGTAAGGAGACTTCAAGGGTGACTTCATTGCTCTCTACAACCTCCTTATGAGAGCTAGCAGAGAGGGATCTTATCTCTCAGGTGTCTAGTGATTGGATGTGAACTGATGTCTTAAACCTGTGCCAGGGAAAGTTCAGACTGGATATTCAGAAAAAGTTCTTCGCTGAGAGGTTGGTCAGGCACTGGAACAAACACCCCAGGGATGTGGTCATGGCCCTAAACTTAACAATACCCTTTGACATAGTTTATCTTTTAGGTTGCCCTGTGTAGAATCAGGAGTTGGACTCAATGATCCTTGTGAGTCCATTCCAAGCCAGGATATTCTATGAACTTTTAATCTAATTGTTTGTAAAGGAAAAACATTCCTGTATAAAGTTATTTCTCATGAATTAGTATTAAAATTGTACTTATGTCCAATTTATATTTGATTTGTAATTTAAGTAAATGGACAAAAAAATTAAATGTAAGGTTTAAGTTTTCTTTTTTAACATGTATAGATATAAGAACAAAGATATTTCCCCAAAGGAATTACAGATTTACTCAATTTCAGAAGAAAGAAAAAATATTCCTTTAAAGTTTTTAAAGTCTCAGAGCTTTGGAACACTTTCGTTTTTGTTTGGGAAACCTGCCTTCCTGATTCCTGCAGAATAAAAGTACTTTATTGCATACTTGTACTTGTTACACTTGTGAAGGATACTTAATTCTTTCCTTAATATGTCAGAACTTGTAAGGGATAACTACCCTTTCTGTATGACCTCCCTAACTGCAGTATATACATGAGCAATGTTGTATTATTTGGCAAAAAGTTGCTAAGCAGAATAATTTTTCTGAAGTTTTTTCCTTTATCTGTTACAGAGTAACAGGTTATAATCCTCAATTTATTCTTTAAAAAAAAATAAATTTCTGGATCAAAAAATTAAACTCCCCATTGGGAGTTTAATTTATTCAAAGTAAGAATTTTATTTTATTATTTATTCAAAATAAGAATCAGTGTTATTCAAAATAAGAGCTTGTGTAATAATATACCTAGGAAACACAAATCTTATAGCAACAAATATTTTTAATAGCCCAAAATGTTAGCACTCCAGTTCATGCAAAACTCTTTTTTCTCCCTTCATGAAATGGAAGAAAAATTTTTTGTGAGTTTATATTATATTTAAGATTCTGTGTCAACTCCCATTTGGACCGCAGTGTGCTCTGGTGGTTGCTAAATCTGCCTCCTAGATCACCTTTCAAAAAGGAAACTCAAAAGCATAAGTATAATTTCAAATTTTGTTCTATTGCACTTCATTATAAAGTCTGACAGGGAGCTTATTCCACTTTCAACAGATTTTAAAAAAGACATTTTTGATGGTTCTGTTAAATTTTTTAGTAAGATTTGCTTATTGGGTGAATTTTGAATAATATGAATAAAGCTAGTTTGTTGTGAGAAACAAGTTGCTCACAGGTATATCAGAAATGTACTAATTACCAAGCTGAACAAAATAAACACATCTAAAGGCATAAGTTTTCACTTTGTTAAGAGGATATTCTCAAACATAATGTGACGAAATAGGCATACTAGAGGGTCTGAAACATATGGAAACATACTTTTCTTAATAGAAAAAAGTGTTTAGGTTATCAACTAAAGTATTTGGGGTCCAGACATGACCTAATACAAACACTAACTTTAGTATTCTGTCTTTAAGGAGAAATGCCCTAGCTCTTAAAATGGGACCGTTTATTTGCTTCTTTTGCACATTCTTCAACACTGTTAAACAGAGTAGCCTAGACAGCTGTAACTGCTGTCATGAGTGCAGCTCATGAAATTGAGAGCTGTAGGTAAGTTTTGAAAACAAACTATTTCTTGAAATATATAGATTTTGAAGAGTTTGTCTTGAAGCATAAATATCCTAATTAGACAGATTTTATAAGCAGTCTATTTAGGACATAGATAAAAGCTAATATTTGAAGTCTGGTCACAAAGTTTTCTGTAACTTTACAGCTTATTTATAATGCTGTTGGGTATTGTATAGTACCTCTTCAAATTGCAATAATGAAACTTAAGGCCAAAATGTTTCTGTCATATTGAAAACTTTATGCAAAAATGCTGTACATCAAGTCGCCTCTTACCCATGAAGTATGGGATTTACAATGAAGGCACTGATGATTTTTTGTTGAATTTTAACATATCTAAGATAATTATTACAAGAAAATACTATCAGATTAAAAACCTTCTCTTGTGCATATTTGAACTAGTTCTGTGCTAAATGAGACTACTATTCTACTGAGAATTCTACTACTAAATGAGATTACCATTATTCATGAAGCTGCAATCAAAACTACAGCAGAAGAAAAACATGGAAACAGAGAAACTGAAAGAAAAAAATCAACACCACAAAACCCACCACCACCATTATTTGATAATCTCTCTGTTTAAATATAAAAATTTTGTCCAAAATAATGTTGGTTCTAAATTCACTTTTCGTATACTTCTGTCTCTTTCTTTCCTTCTTCAGAATGCATTAATGTGTATACACATAGACATTTTAAAGAACCAAGTAAGTCTTCTTCAGAGGTACTGAATTTTGGTTAAGCTATGATTTATATTAATAAAATATTAGTATGTTTTCTATAGACAGAATCCTGAATATTCCAATTCACTATGACATAGATGAAATTCTGGTACTCAAACCTTATTTAGGACTGCAGTTCTAGCCTTTTTTTCCAGCTTCCCACCTAACCCCACCATATACTTCCTGTTCAAGAAAATGAAGATTTTCTAGTGCTTCAAACTCACAGAATTAAGAAGTATTTCATAAAATTGTCACTTATGTCAGGTTGAAAAACAGTATCATTTCATACAACCATTCTTCCCGTAACTGGTGAGTTTTAAGGAAGTCATAAATGGACTTTTTTGAGTCTTTTGCTCTTTCTATGGTTGTAAATGACTGAAGTACCTCTAGAAGGCTTGTTATGACTGTACATTTGGAGAATGAACAGATCTCAGAAATTTTCTTAAAAAAAAAAAAGAGTTTGAAGTGTTTTGTTTTGTCTTTTTTTTTTTTTTTTTTTTTTTTTGTGAAGCACTGCATTAATCTAAGAAAAATAATATTCAAACATAGTCCATTGAGGCAATCATATGAATTGCTGCTTTTTGACATAAACCTTGTCAAAGGTCTTATGATCCAATTATTAAGGTTCTCAGGAATGCCTCTGCCTGAATTAAGGTGCAAATGAGACCATACACTAGGCAATAGCATAGGTTTTATTTGATAGTAAATATGAGGGAGAGAGAGAGACAGAAGGGGAGACAAAAGAAGAGAAAGAAATAGAAAATAGGTGGGGAGGACAGAAAGAGAGTGTCAGAGACAGAATAAGGAAACTATCACCATTCTGTGGATCCCAACAATGTTGCATTGATCTTCTCCAGCCTGTCTTATTGGTGGAGAAAGTGCCCCCAAAAGCACAGAATCCCATGGGTTAATACACACTCAGGCCAGGTGGCAATGTCCAGGTATGTCCCCTGGGGAAGGGACAGGCTTTTGCAGCAGACTGTGCTTGCATCACCTGCATTTCTGTGGTGTAAAGCCTCTGGGGAGCACTTTGGGGGGTCTTTGATGGATTATGATACCCCCTCAGCTGCCTCTCACATGAATGTGCCATGGATGCAGCCTGTGGGGTTGGGGATTCCACAGCTGGACCAGTTTGTGTAAGGGAGGATGGATGTCCAGTTCCTCTGACTAGAGGTCACACCCAAAACCTCTTCCCCCTGGCCCCCATTTTAGGGGGGAAGCCTGTGTAAAGCTGGCTTCTGTGGGCTGTGGTGTTCCCCACCCCAAATCCAGCCAGAGGTGACTCTTAGCATGGCTGCTGGGTTTTGTCTCTCTTGTGGATGTATTCCTTCCCTCAGCCTTGTTTGTTTCTCCCTAGGCTTCAGGTGTTTAAACAATAGTATCTTATCTTAGCGGCTTTACTTACAGTCCAAAGAGTCCAGCCAGGGACTTCAGGGAGTCTTCTTTTGTTGTAGCTTCTTTAGACAGTTTTGCTATAATGAGCAAAACTTGATGTCAATGTTTGAGGCATGAGCTATTTCAGTCTCTGACAAAAGGGAAGTCATGGACAAAATGTGCATAAGTGTAAGTTTGGATTTCAGTTGTTGGGTGTCACAACAATACACGCAATTGAATTTTATATTCAGTGAAACTACTGCTCAGTGTTAAAAGCACAGATAAACTTTTGTTAGTATTTTGACCTTTTAAAAGGGTTTGCTTCTTCTTCTTTTTTTTTTTTTTTAAATCAATAATCAAAGAATCTTTATTTCCAGTGCTAAAAATAATCGATTTTCTCTCTTTCTCAATTATCTTTTAATTTTGAGTTCTGGAACGACCAAACTAGGACAGTTATTTCCAACATAAATAGAACATTAAACTGTATATAATCTTGGGGAAAAAAAAGAAACAAACATTCCATGAAAAGAAATAAAATAATGAGATGAATACTAATATGTATTAGTAAATAACTAATTTACTAAATTACTTGAAATTTCTTAAAGAAAAAAAAATTTCTCAAAGAAAAATAAAACACAAAATAGATTTTGTAAAAGAATGTTTCCATTATAGCTAATGGTGGAACTTTTAAAAATATGCAATTATATATTCAAATACTCAGAAAATTAATGAATCAAAATGTGTGCTGTAATCTTATTTACAGAGTCTGGTATTATAAGCTATTTTCTGTAACACCAGTTGGTTACTCATACAGTCAGTGTATGGGTAAGTGCAATTGGCCAGAAAAAATATCTTACAGCTGCTTTGAATTCCTAAGGACTAAAATTTGCCAGCAAATGCTGAATAATGTAACTTTCAGTTTCTAAATATGGAAGAGTATCACTTTCGTTTTGAAAAGATATATAGATTCATGCACATCGTGAATACATATTCTGAAAGAACCATCATATTCAAATGATTTGGCCTAAAATATAAAGAAAAAATATGCAAGAACAGGATAAAATAGCATAAATACTAGTGACTTTTTTATTTTCAAAACCTAAAATCCACCCATAAAATCAAAAAGGAAAGCTGTAGTGCCAGTGAGAATGAATTATTGAAATAAGCAGTAGACACACTAATTTTGTATTGCACAAAAATTAAACTGACATACAGTGGAAAATCACATAAATTTTGGAGGTAGATGATACAGAAAAATTGCTAGATGAAATAATGTATTTGGAATCTAAGCAAATCTTAAATACAACAAACAACATGAACAACAAAAATAATGATGAAAACTACTTTTTTTTCATATGGATGTTAAAATAATTAAGATTCACATTATCAAATTATGTGAGATACATCTGTTCATCTGAGGTTTTGCAAGTAAGTTTCAATTATATTACATTGACTCAACCTTTCACTCCCTAAGAAGCTTCTTGGAGAGTAACTTTCAAAGAAGTAGGTACATATCAAGATGAATATAGAACCTTAGTGTCTTATTTACAAAGCAGTTACGTTCTTTTCCCCATAACACATGAGGGGAGAGACATATGCATGTTTAAGCTAAAAGAATGATTGGCTCTTTAAGGGTTTATGTAGACCAGATGTCATGTTGGAAGAACTGTTCAATGAGCTTCAAATTAATTGCCTTCATCAGAATTCCTTAAGGAAGGATTTGTAGCTTTAGAGCAAAGGGGGATGCTAATCTTTCTACTTCAGTGAGTAAAACGATAAATTTATAGAGTTTAATTTTTCAATGAAGTGGTAGTTTTTTCACATTTTTTTACAGTAAAATGCCACCTATCACTTCACTGATGTGTGGATTTAATTCATATATAATACAGATTTAAATTGAGGTCTTGGCAGTGGAAATTGGTCAGTTTGATTGGAGAACCCTGTTCCTCATCCATACATGAAATTAATAAAATGGGTCACACTGGTTTTGCTAGTGAATCTTTGACCTTTTAACTTTTTTTACTTTTCAATATGTATTTTTCTCAACGTAATTTCCAGGATAGGAGGCAAAGCCTCAGATGACTTAATGATGATGGCCTAGTTGGAAAGGATAGAATGATTACAAGCCTATTTCAGTTCATAAAGGAAGCAGCCCTACCAATTTAAACTGTCACAGTCACTGTGGTTATCAAGATACTTATATGGAAGAATAACTCAACATAGTTTCAGTATGATTGCCCAATCAAGTTTCAGTATGGTAAAATAATTCAGACATGCTTGAAAATAAAAAATTGGATGTTACTGACTGCTCATTTGGCAATGGTATTTCTTTAAAATAAATGGTAAAGCCAAGACAATTATGACTTTCTGTGTTTGGCCAACTACTCCGAAGTTGCCACTCATTTATTCCACCAGCAATCACAATTGTAGGCAATTAGATGGGGATACTTCTAACACAGATAACATGAATAAAGGTTAGATTAGGTTAGAAGGGGCTGTTAGCTGCGAGGTTGTTTCATTTGTTCCTTACACAAATCTCATGCTAAATGGGAGCTTCAGACAAAGTTTGTTGGAGAAACTCGCCCATCAAATCACAAGGTACAGAAAGGACCCCTCTACTTTCTAATCTCCTTAGAGAGGAGGCTAGCTATGTCTGGGTCCAATCTTAGTCCCAGATTTAGTCAATCGTTTCCATCTAAAGGATCATACGGAAGTAATTAAACCTTTGTACAACTTTGTGCTGCAGGATTAAGGATGGCAAACCAAATAAATTTATTATGATAATGAATAGACTGAAATACCTTAATCAGAATTGTTTATACACAGTATAGGCAGATATAACTACTAGTGTAATCCACTATTTTTGAAGCAATATTGAAAAAATGATATTAAATCTTGCAAAAGCAATTGAGTAGAGATTGGGTAACCTCATCCATACCAATGACTGTGGGCAAATCTGTTTCACTCAGCCTTGAGGAGTAACTTTGAGGGGCATCCCCACTAAAAGAAGGAAGGGAGGAATCTCCGCACATGGTCCAAAAAGAGCTTTGTTAAAAGAACTTCCTTTTGAAGAGATATATTGGTCTTCTGTAGTATAAAGTGGTTGATTATCCATCAGATGACTCCAGGTTGGCAGCTTTAGATAAGCCCTCGGTACTATCAGTTGTCGGCTCCTTTATCAGGTACTTTATCAGGTACATTGTTCATAATCAGGATTTTAACTATGGGTTTGATGAGTCTGGCTGACTTCAACAGCAACAACATTGTGTTTATCCTTTCGCCAGAGATGGCTTTGAAAGCAGAGCATTGTTTGAGCTATTTTACCCTAACTCTAGGCAGAATATGCTGCTATAATGTGCTCTAGGGCTCCCTTCTATTTATTTGTGTATTTTGTTTATTTATGTATTTACTGAATATTTTTTCTCCTTCTTCAGTTGTTGACATAATATTAAATATTTAGAAATGGCTTTTTACGATTAAGAAAACCAAACTGGATCTCTTTCAGAGAAACAAGCACAGTTTCTAAAGTCTCCTTTAGTCTCATTTGAAATGAGCCAACTGTAGTAAGGTTACTTAAAAATTCAGTTTTCAAAGAAGGAATTTACGGTTATTCTTCAAACTCAGCTTTCATTAATGAAAATATACAATAATTCAAATGTTAACTCTTGAATAATCCATCTCTACCCATTTTTTAAAGTGCTTTCCAACTTCTGCTCTACCTTTTAGTCACTGTCCAAACCACCTTTTTCACTAGTTTCCATATTTGTGTTAAATATTTGTATTTCAAAATAACGTCTTAATATAACATCAAAAATTATGAAAAGAACAAATAAGGGATTTGAAGAGTAGTTTCATGTAAGCTTTCCCATGTGGCTGACAGAGATTAATCTCACAGTTTGTCGGTTCTAGGAGCTTTGGCTGATTCACTGGTTTTGGGATTAAAATACCACTTATTTCTGTGTAGTTTTTCAATGCTTGTTTTTCTTAACAGAGCCTAATTTATGTTAATTAATTGTATTTCGAATTCTTTTGAATAATGTGAATAGTCTGATTATTAGTTTCATTTTTCTGTATTCTAGTTCTCAAATGTATGATTTTGCTTTTCTTGTTTGCCACTCCCTACCATTAGGAATCATGGTCTGAGTGTGTATGAAAGATTCTAGGTTGGGTAGGAATGTTAAATGGTGTGACGTCATTCATTCTGTAGGAAAAAACATTACTCTCCCATTATTTTTTACATAGCTTGTTATTTCGATTAGAAATTTTGAATTTAACTAGATTTTAATGCAATTAGGTAACCGTCACATAAAAAGCAACACAGAAAAGGTTGCAAGGCTGGATTTGCAATTGTAAGACGTTTTATGTATATGAACAGTACTGTTGGTTGACCACTGCTCAGATGGCTGGATGAAGCAACACAGCCTACAACTCCAAAATGACCCTCTTTCACATAAAACTAAAACCACAACCTGGTTACTATGTTTTAACATGTTCTTTTTAAAAAGGAGAGTGAAACAGTTATCAGAAGTTTGTAAAAACTCCTGGTTTTAACACATCTCTCTGAAGTGGTTATGAGAAAGTTGAAATTATACTAAAGCTAACCTACTCATTAGTGTTATTATGCACCAGCGGATACCTTTCCTAGAGAATTAACTGGGTAAATTAAATATAATTTGCTTTCATTTACTGTATTAAATGAAATTTACTATGCAGATCACAAAAAATCATACTGCTAGCTTTGTACCGGGAAAAAATATTCTGCACATTTTATACATTTGGATGTATAAAAATGAGTGTTCAGTTGTCCCATTATATCAAAGTCTGGCATATAAAGACAACTTAAAGCTCTCTTATTTTCTAAAGATGGTGGGGGAGGTTGTGTGGTTGCCTAATATAAGAAACATACTACTGTTTAATCAGCTGAGTCACACACAAATTACTCAAGAATTTCAGGGAATGAAAACCAGAATAAATAGAATGAGTGTATTTGACACAAACACCGGCTTCATTAAACAGCACACTCACTAGTTACTAATGTATGGATATAGTTTTTGTGATACTTGTATATGCTATTATTATCAAAATGGAATTCTCAATGTAAGTGGAACCAGTCACCTGGTTTTCACCTAGGTCTTATAACTAGATTTGAAATGCAGCTTAACCTAAGGATTGTGCACATGTAGATACCACGACAGCAAAGGTACACAATAACACCAGTTTTAACAAGGATATAAAAATATATTTTTTAGAAGGAGTACCAGAATTTTGTACATGTGTATGAATACTTTTTCTTCTTAAAGGGAATAAGACAGGGTATTACAGCAAACACCAAAACCCTGAAAAAAGAGTCCACACAAAATGGAAAATAAAACCGTCTTGGAAATCTTTTTTGAAGTCTTTATCATGTTTGGAATGCTCCTGAACCTTGTGAGCCAAAGGCTGTTGTTATTCTCTCTCATATAGAAGGCACAGTTTCTCCTGGTTTGATTTTCCAGAAACTATTTTAATTTCGTCCTTTAATTTCATCCCCATACAGGGATTATGAACAGTTGATTTATGAAATCTGTATCCGTGAAATGTCATCTCACCACTGATTAGAGAAATTAATGATGAAGAGAGAAGAGTGCCATTTCCCTTGTCTCACAAACTCATTTGACAGGACAAAAGGAATGGTTCGAAACTCTTTAGGTGTCAACATGAATGTTATTTCAAGCAGTGGATAAATTATGTGAAAGGTTCCTGCTCTAAGTTGGAAGGAAATATTAAGAAGCTAAGCACTGCCTGCAACTGTGTAGAAGAGGTGTATATCATCTGTAAATGCATAGCTGCATGTGCCATAAATTCACGGCTGCTCATGCATGCTCATGCTCATGTTCTCATTACTTTCCTCACAGACAGTCGAGGTTTACAGCTGTTGGTCCTTTCTTTTATCTTATAGTATAGGCTTTGTCATGAGAGAGTCTAGAGAGATCAAATGAGGAACAAGCATTGATCTGGACATAACTGCCATCTTGTACTGCAATGAAACACAACAAACTCTTTCTAAACTTGGAAACAAAATCCCATTTCAGACATTGACAGCTGGATATAGTTTCTACTAACTGTAAAAAGTTGCATTAGGCAGTGTGTAAAGGATTATATTCATCACTGCAATTGCATATTTCATGCAAATTTTTAAAAATAAAATCACATTTCAAAGGGGATAAACTTTAAAAAAATGGAAACTGTTAGCAATAGCAATTAGCCTTTGAGAAAGAGCAATGCCCCTCAGATCAAAAGAAGCCACAGGAAATGCTTTTGTTTATATGTTTAAAGAAAAACTCAATCCTTGAGGAAATCTCTGATCTCTATCTCTTCTAACTCTGTGGGAATTCCTAAACCAACATTTTGTGGTTTCAGGTGATGTCGTGGCCCATATGCAAGGTTTATATCTCAATTAACCAAGCAGAAAGAATGGAGAACTTCTTGAATAATGAATGAATCCTTTCAGTTCCTTGTATTTCTCTGCCTTTAAATCAACCCACCTGTTATAGATCTCTAATTCTTTATGTAATTTTGTGTTTCTGTATTTACTCTTAATGTAGAAGAAGTTTCCAAATATGCTCTGCAATAGAACATTAAGTTGTTCCTCATCAACGCATAACTCCATTAGCTCTTATTTGCTCATTTTTTGATCTATCTTCTTTTTCTCCTGTGTAGGTAAAAAAAACCTTTTTTTTTTCGTTTGGTAATCTGAAGTTCATACACAGATTCATTGCTTGCCACTCACCAGAAACAAAACTTTTTCTTAGATGGTAACGTTTATTGATACACTTAAACATTTTGCTGAAGGAACCTTGTGACATACTGATAACAGATAGAAGTTAAGAACATTTTGAATTACTGAAGCAAATGCCAGAGATACACTGGCGTTAAACCACATGTTTAAGGAATTTCTTGAAATAAGCCATGGGAAATGGGGTTCATAAGTGACCACTTAGTAACAGGATCAATTACTTTAAATTACAATTTAAAAAAGGACTAATGAGGAGATTGTAAAACACTTCTTAGAATCATTATAACCAAGGGGAGAAAAGAGAGTTGTCATTATGCATAGTTCTAAGTCACTCAAGGGTATACAACGTTATTACATTTATAAGCACACTGATATTGTCCACCTGAACGCTACTCTGGACCTGTCACTGCACTCATTTCTGCCCCACTAGGTCTTCTCTATATCCAGCTTCTCCTGCAAGGGGACTGTTGATGCTCCTTCATTTTCCACAATTAACCTGAGAATTTAACTATTTAGTAAACTTGCTTAATTACCATTTCTTCATTGCCTTCTCCATTCATTATGATAAATAGTACATGATATAGCCTGCATTTATAGTCATGAGGAGATTGAAGCTGTGACAAATTTTAGTGATTTATACTGATATGTATCTTAATTAGATCAAATTAACCTTTGGAATATTTAAGCAAAGGAGGAAAGAATACCCATGCTCAAAGTCCTACATCCCTTCTCTCCATACAACACTTCACTAGACTGATACACAGCACCACCACCAAGGATTAATCATGATCTTAGATGTACAGAATACTCTCCTATAAAGCTGACTAAGAATTTTAAGTGCAAGTTTAAGTGTAAGTGATATATGTGGGAGTAGAGGAAAAGACCTTTGATAAACCATCAGATTCATGTAACTGATGGATTTACTAAAATTACGTCTGCAACTTATTTCTGGAGGAGGGAAAAGAAAAAATAACAAAGGAGTAACTACCAGATACAGTACTAGCTAATTAAAAGCCATCGTAGAGACTTGAAACAAGGAATGTTTAAGGTCCAGCTGTGTTTTCCTCTGTGTGATTCCTCCACTAGACAGAATGTATATTTTTGACTACCAGCTCTTCTTGGCTGGGTACATGAAGGGGATAATCTTGTGCCCACTGACTAGTCCTTAGGAGTGAAATGATGGCACTGAATGGCATGTCTAGATTCGTGTATCAGTCTGTAGTGTGCTTGACCATCAATATTGGACACCTTGGTTGGAGTAGGTAGCTTCTTTTTGGGTTATGTGTTCACATAATCCTCCTATGGAAACCACTGTGGGAAAGGACAAGAAGATAGTTGTGTGCCTCTGCTTTACCACAGCATTGAGCTAAGACACAGATATCATCCATATGTATAGAGGCCTGGGAAAATGGAATCTGTGCTGGGTGTAACGCTTGGGGCTTAGTTTAAATGAAGCAGCACTGAGGTTGTGTAGAATTTGCAAGGGATACAGTTATGACTGAGACATTATTTTACTTTAACTTACCTTTTTAAAAGGTAAGTTATAAAGGAAGCTGAAGTAGCTTTTGACTGAGAAAAACACAATTCAGTTTTTCATAGCAAACTTATGACAAAATGTGCATCAGCCAAGGAACTGCTGAATCCCACAGGCTTATTCAATAATATCATGATGGTATCAACAAAGTTTGTGGTAAGGGTGAAGGAAATACAGGCTGAAAATTGTTCATGTGATAGCAGTGATAGCAATCACAGTAACATCTGGAGTACAGTGTGCTGCTCCTGATTGTGGTGCCACCACCTTGATTATGTCTTCATGGATTTCTGTTGTTCCTTAACTTTATGTTCTAGACAAAGATTCCTTTCTCACTCTCTTTACCTAAAAGACAGGTACCTAAATCTAAAAAATTCTGTTGAGTGTGCTCAGCATATGCTGTTTTCTATTTCCAACACAAACCTTGAGAATTCTACCATGCCTACTGTGAGAGGACAGAGCAAGTGGCCTTAAACTGAGACAGGTGAGATTCAGATTAGATATGAGAAAAGTTTTTTCACTGTTGGGGTGGTCAGGCACTGAAATAAGTTGCCCAAGGAAGCAGTGGATTCACTGTCCCTGGAGGTGTTTAAAAGGTATCTGGATCTGATGCTGGTGATGTGGTTGAGTGGTTTAGGGGTTACAGTGGCGGTGCCAGGTGCATGGTTGGACTGGATAATCTTTAAGGTCTCTTTGAACCTTGATGATTGTTTGATTCTATGGTTCTATAATTGTGGCTCTGGGATCAGAGCTTTTTCTTCTCTCCATTACCCCCCTCCCCCCAATACTAAATAAGCTAGTATTCAAATATTCTTATCAGTCCATATAGAAAACATTTCACACATCTGTGGTAATTTTCTCATTTGCCCAGAGACTGAGCAAGGTGAAAAAAGCATCCATCAGGCAGATAAGATACATTATCCCCTTCTAAAATATGATTTAGACTATCTATCAATGCCTATATAAACCTTGTTAGACAGTTTTAGTATGAAAACCTTGAGCTTTACAATACAGCATTTGTCACATTTTCAAAGTTAGCACTCTGAAAATACTGGTGTATTGTTTTGGTCTATCACCTCTTCTCCTTCTTTTTTCTTGTTTTGGGTTTTTTATGAACTCTAGTGATATTCAAGCTCCAGGAGAGTCAATATATCATGCTTGGCCAATAGAAGATCCCATTTAGTCTGAAGTAGTTAATTGAAAATATTTGTGTGCTTGAAGATATTCTTTTCCTTATAAGTACATACCCAGTTCATTGTTAAATATATTTCATTAAATAATTCTCTGTAAGTGATGGAACTTCACTAGAAGCATTTAATTTTGGTCAAGGAAAGAAGAGGAATTTATATTTTGCCAACACCACACTAAAACAAACAAGGTAAATAACAGTCAGGAGAAGCAGTTCAATTTTACTTAATTTAATGTGAGGTCTCCAGCTCTTTTTATCACAGCTACATGAGAAATAAAAGCTGTAGCTGGTTTTGCAGCATTTTTATTAACTGTGAGAGACTTAAGGAACTACAAGAACAATAATAATAATACAAATATCACATTTTCATTATTATGATGGTGTAAATGTTTCTTAAATTAACAGAAAGCATGTGAAAAACTTCAAAATGTACACCTGGGAAAAGATTTTTAGAGTGATCTAAATTTTTTAAGTAATGATTTACTATAGCCACTAGAAACCACAGCTCATTTGGCTCCCTTTTGCTGTGGGCAGGTTTAAAAAACTCCTTGATTAAAATTTACTATTTTCCTTCACAGATTTTCACATAACCAACACACTGTAAAACAGAAACATTTAGTGAAATTAAATAGACTAACATTCTCTGGATTTGAAATAGATACAGTTATGAATGACAGAAACATTACCCAATACATTTCATAACACAAGGATCAAATTAAATTATTAAGTAACTTGGTTAGGCAGCATGTTTAGAGCTCCTTTAATACAGCAGACTTTTTTATACTGAATAATTAATTTTTGGAAAACTGCCACAGGACACTCTGGAAACCAAAATTTTAATGGAGTTAAAAACGAGATATTCTCATGGAATAAAAATCAACCAAAATCTAGGAAGTGGGAGAATATGAATGAACACCTATACACATATTTTCAGAATCTGAGAACGTACTTAAGGGAAACATGACTGTGCTCTCACAGCTACTGCCAGAAGCTTGATACTTGCACTAGAAATCTTTGCTTGTATCAAATATTGCCTATTTTTTTCCTCTCCATATTGGAAAAGACATAGCCCATATTCTCTCATTTAGGTACTTCCTATACAACTCCATAATGGCCATAACTTTGTATTTCTCATGTAATACACTATTAAATTTTTCATTCTCCTTTCTAAAGCCTCAAGATCAAGGTTACTTTTTATAGTGTACTTTCTAACCAATTGCTTACTCTACTTTCTTTCCCATTGAAATTTTACAGGGGAGTATCATAAATTGCAAATTTTATTACTGTAAATGACAAACTGTTTTCAGATTACAGTAGGCATTGGTTTGTCTTTATTTTAGAAGGAAATAATTATTTTAAAAATAAAGTTAAAGCACTGATTTCTTTGACAGGATTCAGCTTTTTTTTTTTTTTTTTTTTTTTTTTTTTTTTTTTTTTTTTTTTTTTTTTCATTTAAAGCTACCAGTGCAACATTAACTAGCTTGGCAATTATACAGTTTGGAAGAACACAGGCATGGTGTAGTCAATAGCAATATGTATGTGTGTCTACCTAACTGAAGGTTATTTCCCATGAATATTTGCTGCAGGCATGTGGTCTCCTCTTCATTTCTTCCGCCTGCACCAGTAACATCCCATTGAGTAAATAAAGAGAAAAGGTTTTTCAGTTCTTGGAAGAATTTTCTGTGGAGACCAGCAGGTTATAAAACAGTAGGATGTAAACAGCCCAGAGCATATACACAAGTTTTTCAAGCCTAATGGAATTACAAAATATCAGTTGTTTGCAAAGGATGTTCTTGCTTTGCATGGGGCAACCTCATCAGGAAAAAATCCACCCTGACATCTTTGTCAGGAAGGTTTTTAAAGTCTATACAACTATATTAAAAACTTATCTCATAGCTTCCCAGAGGAATCCAAACTAGAGATTTTTGTCTGGAAAAGGTAAAATGCAGGGAAGACTAAGGAAGAGCTGGCTGTTTCGTACATCTCAAGCAATATCATAACTGTTCTAATGGCGTATAACATACTCTGCTGTTTCTCCATTTTCTTATTAACTTCATGACTCACCAGTAATATCATGAACCTACACAAAGACTGAAGGGATGATTTCAGTTGGCAGGAAGGCAGAATTTTTAAGTATCACAGGTCTTGCATGGTACAAATTAGTCTTGAAACTGATATGTGAGTAGATGCTTTGTTGCAGATTTTGTCTGTTTTATACATATACATATAAATAAATAAATAAATAAATAAATAAATAAATAAAAATTCTGTATTACTATTCACATGGAAGTTGAACAGAAAAATCAAACAGGAAGCTTCAGAAGAAGAGATACCTTAGGGATTGACCTACCCATAAGTTGTGACTTGTCAACAACATGGTTTCTCTTACATACATGCATGACTGTTTTTATGATCTATCCCTCTGTTTTATGACCTGCTGGTTTCCATAGAAAATTCTAGCTTCCTGAGTAAGATTTAGCTTCAATTCTAAGTCCTTTCCCCATTTTTCTTTGAACCCATATAGACATCTATAACAACATATGGGTTAACATATTTATTTACATCTACACCTTCTTATGAAATGGAGTTCTGTAGATCTATTGCTCATTACACATTGAATCACCACAAGGTTTTTTTTGCTATTTCCACTATTTCCATTGGTGGCCCCTGATTTCTACACCAGAAAAAAACATTAACAGTTGACACATTTTTCTACAGTCTCCATAATCTTAGATTTTGTAGAATGATATTTATAAAAAATGAGGCTTCTTAAGTTCAGCTTTTTTAAAAATTGCTCTCTAAGTGATTTGTAGAATTCCATACTATGTGCAGGTGTACACATAGACACATACTTAAGCATGGATGATGGGGATCATGTTCTTTCTTCTAGTGTTTTGAATACACAAAGGACCACCATAAGGAAGCATCTTTTCATATATACAAATGCTGTTTATTAGTTGGTTATTAGTTGCTCTAAAAAGGCATTTGGAAAATTTGGAAACTGTTTCCATTAATTTACATATGAATAAAAGGCCTTGAACTCTCTGATATGCTCAGCTTCTTACTTCATGCCCAATACCAGTTCAGAAGCAAGAAAAATTAAAACAGAATTGGAATTTATTATCTGCTGAATACCAAATATTAAAATGTAGTTTTGCTTCTAAATGTGGCTCCAGGTAACGGTTTTGCCTTGCCTGTGTGACAAAAAATTTCCTTACCTACAAGAAATGACAGAATAATTTTTAAAAATAACATAGCTGACATGAGAAAAGTTCTAAGTTTTTACATGTCTATTGAGATGTTTTTGTATTGTCATTTGAAATCATAGAATATTAACTTAATTGTGATTATGTCTTCAATGTGTCCTTCATCAGTATTTTAGTACATATTTCATGGATTAATGACTTGAATTTGCTAATTCAATGTTAAAGTGACTACATTGATAATCAATCTCAGCAAAAGTGTTACTTTCAAGTTGTGGTGTAAAGGTGGCTGACAGACTGCAATCTTTATCAAGGAAATTTTCACTTGTTTATCTGATATTTGCACACTTAGCTTCTACAGCTGATACCTGTATCTACATCAGAAACAAAATTTGGAATATAGATTGTGTGTCTAAGACTAGTTCTTCTCTATGAGCAAACTGACACTGCTGGACTTTCTGAATATTACACTGGTGTTGGTTGTATGATTCAGTGTGATTAACTGATCATAAAAACAGAATTAAATTCCACCCCCGTTCTTTTTGCTAAGTAGTGCTTTAGTATTGTTGTCATTTAGTTGAATTGTTCTTATTGTGGACATAAATTTAAACATTTTCAAGTGGTTTATAGGCCAAAAATTAGTCACCATGATTATGGCAGAGTTTGTTCTAGTTATGCTAAACCCTACAGATACTGTCCACATGTCAGAAAGTATCTGATAAAAGCTTTACCCTTAAAAGCTTCACCTGGCAATATCAGTGGACCTCTGTTATTAGTGGTCATGATACACCAGACCTAACTGCAAGACTGAACTCAAAATATGGTAGTTGGAACTAATTTCTCCAATTATAGCAATATAGTACCTCTCTACTCTGTTTGTAGACTTTTATTTTAAATTAATCTCTCAGAATTCTCCTGTACAAGAGCAAGCTATGTTTCTGTGCACTCCAAAAACATCACTAAGTAAATAAATTCTGCCAGAGGAATACATGCTCACACTGAAATTTTCTCATTGATAATATTTGTCAAATTAATAAATGTCTGCTGAAGATGTGAAATTTGATTAACTTATGGAAAGTATGGGATATTCATTATTATAATAGGATGCTATAAATATATTTAATTTATACAGTTTAATTTATGATAGCCCTAAAAACTCATTAAAATGTGATTACTTTAAATTAACTTAAATAATTTACATTCATTTAGAAAAAAATAGAGGGGAGAAATAAAGCTACTTCAGTAATATTTTTATGGCAGTAGAGTACATGACATTGTAATCAACCTTGTACAAGAGTTTAAGTGCTGAAATTTGGAACTGGATTTGGAAAATAACTCTAGCAGCCTGATATTCAGGTAAAAGATGGAAAAAAAAACCCTGTTGGTGATGGCGCTAACTAAATTGAATTTTCACTGTCTTGTATTTCTCTCAGATGCTTAGTGAGTCTAGCATCTTTTTTGTAATATTTCTTGGCACAGACCTTGTACTTAGAATCAAATAACTATACAAAACAAATCAGCTTTTCTTTTTAACCTTTTTTTAACAAAGTTGCAATGCAAAACCTGTAAAGATGAATCTTAAATAATGAAAAGTCCACTAGCAAATAAGGACTAATTCTTCCTCTGACTATTTTTTAAGCAAATAAATGGGGTTTTTATAATTTTAGATTAATTATTTCTAAATACTGCAGTCTGACATTTATATTACAAATTTTATCTCTCTGATAACATCATCCAATGATCTGACAGACATTTTTCTTTGTCAGAGACATACACATTAATATTCTTTGTGTAAAGCACTACAGGATTCTCAATACAATATTCTGATAACAATTACTTATCTGGTTTCTTGGAGCTAATGTATTTTATCGATGAGAGAATGTACCCGTCTACTGGAAAATCCGTATATATATATGTATATACAAACGTATATTTCTGATATAGGAAATAGCGATGGCTCACATTAATGAATTAATTTCCTATCTATACCTAAATTAAAAAGTAAAATCAGGATGACCATGAAATCATAGAATGGTTTGAGCTGCAAGGGACTTTAAAGGTCATCTAGCTCCAACCCTTCCCAGCCCTGCCATGCGTGTTGGTGCCACACACTGGATCAGGTTGCCCAGAGCCTCATACAACCTAATATTTTCTGATCTCATTTCCTCTATAGCTTGATTCCACAGGCAGCGCATTTATGCCATAATGCACTGGCACAGAGATTCCACAAAGTAGCAGTTATTCCACTGAACAAACAGTATTTGCCTTGAGAAATGTGGCAGTTCACTTCACTTAGAAAAACCAGTTCTCAAGAAAATATTTCCAAAGCAGGATATTTTTGTCTTTGAATTTCTGTGACACAAATGAGTAAACTAAATAAGAAAAATTAAAAATTTTTCAGTCTTCAAAAGGAAGAAATATCTGTGATCATTTAAACCTAAATACCAGAAGCAAGGACTGCCAACAGATATAATCCATGTGCAAGCCGTGACTCTGCAAGCAGTGCATGAATGGTTTTTTGCCATTCAGAAAGAGAAGAAAGCTAAACCCACTTCCCCAAAGGCTCATTAAAGTACATCTGTGCTCAGGGCAGTTCAGTAATTATGTGATAGGAATAACTTCTGTGATTATAATACATAATGGCCACCTACAAACTTTTGGCATTAGTGTAGTAGGAAGAGCACAGCCAAGGGGAACAAGCTGGATGTACTGAAAAAAAAATCTCCTTTAGGTTATAAAATTTTACTGCCAGTAATCAATAGAATAAGAAATCTAACTAGTGTGTGTTTGCTTTATTTCATTTCTACCATAATCAGCAATTACAATTTTGTCTTAATCTTACTTTCTCTGTCCCACCCCTCTGTACTTTGCATGTCACAATAGAGCACCTCAATCCCATTAATGTTCTGCATTCCTCTGAAGGATACATGAAAGATTATGTGATTTAGTAAAAAAAAAAAAACCTTTGCAAATTATATTCAGTAGCTACATTTACGACTGCTCTGAAGGGAATTGCAAAATTAGCTTGAACAGTGTAGATGATTTCTATTTTATCTTGGTTTTTCTTCCTTGCACTTCTCATTTGGTTTAGTAATTCAAGAGAGGAGGCAAACACAAATTGGTCCTAACCAGTTCATCAATTCTGTCCCTGCTGCTAGTTGTTCAATTACTGTATTTTGTAGGAATTACTTTCTAGTTTCAGGTCCACTGCTGCCTCAGATTCTTACAGATTTCAGAGTTGGCAGGAAAGAGTTCTGCTAAAAAGTAATCTCTTTGCTGTAGCTATTATGATATGGTGTAGCTCCCTTTAAAAGTAATGAAGATTTTATATTTGTATACTACCCGTATTTATTTTTGTGTAATACCCCAAGGAAAGCTTTTGCATCTGAGCACTCTGACAACAGAAGGACATGCTGCATAGTGACACACAGACAAACACAGATCAGCATTTTTTTTTTTAAATCACTGACAGAAAGGTCTATTTTGCTGCTGTGTTTAGCAAAATCTGCTGTTGAAAGTTGGATCCTGACCCTACAGAACCTGAACCTCACCCAACCTGCCGTTCAAGCTAGAGAAAGCCTTCTGACCAGAAGGAGCCTTTACAATACCCAACATTGCTATGCCTCAAAAGGGAAGAGTCCTTGAAGGGTCTACTTTGTTAAGAGTTGTCTTCTGCAGGTTTTATGTACAAGAAATTAAGTAATCTCAGAAGCTGTGATACTAGGTTAATAGGGTATAATATTTTATACTGCTTCTCACCTAAACTTATTGCTTTGAATTTAAACTTATTGCTTTGAATAAAGCAAAACAAATTAAAGACAATGCATTTTTTCCTATTTTATGCACTTTAATAGTATTTGAAGACCTTTGCCAAAACTTGGTTATGTGCTATGCAAATGTATAAAGTTTATCTATGCCTTAAAAAACACATATTCCATAAAACAAAACTATGGCTGATAAGTCCTATTAATCATATTTGACAGCTGAGAAAGGTCAGCTTAAAGAAAATGAGCTCCCAAAGTCACATGGAAAATTCTGAAACAGGCAGGAAGGAGGTGCAGATCTGCATCTGAAAGAGTACCATAATACACCTGTCCTTCTCTGCTCAATCTTCAAGAAAGTCCATTGTCAGAATTTCCTTCTACAAAACAAATAGTTTTATAATCAAATAATTGGATATAAGACTCTTAAATTGAAATGAAAGCTTACACTGGAATATGGAAAGAGGTAATGACTGACATTTTGACTCCTTTGTTCCTTTCTGGATAGAAATTTTCTACACTGCTGCCTGTAACATCCTTCCATACAGTTCTTCCTGTTCCTAAATACGGCTGAATTCTCTGACTCTGACCTATCCTGAAAATCAACCTCGAAACAGAACCGCATACTTAAACATCAACAGCATATTAGTCCTCATCAGGTCTTTTACTATTTACCCTTGCAAAAATCTCTGCTTTTTATTGCAACATATTTGAGACAAAATGAAGCTAAAAAGCAAACACAGTAACAGGCCAAATTGTGGATTGTGTTCAGAAGAATGTGGTCTAGCTGATTTTCTTCTTTAAAATATTAAACTGTATGCAAACTAAATATTGCATGCAAGCAAGCATGTATTTACATAAATATACACACCACAAGCTTAAGAAACTGAGAGCTCGTTTGGCAACAATTAGAAACCAAATACAATGTATTTGTTATTCAGTTAAAGGTGGTGGGGTACATGGAAGCTACGCGTGAGTCCAATTAAGTTTGGGTATATGAAGGGCCATGTCCTCACAGATTTTCTTCATCTGACTTCCCCTGGTTTCATTGAGACCAAAGTGTAACTGCCTTCTCCTAAAGCAAGCTACATGGTATACAGATGTGAAAGAAAAACTAGTTTAATCAAAATAACATAAAATGTTGGTTTGCATCAAACACAGTCTCACTGAGAAAACAACGGATTACACAGTTAAGTAATTCGCTACCTAAGATAGCAGTTAATCGCACAGTCCATTTTAATGGAGTTTAGATGTGTGACTAAAGAACAGCCATGTACTAAATAGTACGTGCTTGAAAAAATCCTTTTCTGAGTTACATTGAAAGCAAATGACATTGGATGGGTTTCTTTCTGGTAAGCAGACGTAGATCCATTTAACTTTGTTTTAGTTTAGGAGATGAAATCATGTGTGTAATTTTCTTATTAACTGTAGTGATATGTTCATATTGAAGTATTTAGGAGGAAATTTATCTGAATATCTTGAAAAAAACCCAGAAACATCAAAATTCAGTCTTGCACTTTTGGATTAATTAATCCCAAAGCTCTCAAAGTCCTAGTAGATAGCCATAAAATAAATTCGTAAAACAGCTAAATTAGTATGTGATATATTTGATGATGTAGCTAATAAAGAATCTATACTTTTCTTTGAGTCTTCACAGAAAGAAGGTCAAGAGGGATGAAATCAATAGTTTAATAAAATAAATTCTATTTTTATTGAACCTTTTTATTTGTCTTCTTATTTCACTGTTTTTCTATAATTACTATGAAGAATGATGAAAACATGTACTGGTTTTGGCTGGGACAGAATTAATTTTATTTGCAATAGCTAGTTTGAGGCTGTATTTTTGATTTGTGCTGGAAACAGGCATGTTTTTGTTACACAGAGCCAATGCCTTTACTGTTCCTCAGCCTACCCCACCAGCGAGAGGGCTAGGGATGCACAAGGAGCTGGGAGGAGATGCAGTGAGGACAGCTGACCCAAGAGATATCCTACACCGTATGATACTATCCTCAGCATATAAATTTGGGTGAAGGTTGGTGGGGGGCTGCTGCCTGGGGACTGGCTGGACATTAGTCAGTGGTGAGCAACTGTTTGCATTTACATGACTTGTCTTTCTGGGGTTTTATTTCTTTCTACCATTTTCTTTTTAATTGAATTACAGTTATTATTATTACTATGATTATTATCATCCTTGTCATCATATGCTACATCAGTTCTTAAGCTGCTTTTATCTCAACTCATGAATTTTCATACTTTCACCCTTTTGTTTCTCTCCCCACAATCTTCTAGGAAAGAGTGAGAATGGCCAGGTAGGGATTAGCTGCTGGCTGGAGTTAAACAATGATATAACAAGAAGAATAGTAAAGAAAGAGATGTATTATGTGGAAACCAAAAAGGAATGGCTGTTTTTTTAAAAAAAAACAACTCTATAACCAGAGTAAACTTCTTCTAAGGTGGTAGTAAAGTGACAGAGCAGTTCAGGAGGTTTTTTTGTTACAATTGGGAAAACATTTCCTGTTCTTTATTGTTGCTGTTTTAAAAAATGGGTCAGACATAATGTTAAAAACAAAAGAAACATGGAAATTAAAGATCTGTCTTTTTAAAATTTCTTTTCCAAACCTGATACAGCTGAGCCAAGTAGTTAGATATTTTTATATTGTATTACATGATACAAATATGGAGTAGCAAATAAATCCCCCCAGCAAAATCGCTCTTAGCAGCTGTGCAATGAAAAGTAAGGCGGGAATAACAAACGCCAAATCTTGAGAAAAAATAAGATGTTGGATAGCAATTTCTTTTTGTAGGTTCTCCCAGCATGTTACACAACAGCAGAAAGTTTTGAAATTAAAATAAATAAATAAAGCAATCAAATACTTGTTTTCAAGCAACACCACAGTGGGGAAGCAATTACATTAAATAGTAACCATGGATTCCAGACAAAGATGTATAGGAATAATCACCGTTTCCTGTGCAACTGATGTGGATCGCAGGCAGCAATCAGACAGACTTAAAGAAGTGAGTCTCTTGAAAATGCCACATAGAGCAGGTTGTCCCCTCCCAGGACCAATTGTTAGAAGAGAGTTTATTCACCTTTTAGAGAAGCTCAAATATTCCTTGAATATAAAACATTTTAGCCTTGAGTGTCATAGTCCACCCACGGAATGTGTAGACACACTTTCTTTCTCTGTGTTTAGATGTAACACAAGTCCTGTGTCATGATACGATGAAACCAAAGAATGGGAAACGATATTCTTAGATGAAAACAAAGTTATAGAATAAAACTTGTCTTTATGTATATAAACTCTGCAGATTTTATCTAATAATTTATGTAAAGTGTTAAGAATCTGAAACACATCACTTTAGTATAAAATGTACATTGCTTTAGAAGCTGATAATGAGCAGTAGACTTTTTTTGACAGTGACCTAAATCCACATAAAACTGGCAAAACTCCATAATATCATTACTACTTCTGTTGTAGCAGATTTTGTGATGTTTCTAATGTACTAATTACCATTACTGACACAAATGGATTGTTTTGTTATAAACACATATAATTAACGGGCAAGGGAAGGGATGGGGAGTTTACTCTTGCTTTCACATATATTTCATTTTCAGTGCAGTCCCAGATGATCAAAGATTCAGACCCGAGTAGGTATCGAGTGGACGAATCCCTCAGAGCAACTCACTGTAGCACCAATAACTAATCTAGCTAGAGTAAAAGCATTCTAATAATGTGTACATAAACTACACATTGAGTCCTTGTAGACAAACCTAATTCCTTTATATTTGTATTTATATGGATACAAGAAACAAAATATTTTTAAGTGTATAATTCATAGCAACAAAATCTCTCAAAGAATAATACAATCCAATCAGAGCATATTATTTATCATATTTTTAAAGTCTGTACCTTGTGTAGGAGCAGTTCAAGAGTTATTGAATAAAAACTCAATGGGAACATTCATCACTAATTCGAAAGCTGTAGCATTGCATTTCCCAGCTGAAATATGGGAAGTATGAGGATTGACATCATGGGGATGAATTGTTTATATATTACAGAACTCACAAGAATTATGTTCTTTTCACTTATATTTAGTGCTAGATGAAAAGGTCACAACTGGTGATGACAGTGTCCATAAAGTATGAGTTATAGCTCAAAGTTTTCTTGTTCATGCATTCTCACATCTTCAGGATTGTATTCCCTGCACAGCTGCAGGTGGCTGTATATATATCTTTGCTATAAAATGTCAGGAGATACACGATCAGTTCAACCAGAGTCATGGGTTGATGGCATTCTGCCAATACAAAGCAAACATAAATGCCTCTCCACTTGGCTGGTTTATATCCTAAAAGCTGATCAGTCTACTTGGAGGAAACGAACAGTTTTGCTTTCAGCTGTAGAAGTGTTTTGTGGAAAAGATGGGTTAAAAGTAAGGATTCTTACTTTAACATAATAAATTGAAAATTAGGAAGTGATTTACTTCTCTTAGAAAGTATTTCTGTACAGTGTCTTACTTTCTGTATACCACTTGGTTTGAGCTGTTTTGTTGTTGTTTTTGTTCTCACCAATGTTTTGCAAGCTTGATTTAACGTAGTCTCAGACAAATTTTTGTTAGTCCATTTACACACATTTTTGCCTTTGGTCCAGATGCCCAGTGATGTAAATAGATATAGTTCAATCCCAGCTAATAAAGCCATGTGGTTTTACATCAGCTACATGTCTGTCACTTAGGTTTAGAAAGAGCACTTTAGCCACTTAAGCAAGAAGCTGATCATGAAATATTCCAAAACTGCAGAGGATGGAATATTCTAACATATGAACACTTTAGTGCGCCTTCAGAAGGTACTGCCTGGTCACTGAGAGACAATAATAGACTGTGTTTGCTTAGAGTCTTCTCATACTGTGAAATAAATGCATTAATTTAATGGACATTCCTGCTGCTCCTTGTGATTGTAGTGTCCACCAATGTGGATATTTTCTGTACTGCACCACAGCTAAAAGATGGCAATTTCTTTCCACAAAGTAATTAATAATTTCTGCTTGCATGAACGAACTTCACAGATTTGTTATAAAAGGGGATTAGAGCCAGATCACTGAACACTTTGTCCATCTCATCCTTCTTTAAGCAGTCCTTTCTCTAAATTGAGGGCAGATGGACCATGCAAGAGGTTGATGGCACATTCCCAGAGTCTGGAGCATGATGTGAGATGGAATCTGAACTGACCTAATATTTAATGACAAAACGTTAATTTGCACCGAGTTGAGGACTCCTCCCATTTTAGGTTAACACTGTGCCTCCACTTTCAGTAGGAGGCCCATCAGAACCGTGGTGCTCCCTGGGATCCCTGGGAGTTTCTCTGTCCAGAATCTGAAGATTAGGATGATGGGTGCCCACATTCTGTTAACTGTGTGGTCTGGCTGGAATCAAATGGCTTGTGTTACAAAGTCATTTAGATAAGTATATTGAAATCATCTGCCAAATACCTCTGTAAAAGAATAATATTCACTAGATACACAATTTTCCAAAGAAAAAGGTTTTTGGTATCAGAAGAATTTAGAGAGATTTCAGAAGATCAGTAGTGTGTTCTGAAGTCTGAAGTGTCATTATTATTTACATGTGATGTCATTATACTCAGTTTCTAAACAAGTTATCAATACTACTCTTTATCATTTTATAACCATAAAATTTACAACATTTTATAAAACTGGGTGAGTACCAGGATCCTTGTTTTGCAGAATGTTTGATTCACATACTCAGAATATGCAATTTTCTATTACTTTAAAAGAAATGTATTACCTGTGATAGTCAAAACTGAAACAAGTGAGAGTCCACGTAGAATTGGAGAAAACCAGTGAAGGATTTCAAAATAAAATTTAATGAAACTGCTTCAAGAATTCCTAAATTTCATGAGTCATTTTCCTCAAACACAAGATACGTAAAATAATCCCAATAGAGAAGACCATCTGTATAAATTCAACTTTACTTACAGGGAAAAGAAATAAATAAAGCCAACCAAAAGCTTTAAGGAAATTACTGTTGTTTTATTTGGATGAAGTTCTCCAGTAGACAGTGTGCTTGGACTTTTATTTGCTGATTTCTTCCTGATGCTCACTCTAGCCTATGCCCACTGTCACAGGGTTTTCCAGGGGCCTCTTTCTGAATGTGAATGGTTCCAGCTCTCATTTATACCCCTGTTATATTTCAGCTTCCTCAGTTAGTATAAAAGGCTTCTGAAAGTAAGCAGATTATATTAACCTATGCCTATATTAACCTAAAAGCCCGTTTCAGTGACTGAATATTAACTCATCTAAGGACCCCTCAGTATACTCTCTGTTTTGCACTTGGAAGACAAGTTATATTCAGGCAGGACCTACAGGCATGACAAAATGTACATTTCTGCAGCTGACATGGAAATCAAAGGCTGTGGATCTGTAGCAAATGCTCCCTGTGAGAGTCATGCAGATATGTTATACATGAAATGGGAGAATTTTGGCTTTCGCATGAAAGGTGACAAGGAGTTAAATAACTAGTATGAGTTGAACCAGTTGAAGTTGTTAACAAAGTTCAAAACAAGGAGCTTGTAAGTTAAAAACTTAAGTTTGAAGACCCAAGGGTCATATGAAAGAGAAAACTTTATAAAATCATCTGAGTTCTTTTTGCAGATCAGGTTGTGCTTGAAAAGAGACAAAACCCCTCACCCTGTGCTGAGAGGCTAAATTTAGCTCCTCTGACACTTGACACCATGGAAACATGAATTTTAATGAGAAACTTTTCCCGCCTAAAAGTCTGAGGAACACCTCTGCCCGGAGGCAACGAGCCATTGGACAAAAGGACTTTACATCATCCCCAGGACTCCATCCAATGAACTGGACTTTAGAGGAACTCCACCAATCAGTTCTTACCTGGGAGGCGGGGCAATGGGCGGTGCTGAGAGGGGCCAAGGGGGGTATAAAAATGGCACACAGCGTCAGAACCCTGCTTTTTGCCTGCAGGTGGTACAGAGTCAACTTCTGGGACTCTCTGCTCGGGACTAGCCCAAGCATAGCCTGGTGCTGGGAGAACTAGGCTGGCTTTCCAACTTTTCTCTTGCTTGGAATTGACCCCAAGCAAGCTCCAGCACTGTTGAGCTCCTTGTGTTGGGTCATTTTGCCCTTTTTTTTTTGTTGGCGTTAAGTGTCTCTGATCACTAGGACCTGGATTTCTTTTATTGTTTTATTCCTCCTGGTGTTATGTTTTTAATAAATTTTTGTTTTTTTATAAAACAAAGAGAGTTGCCTGGTTTTTTTTACAAGATACATCTGTACTTCTGGCCCCATGTTCTGTGACAGAAAATGCAACCGTTCAGCCTCTCTTCTACGGGCACCTGAAATCTTTTAATAATAATTTTCTCAGGGCTCAATTATGCTCAATTAATTCTCAATTTATGCAGTATTCATAATTCTGATTTCAAAGTAAGCATTTTTGTTACTGAATATGTATATATTTATTAGTCAGGGAGCCAGAAATTACAAACAACACACTTGGTGATTGTGTTTATACATCATTAATCATTATCATTGCACACATAAAATTGTCCTTAGCACTGATACCTTAAATCAGCTGTTTACATGGAAGTAGTCCATGTGCTTAGGGTTGATGTCTGCGCCCATGATGGTCTCAGTCACAGACATCAGGCTCATCACCAATCCTGGCTGGCTGGCTGGGTCCCAGACAAGTGGAGGTTGGCCTAAGTGATGCACAACTACAAGGGTTATAAGGAGGATCTGGGGAATTACAGACCTGCCAGCCTGACCTTGGTGCCTGCCAAGGTCATGAAACAGAGCATCTTGAGTGCCATCACAGGACACTCATAGGACAACAAAGGGAGCAGTTTGAAATTAGGAAAGACTGCTCCTGCCTGATGAACTTGATCTCTTGGCGCACCTAGTGGATGAACTAAGTAAAGGCTGTGGATGTTGTCTACCTGGACTTCAGCAAAGCCTTTGACACCATCTCCCACAGCATTCTCCTGGAAAAGCTGGCAGCCCACAGCTTGGACAGGTGCATGCTTTGCTGGGTTAAGAACTGGCTGCACAGCCAGGCCCAGAGAGTGGAGTGGCCACATCCAGCTGGGGGCTGGTCACTAGTGGTGTTCCCCAGGGATCAGCACTGGGACCAGTTCCATTTAATATCTTTATCAATGATCTGGATTAAGGGCACCATCTGTAAGTTCATGGATGACACCATGTTGGGTGGGAGTGTGAATCTGCTGGAGGGTAGGAAGGCTCTGCAGAAGGTTCTGGACAGGCTGGATTGATGGGCTAAAATTCAACAAAGCCAAGTCCTGGGTCCTATGCTTTGATCACAACAACCCTGTGCATTGCTACAGAGTGGGAGCAGAGTGTCTGGAAAGCTGCCCAGCGGTATAGGACTTGAAGGTGCTGGTCAACAGCACCTGAACATGAGCCAGGAGTGGGCCCAGGAGGCCAAGAAGGCTAATGGCATCCTGGCCTGTATCAGCAATAGTGTGGCCAGCAGGTCCAGGGCAGTGATAGTCTCTCTGTAGTCATCACTGGTGAGGCCATGCCTCAAGTTCTGTGTCCAGTTCTGGGTCTCTCAAGTCAGGAAATGCACTGTGGTGCTGGAGCAAGTCCAGGGAAGGGCAAAGGAGCTGGTGAAGGATTCAGAGGGTAATTCTTATGAGGAACAGCTGAGGGAACACCAGTATTGGCTGGAGAAAAGGAGGCTTGGGGGAGACATATCACTCTCCACAACTCCCTGAGAGGAGGCTCAGAGAGGTAGCCAGATGAGGGCCAGTTTCTTCTCCCAGGCATCTAATGACAGGAGGAGAGGACATAGCACCAAGCTTTACCAGGCGATTTCTCGTTTTCTTTTGACCTGTTTACCTTAGTTTTGCTTCTTCCTTGTTTGTTTGTGTCCTCCCTCTGTGCAGTAACTTGTGCTTATTTTGCTCTGTTTTCTTTCTCTTGTAAAGTTTGCTATTTTACCTGTTTCTTAGCACTGGTTCTGTGCAACTATACAAGTTATTTGCCCTCTCAGTGGTAAAATTACTCTCATAAATGAACACATGGTGTTTTACACCCAGTTTTTACAGGGCATTTGGCTATGTTATTGCAGTGTACATATTGCTGTTGGTTGCACTACTATAGCACAATTGCACTTGCTTTCAAAACAAGTGATTTTATTGACAATGTTGAGAAATGTATTTACAGTTTTTAAGTTTCACACGCCACTGTTTTTGTTGCCATGTAAATAACACAAAATCATGTTGTTTATGATTACCCAAAAAAAAAAAAAAAAGCATTTATGAATGCTGTCTCAATTTCAAAATACATTAGGTTTTTTTTTTTTTTTTGTTTGGCTGCCGAACAATAAAGGTGTTCTAGCTAAGGTATCCACAGTCTAGCCTTTCCTATTCTTTCTCCTGTAATTTTATCTCCACATTTTTCATCTGCAGTAGAGATACAGAAAATTTGTGCAGCAGATAATATTCCGCTCCCACTCTCACAATTCCATTTTGCCGAGACAATCCTACATGTTCACCCCTTTTGCCCCGAAGAACCACATGGCACAGATTTTAAAAACATTCATCTGTTCCTCCAGAGTTCCCTTAAATATTGTTGCTACTTGCTGTGAAAGAATTTGAATGAAAATATGTTCTTAATGAATTCCATCCATCTGAGCCTAAATTCTCATGGTCGGCATCAGCAGTAGGTGTTGCCATCCCAGTGAATTCTTCATGCCTAAGTCTTACTCGTCACTGGGGAAACTAAAACACCCCTGAAAACCCTTACTTCTGTGTTCTTATATATTTTTTTTTGTTTTGTTTTTTGTGGATTTTTAATAGATGAGATCAACATTGCACAGTGTTCTGTCTCTGCTCTATGTGTCCTTGCAAACTGGTTTCTGATGCTTTGAAGAGAGCTAGTGTACAAAATAATACTGAAGTTCATGTTCATCTTAAGATTTTAAGTTCAATTCAACAAGTATCTCAAAAAAAGCTTGTGTTAGTGAAACTGCTGCACAGACAGTTTATTTTCATTTAGATAATTATCTAAGGTTCATCACCTGTTATATATATATGGTCATCCTTATCCTATATAATTTTGATGTCTCAGATGTCTATTTATTAATGGTCAATCACATAAAATTTTATTACATTGCATTGCAGGGTTCATGCAATGACTTTAACAATAAGTCTATAACATGTCTAAATATATATTGCAAATAATACTGAAGTAGATAGTTTTACAAAATGGAAATACATCTATAAGTGTGTGTGGGGCTTGGTCAGAAGTAAGAAAACAAGTGGGAGATCAAGTCTCTTTTTTGTCTCAAATTACCCTTGCAATGTTTCATCAAGTGCATTCTGTTGGTAGGATACAGAGGAGTGCATTCTAATGGTTTAGATAACTCTCCTGTAGCCTTGTAGTCGCACAAAGCCCAAATCCAAAAAAGGACAAAGAGGATTAGAAACAATATTCTACAGAGGAGAAGATGACAAAATGGAGAGAGGGAAGATGTAGATGTAAGATGTAGTTCTTTATATCCAGATGCAAAGAAGCACAGGGGCAACAGCCATGAGATGTTGCAGAGAGAAATAAAAGAAAGAGCAAGCTCAGGAAGCGCAGGAAGCACTCCTGTGGCCATTGCTGCTTGGATGCTTGAGTTCAAGTTTGAGGGTTTTCAAGAATTCACCATGAATGCAGACATAGAAAAAGCACAGGTGACAGTAAATTAAATGTCTTCAGTCCATTTTATTGCTTGCTCATTAGCTTCTCCTTTGGTGCATCCCTTACTCTTTCTCTCTGGTAATAATTAAAGGTATTATATAAATAAATCAGAAACTAAAAACCACCTGCCTACTTAGGGACTCAAAATAAATGATCAAAATAGAAAAGCTAAGAATATAATTTCACATGAGGCTTATTCTTATCCTGAAATGTGAAATGGGTCTGGATTCACTGACAGTTAAATCAGTATAATCAGTAAATAACATTTTATAGTGACACAAAACCTTTCACACAGAAATAAGAATTCTGAGAGTCAAAGTATAAAACTATACCTGAATTATCCTTTAAATCTGCTGACTGTTCACAGAGATACACATCAGCAAGGAAAAGAATATTTCTCCTTCAGAAATATGATAAAACTATAAAAAAATCAAAATTAAATATTCTACTTTTCTCTCTCTCCCTTCCTCCTCTTCCTTCCCCCTCCCATCCTGCCCCAATTTAGAAGGATGGAGACCATCCAGTCTAAATTATTATGGAAACAGTGGCACACACAAAACATTTGGTGATATTTGCAGAAAATGCCGGTGACATTTTCAGCTTGTTAAAATCAATGAAACAAGGAAAAACATTGCCAAACTGGGAGAAAATGAGTCCTTGAAGAACTGAGCTTCTAAAATGTGATATAATGTCTCTATTTTTCTGTGACAATATGCTAACAAGATAAAGCAATCTCCTTTGGGCTCTCACAGACAAGATGTGTGTTATAAGAAATTTACTGAGCTGCAGATCAGGAAAGACCTATAGTTCATCCAATCTCCCACCCCATGTTTCAGAGATGTTCAATCTCCCTCAGTTACCCTGCTACTGACTCGATCACTTTTTTGTCCAGAGTGTAATTCTGTAAAAGGTTCCAGTTTGGTCTGAATTTGCCAGAAAGGGAATTCAACTTTTCATTTGATATTTTGTTTCCAGGCTCAATTGTCATTACTTTTAAAAAGTTATTCTTCAGTTCTAATTTGAACAGGTTACCTTTAAAACATTGTTCTTCTGGTTGATCAAGGGCCCTTACAAGTCCTCCTATTATGAGGATAGGTATTCTTTTTCTATCACTTACCAACAAGTTTAATTTTAATATAAATTGACATATAAATGTGCTTCAATGTATTGAGAGCTTTTGAGGCTTTTGCATGCCTTCTCTTTTTCAGTTTTTGTTAACATGCAGCTACCTGAAAAATATTTAATTAAATGGAATGCCTTCCTTGGAAGCAAGGTCTGTTCCTTAACTCTAGTGTTCTTCTGCTTGTGGCACTTTTTGTCACAGCAGTTCATCCGGAGAGCCTGTTCTGCTGCACAAGAAGTAGAGCCTTGGACTAATTCCAGACTCACTGTTTTCTGTGTACTGTCTCTGTTTCTACACATATTACACACAGCATGCTCAAACAACAGACACTTTGCACATACGTGAATTTTTTTTTTCACTAATTGCTTGTTAACCAAGCTTTACCTTCTTCTTGAAAGTCAGAACTTTCTTGTTTATAATTCTGAAAAATCTTTTTGCCATACCATTTTTTTCTTCTTCAACTTTATATTATCATCTTCTAAATAATGGATTAGATAAATCTAATAATAAAAAATTATTCAGGTGTAGTATCAAGTTCTATAGAAACTCACATTTGGTCACCACCAGTCCTTGCTGATTTCCTCCATAATAACTCTCTACCCTTCACACTGTGCAAAAGGCTTGCCTTACTGTGATTATCTTCATGGCAGTGAAGTACATATCACGGTACTGTTATTACTATCCACATATTTGAAAAAGACCTTCATGCAGAAAAACCCTTAAGAGATATCTAAAAAAACTTGTTGCAGCAGCATTTTGAAAAGCAAAATGCTAAAAGCAAGAGTAATGAAAATCTTTAAAAAGCAGGGGAAAAAAATTAAACACGTCTAATAGAGATATTTCACATGTTTTCCAGAGACACCTTCTCATAGTGTATTCATTAAATCTAGAAATATTTTGTGATTCTCACTATTCTGATTACTCCTTTCAGGGATGTTCTAAATCTAGTCTAAAAATTATGCCATTCGTATTTTGAATCATGAGTATATATTAAGTTAGTTTTGAGGCCTGTAAATGCGTATTGGAAGTCAGATACTTCTTATACCACATAAAGTTAATTACAGTTTCCAATTTAACACACCTTCTTTTGATGAATATTCTTAAGTTTTGTCAATTTTTCAAACATTTCTGAGAAATGTATTAAGTGTTCCTCAAAAGTTGTAATTTTTCCTTTTCACTAATTAACATGGTGGGACAGTATATGGATTTTAAACTACCTTTGAAGGAATAAGTTTGCACCTCACACCATATCCAGGTGTCAGATTCCTCAGTACTTTAGTACTGTAGATGGAGAATTTCTAAGCTGTCTAATGAAGCCTGTTTCAATAGGACAATATATCATATTGATGACAATACTAATTCTAAAAGCAGTATCAGAGCCTACATATAAAAAATAATTTCCAAGTGTTAAAAGAAAGTTACAATAAGCTGACACCTTTTCTCTCTTGGAGCCTTGCTTTCCCATAATTTCGTTTGACAGAGTTTTGCTGCAAGCATTCTTTTTAAGCTTCTGAGCTATTTTCCCATCAGTCTTTCTGTTACTACAACCAGAGTCCCTAGATCTGGTTGTAGTAAATCACCAGATTCTGGACACTGGAATCACTCTCTTCTTTGTCTTTTACAACTTGTGCTATTTTATCTAAATGCTTTTACTGTATCTTTCTTCTACCTTCTTTTCCCTTAAAAAAAAAAAAAAAATTGGTGGTAGTTTGGTAGATGGGAGCTCAGTTGAATGTCTGGCATATAAGAAGCTGTAGATTTTGTCTGTTACTTTATCTCCAGGAGTGTTATTTTTCTCTACTTTAATTGCACTCTGGATAAACCAGAACTCACGCAAATATTGTTATGGTTTTGGTACACCATGACAAATATCTGTTTTGAGGTCTTTTTATTAATACCAGTTAACTTCCCCCCCAGCCCTCAAGTATAATGTAATTCCATACAAATAAGGTTTGTGAAGGAAAACAACTCCACAATGAAGATATGTTTCCAGAATCACGTGCTCATAAAGATTAGTAAAATATCATTCAGAAACAGGATGAACTTAAACAAATCTTTTGCGTAAGAAACGGATTCAATTCAGATGAAATACAAGTTTCTAACAGTGAAACAGACTAAAAAAAACCCTGAATTCTCAAACCAGAGAGAGAAATTCAGATATCCTTGTGTCCTGACTGCCTGAGAGCTGTGACCTAAGCCTGTGTAGTCACCTTTGCATATTAATAATATCAATAAAATACCGGTACCTCTCACGGCTTTGTTTTCAACTTCAAAGCAGATTTACAGTCACGGATGCATCACAGCAGGAGCAGAGCTGATCTTCACCTCCTGCAAAATGGCATTGTCTGATGCAGGCGGGAGCTCTGTCCAGTCTGTATCTCTTGGGTGGACAGTATACTGGCAGGGGGCTTTGGACCTTGCTTGTTTTTCGGTTTCAAAATAATTTGCAGTAGGTTTATCATTTCCCTCCATATATTTTAAGTAATTAATTTCTAAACCTTGGAAGAATTTCTAGCACGTCTAGTGAGGCAGCTTCACATTACAGTACAGAACATTTATCACACTCCATTACACAGCTGACATGCACCACCGTTACAAGTTTGGAAAGCCGATCCACAAGGTGCCTCTCTCTGTCTTTAGCAATAGAAATGTATTTGAAACTTTAGTTTTGGCTTTCCCAAGTTTTGAGAAACACTGTGAGACTGAACTATACTAAGACTACTACCAAAATTGCTGGAGAAATATATGGATGCAGAAAAAGATCAAGCCATTAATATTTAAAAGCTGTATCAATTAAGTTTTCTACTAAAATATGAGAAAATAAATTCCATAAGAAAGCTACTTCTGAAAGCCAGTACTCTTTGGGAATGAGAAAGATTGCAAATAATATTTTCCCTATTTTGATACACTTTTACCTTGCTGTTTCCTTTCCTTACCCTCCTTGCACCCTGTTATTCAAGAAGAAATCAGGCAGATGCAAATTTATCACCAAGGTAACAGCAAACACAGAATTCTCAGTCCATTCTTTTGCATGTTCAACAACTCTTCCATACGTAAAGCATTGTGTACTTGTCCTTGCACCAGAATGGAACTGGTTACCTTTTGCCATAACGGTATATCTTCCAACAGATGTCAATTAAAAAACATATTCATTCTTTTCATGAGAAACAGATACTCTGGAGACCAGCAGCCAATATATGCTCATGCTAAAACAATCCATAACAATATCTAGGGGTTTATCTAATGTTTTTGTATGTGGTAATTAAATTTTTAATTAACACTAATGTGGAGAGAAGCCAATCAGACCAGATTTTTATATTTTCTAATAAAATAATTTGTTGTTCTTTTGGAACAATTATGTTGTCATTCAAGGCTCAGGATTGCCTGGTTTAAGTAATAACCTTAATCAACTACCCTATGGCTAACAATGTGGAAACAGATTTCCTAGAATTTGAAGGTGGGAGAAATGGATATGTAGATGTTGGTATTTTTAGTGAGTTACTGCAAAATGTGCAGTTTTACAGGGAGGATCATGATGCATGCTGCCCCAGAGAATTTAGATCACTGTGCAGATAACTTTTCCTAACAGTAAAAGAAAGTCTTGAAAATGGGGAAAACAGGGAATTATGGTATGTTGTTATGGAGGTTGTTATCAGATAGGGTAACTGTGGTGGCTTTTGTGTAGTACATATTCAACTTTCACGTGATGTGTTTATGAATAAAGCTCTTCATGTTTGAAAAGAGACTAGTACCATCCCATTTTCGTATGGCACAGGTGAAACTGGCAATGGAGAGATTAGAGATTTATCTACATTCACACAGTGGCCAGTGGCAGAAAACAGGATCTGTACTGAGAGTTAAGTGTCTTATAATATGAATTCACTTGAATAAAACTCTAAAAATATTGCTATTTTTGCAGACTTAACAATGGCTTTTTGCTTCACATATACTGACAGAAGCTGAATTGAAGCACGTGAAGTCAATGGGGGTTTAACTCTGAAGATCATTGTATAAAGTTCATTTTTTCAGTATCAGCAAAATGTGCAGGTCTTTTACCGGGTGGCAGTCAATATTTGTCTGTCAGCTTGCCTTTTGTGAAGGAGACAGATGGTATAAGGATTTTTTTGTTACGGTTTAAGCCATGGCACATTCAAATCCACTTATACATTTTGCAGAGGTGTTATACACATCTTTTTTGAATTGAAACATTTATGATAGATAAACTGGAAAAATTGTCATTGGCAAGGGAAGGGCAAGATCTTAGTATTTTCTTCTGAGGTGATTCAAGGGGATTCCATCTAACTGCATTTAAGTGGAGGTTTTAGTTACACTATAAAGTCAGGAAGGGCAACAGTCAGTATTGATGTTTTGTCACTGTTATTAGTTTTTATCAGGAAGAAGCACGTTTGAGGTAGCTTCAATAAAGTCAAGACAAAAATTAGCCATTAAAATATGTCACAGGTCAGATTAATCCTACTCCAATCTTCTTTTACATGTGGCAATCAAGAGTAACTCTTTCTTTGTAATCAGAAGCAGAAAAATCAATATAGGTATAATTCAGCTATTAAATTCTTCAAGATCAATCCACCAATGTTTCTATTCAACAGAAATGATGATACATGTGATTTCTCAGTTATTTTTGGGCACTCCTCTGGTTATTTCACCATGGAAAGAAATAACAAATTCCAAGACAATCTGCTTATTTATTGGACCATCCATCACTTTTACCCTCTTATAATAGGTGTTTACTTAAGTCCCTTGCACTAAACATTTGGGAACATTTTCATCTGGCAACATTTTTCTTAGATTACATTATTTTATTCTATTCTTAAATGTTAAAGTTTCTTCAGTTTTACTAGATGCAGCATTTTTCCAAATGTCTTTCCTTTCCTCTCTTCAATAAGAAGTAAATTACCTTCTTTCCACACCTTCTTCCTTATCCTACTTCTTTCAGTTCTTCTCTGTGTCTTTAACTTCCCAAATCTAGGCCTTTTATTTATTTATTCCATTTTAAAAAAATCACATTACTCACTCTCTTAGTAGTTTGGAAATATCTACTTGTCAAAACTTGGTTTTAATTTGCTAACCCATCTTCTGCTGTTTGAATAACAGTTAAATGGAGAATGCTAAACTGAATTCACTTTACTTACCTGTGGGCTGGGTTGCCTAAAGAGCCTACATCTCCTGCCCAGCTGTGGATCAAGCCTCACAGGTTAGGAATAATGTTGTTTCACAAATGAATCTGATTTCTACGGTACAGAAATCTAGGAAATTCCTAAGATTTGTGACTTGTTATTAACAATGCTGACAAGACATGGGTCCTTCAAAACTTCTTTACTTTCTCTTCTTTTACCTCTCTACCTTTATCAGCATACTTGAGTGCCAGACCATGGGATAAAGAAGCTACGACAATGCTAAGAACTCATCAGCAGTGGAGGAAGGGTGGCTTTTCAGCTTCTTGCAAGGGCTCAACCCCCACAAAGCCGCTGCTCTGCACAGAATTCATTTCAGAGCATTAAGAGCTTGACAGTATTGCAAAGCCACTGTCTATAGCACCTGAAATGTGGTGGAGGTCAGGGGTCTAGCCTAGATTTCCTCATCACTAGAGGACAAATGTCACATCCCACTACAAGAAGGCTCCAAAAGAGGGCTCAGGAAATTACAGGCTTGTTAGTTTTGCTTCAGTCCCTGGATAAGTAATTGAATGTGTCCTTCTAAAAACTATTTCAAACAAAATCAAAGGTGGTGATGCAGAAACACCAGCATGTATTTACAAAGAGGTGTTGTAAATCACCTTCTGCAACAAAATAATGTCTTGCATGGACAGGGGGAGAGTACTGGATGCTGCTTATCTGGACCCCAGCCAAGTGTCTGATGCACATTCCTCCAGCCTTCACTGGGAAAACTGTCAAATTACAGACCAAATGTTTGGCCTGTGAGATGGACAAGTTTGAGAAGTGGATCCACAAGAACGTTCAACAGTGCCAAGTGCAAATTACTCATCCTGGATTGAAACAGTGCCAGATATGAATACAGACTGGGAAAAGTCCCTGAGAGCAGCCCGGCTGAGAAGGACTGAAGGGTTCTTGTGAATGAAAAGCTGGACATGAGACAACACTGAGTGCTCACAGCCCAGAAAGCCAAACGTGTCCTGGGCTGCATCCAGAGCTGCGTGGGCAGCAGGGGAGGGAGAGGATTCTGCCCCTCTGCTCTGCTCTGGTGAGACCCACCTGGAACACTGCATCAGCTCTGGGGTCCCAGCACAGGAAGGACATGGACCTGTTGAAGTGGGTACGGAGGATGGACACAAAGATAACCAGAGGGATGGAGCACCTCTCCTATGAAGAAAGGCTGAGAGAGTTGTGTTGCTCAGCCTGAAGAAGGTCCAGGCTGTGGCCTGTCAGTATTTAAAGGGGGCCTACAAAAATGATGGAGAATGACTTTTTACATGGGCAGATAGTGATAGCACAAGTGGGAACAATTCTAAACTAAAAGAAGAGAGGTTTAGGTTAGGTGTTAGGAAGGAATTTATTGCTATGAGGGTGGTGAGGCACTGGAACATGTTGCACAGAGAAGTTATGGATGCCCCATTCCTGTGAGCGTTCAAGGCCAGGCTGGATGGGGCAAATTGCAGGGATTTTCAGACTAGATAATCTTTAAGGTCTGTGGAGAGCTTTGAGCGTTTATCTCAGCCCTCTGCACTGCCTTAGCCTGAGGACAAAAGGACTGAGATCCTCAGGGTGACCACCCGGTGTACTACTCAGTGTACCCTGCTTCTCTGTGGTAATGTCTTGTAGCCAATTGGCCAAGTGACTCCTGTCCCACCCCCTGCCTTCCACATAAAAGAGCCCCTGCCTTGGCCTTCGGGCGGGGTGGAATTGCCGTGCCTGGCCTTTCCCTTCACAAGAGCTGCTGACAATAAAGGTTATCTTGTGGAATTGCCATGCGGCGCCTGCCCCTCCTCTCTCAGTCCCCACGTCGCCCTTTGGGTGTTTTCAGAAGAGCTGCTGAAATCACTTGTAGCAGAGAAAACTGCTACACTTGCTGAAATCACTCTGTTGCTTGGGGGGTTGCTGAAGCCTCTGGAGAAGCTGTTCTTGAGAGGACGCTTCCTCCAAGGAGGCTGCAGCACACCGGGACACCCCGGCATCCCCCCCTCACGGAAAGCAACGAAGGTCCGTTCCAATGCAAGCCATTCTATGATTCTATGACACTGTGCAAAATTCTTATTCATTTGTGTGATAATATAATCACAGACATAAAAAGAGAACGGAATTAGAGTTATGATCACAGTGGTACTGTTTCTATCCGGGAATTTAGGGAAGTTGATAATGTTTTTTTAAAGCAAAATATCCTGGAACCTTGGGTGTTATATTTTAGTATTTAGGAGATCAAAATGCCCCAAACAAACAAGCAAAAGAACAAGACAAAATGAATAAACAACCACCTCCCAAATCCTAAAACAGTGAAAACCCCAAAATCAACCTAGAGTATAGGCTTGAAATTAATTTCAATGCTACATGCAGGAGGCATCTGGTTGCATCAAGTGTAACTACTTACAAAACTTCTATTAAAAAAATACTGGAAAAATCAAGTTGAAGGTCTGACCTTCCATCTTACTTTTAAAATAGACTTTTCTATGATATTTGTATTTCCTTTATTATTTTACTGTATCGCCTTGATTTGAAAGTATGCATGGTTTGAAGTTTTCACTGAGTACCTTACATTCTTTGCATTGCTGCTCAATTTATTTCACAGTTAAAACGTAATTGTTCAGGCCACATTTCCATATCCCACTCTTTATTTTTTTTCCCTTTTTTCCTTCTATTTCACTCAGTCCTAGTCTCAATATAATTAAAACAAATGTATATCTTACTTATTTGTTCTGATGAAATTCAGAAACCCATGAAATTCTGAAAAGAAAGACCCAGTACAGTATCTTCGTGAAACAAAAGACAAAAAAAGTCCCACTTCTATGGAGAAGATTTCCTCCTTTACTGGTTTATTCAGAATAGTTCGAACTCATCTCAAAACTCTTTCAAATAACCTAGCCAGATTAAAGTAAATGGAAATGTCCCCAAAGTTCAGGGAATTTGCTTCATCTTAGGAATTATTCTTTTGCAAATGGAGAAATGTGCACGATTTTATATCTCAGAATGCGTTATCTCATGTATCTCACAGGATTGTAGTCTTGCTGAATTCTAGCTACATTTTCTATAAAACTGCTGGTCCTCAATGGTAAACCAAAGAGCTGGTCTTCTGAACCCACCTTATTTCTATCGTAAAAAGATAATTTTCTTTTTCTTTTATTAAAGGAACTGTAATCAGTTCTCCTGAAGAGACATAAATCTAGCATAACAGTAACTTAAAGATCACAAAGAAAACTCCATTTTCTTTGACCTTTTCCTTAAATGCCATCACATTGCTCTTTTTACAGCTATATTTCAAAGGACAATGTAATGTTTAGGAAGATTTCTCAAAATCCTTGGGGAAAATAACTTCCTCATGTAACTACTTGTAATAGAATTTTATTACTGTAGTTATTTTTATAATTATTATAGTCATCATTGTATTTGTTGTTATTTTAATATTATAGTTAATATAACAGAAGACAGTGTTATTATAGAATTTTATCATAGAAATGTAATACTATGTCCAAAACATGATCTGGTACTTGCAATGAGCAGTTAGACATTATATGGAATATTTGCTACATGACCATCCTTTCGTACCTTTTCCTTTCCTGGGACTGAATGGGAACCCTCTGATCACAAACCTGGAAGAAACCAGAATATAAAGACTTTTTGTCTAGAGAGATGTACAATTTTTTTCCTCTTCTTTTTGAATTATACAAAATCAGATACCTTTCATAAAGGAATGGGAAGATGAATATTTGGAAATCATCTTAAGACAATCTGGATCTGAGGGAGGCTGAAGGCAGACGGTACCAATGAAAGATGGATGTTGGATTCCCTTTTTTTTTTGCACTATTAACTGGAATTTTTTTGGGATGTGTTCTGGAATGTGTAAAGTATAGGCAGAGAGTGGGAAGGCAAGAAAAACAGAAGCAATGCTTCTAATTTCTTACTTATCATTCTTTCTCTTTTGTGCTAAGAATTTCTGTGTGATAAGACAGACAATATCCACATCCCTGTGAAATGTCAGGTGCAGCATCCTGTCAGCTCTCATGCTGGATAATGCGTTGATTACCTTTAGGGGTTGAGATACATTGTATGAGAGCTCCCCTGAAGGTGCATTTGTCAAACACCTATGAAGAGATGCAGTAAAAGTATGAAGCTTTATTTAAAAGAACTACTTTTCTTGACTACTGTAACTCTTAAACTTATGGCCAAAATTCTTGCCACAAAGGATTATATTTAGAAAACAGGCTTGATTGCAGAGCCTGTGTTGATTGCCTAAAGGTTTACATTAACATAGATGCAGTAAAAAAAAAAGGTCAGATATGTCATGCTATCTTTAACTCTTCTATTTGTCACAAGGAAGTATTAACATTTGTTTTGCACAAAGATCAGAAGCAATATAAAATGTCTTATTCATATGGAAGATGTTTTGTTGCTGAAAATACCCAAATGCTCCCTTTTTTTTTTTTTTTTTTTGGAGTATTGTTTGGAGCTTTTGGTAGATGTAAACCACAGAAATTTTTGTTTTGCTAAGTATAACTGGATCAATTTACAACAGACAAGATTTTTTTGCCCTTAATAATTACATCAAAGACACATTCACATACCCTGTCTTTGTACATATTATGAAGATCTTCTTTTCTCCTACGCCTTATCTGCACTTCAGCTCTCTGTTCAATGAGTGTTTTAGACAAAGAATTTCAAGGCAACATCAATGTACAAAATGGATATGAAATGTTTGACATCAGTTCATTTTTTCTTTAGAATAGACCTAATTATTTACCTCAAAGCGCCCTGTACATGTCAGTAAATTATAACACTCATAGTACTTCCATATGCCTCTATTTTACACACAGTTAAGCTTATTTAGAGGAAAGGTTATCCAACTAACCTTTGTTATGAAGCACATCACCTGCCAAAACTGAAATTCTTCTGTCTCTCAAGTGATTGGTCTTGTTCTTCCTTTTTTCCCCTCATTCTGTTAACTTCTTTATTTCAGTATGTCTGTTTCTTCCCTCTCTTCTATAAATTCAAGAAGCTCAGAGAGGTGATTAGGGGAATGGCAGAAAGCCGGGAGGAAAATTCAAGAGGACCTATAACCCATAAGGATGGCAATCCCATATGTCCAGCTATAAAGGCGATATTTCAAATGTTGACAAACAGAGAACAATAATTTTGGTAACAAAAAAGGGCAGTGTTTTTTAGTGAAAAAGGAGTTAGTTGTTGGGGTTTTTTAAAAATTATTTATGAATATTTTTGGTTTTGTTTTTTTAATTTTCATTTGTTTCTTTAACTGATTAAAGAACTAAACTTCTAATTTCAACTTTCCTTTTTATTTATGTACACCAACTGTTTTTGGGTCCAGAGAGATAATGAAAGCATTTGAAATATATCTTAATTAGATAATTCTGTAGCTGATCCCTAGATATAAATATGTTGCTCTAGAAACAGCAATGATAAAGCTGAAATCCCATTAGAAAAGGCAATATGTTAAATAAATATTTTTAAAGAAAAGAAAGCTCAGTTTTGTTTTGTAAAACATCATTTGTCTTGATAAACAATTTAAATATACCAGGCCTGAACAGTTTCTCAGGATTAAATAAACTAGTTCAAAGTTTCTTGTCTAGAACAAAATAAAGTTTCATTTTAATTCTGTTAATATGTCTTGGCTTAAGGCATAACAAACTGTGTAAAGCGGAATAGACCCCTCAACAAACCTATAACAGTGATAACACATGTTTTTCATCTAATGTTTTGTGGTTGTATTAACTGTGATAAAATCTTAGAGTTGAGGTACTGAAATAAAGATTCTGGGGGAATTGGAGCACAGTTACAAAATAGCTGTGTCATAGAAAGAAGCGTTCTGGGAAGAATTACACATATCCTGAGCTCCATTCATGAAGGATAAAAAAGCTTTCAACTTGTCATGGGATTGGGATTTTAAGTCCATGATAGAATCCAGTTCTCAAATGCCACTCTTCACTTTACACATCTGCACCTCCAGGTCCCTGTTCTGAATACATTAAAATTAAAATATCTACTGCGATGAACAGCTAAGTTTGAGCTCAACAGAATAAAAGCCTATGTTTAAGGTCAGAGAAGAGGTGAAGAACATCCTCCTGTGTGAGATACTGCTGGTATTCTCTGTTGTAGTTGGGCTTTGAACATTTGCAGCAGCCTGGTCTGGTGTACCCAAACAGCATGATGAAAAGATAATTCCAGAACGAATTTAGAGCTCGTGCATGTGTACTTTACTATGCATGGTCTAAATTAAATTCAGTGAATGTAGGAAATCCAGCAATTGTTTTCTTGTGTTGACAGGACCTTCAATCACACAATATGCGTGTGTGTGTGTGTGTGTGTATGTCTACATAAAGGAGATAAACCAAAGAGTGAACATTGTCTGTCAGATAGCAGGAGCTGTTGCATGACATACCTATTTTCAGCTTTCCCATAGTTGCAGTCTGACTTCAGTTACTCTCAGATCTACATTTTCTCCTTCAGTTTCTCTTGAGAAATGTGTCTGAAATAACAAAGGAGTGTATTTCTAGTAGGTGTGAAGAGTTCCTCTTGGCCAGAGTACCCAGTGGATGTCAGAACAGGAGCTTTTCCTTTCATTCAGAAGTGACCATGATAAAGGATACTTACAGGATCATCCAGGAAAATAAGCTTCGTTCGTAGGTGGAGAGTATGTGCTCCAGTGAGTCCTTACTGCAAGAAGGCAACTTCATATTTCTCATGCAGGATAAAGACATTTTAGAGTACATTAACCTAGTAATTTGGTTCACCTCAGTTTGGGGAAAATCTCAATCAAAAGACAAAGCAGAAAGACAGAAGTAATTTATTAGTTTTTGTCATATTCTCAAAGGTAGTATAACTTGCTGGGGAATATATAGCCAGGAGAGGGAAGGGCTGTTACCACTTCAATACACATCAGAAACAGATAGGCACTGAATGACTGATGGGGATGCCAGGAGGTATTTATGGCTCCCCATAATCTATTTGATGTGAAATGGTCTAAAGGAAGTGAATTCCAGCTGTATCTTCTGACAACTGGATAAAACACAGATTTGAAATATTTTATTTGCTATTAGGCCAGGCAGTCACCTGACTTTGCATCCAGCGCAAAGGGTCTCAGGAAATCACAAAGAATATCACTTATCAGTAATTCATTATTCCTATCTGTTTAGATATATATAAAAGAGTAGCAGCTTCTCAAAATGGACTTGCCTCCCTTTTGCAGAAACATTTAGCCAGAAATGCCTACAAACTTTATCTGGGTATGGCGTCAGAAAACTTGCAATTGCAGAGGAATTCTTTTTGGCACTTTCTACACAGAGCCTTGACATGATTTTCAGTGTAATTTTAGACTAACAGTTTTGCAGAGACATCAGAAGCTGCAGCAATCTCCTCAGGCTGGTTTAGACCACTGCCAATTTTTCTGCATCTGTGACAATTCACTCCATGTTGACTCATATGCTTTGTCCCCTCTCCCACTCCTGGGATAAATCACTCTGGGCCACTGTGTAGGATGTAAATGGGATCCTTGGAAAGCAGACTATCTTCCAGAACAGACTAAAGGCATTTTCAGCCACATTAGAGCTCAATTTAACACAACCACCACTCCCACAGTGTCCCCTTTAGCTTCCCTCTTGTTTTCAAATATTTGAGTTCAGTTCTTGCTTATTTTGTTTTGAAGCAAATATTATATCTGCAGGGATAGCTGTTACTCTGTGTTGTCAGCTGGTGGTCAGACACTGAGAGTATTTCTAAAACTCTGACTGTAGCTGTCCTGCATGTGAAGTAAAGCCAGAAACATCACTGACACAAGCAGCAGGGAGATGTGTCAATACATCATAAATGAATACTGTGCAAGCTCTGCTGCTGCAGGACTGGGCATTGTGCATACCCTCAGTGTTCTGATACACCTAGAGTGAAAAACCCCATCTTCTCAAACTATAAGTTTCTAAAAAGACAATAAAAGTGCCTGAGATTTTGATGGCCATTCCCTCTTGGTGAGTCTTCTAAGCAAAGGCACGTTGCCTTTCATGTAGTTCTCTGTCAGGAATCTCATTACTTTAAGCAGTCTGTTAAATGTTGTATTAACATTTGCAGAAATGCTGAAGCCCTGTGTTTTGGGTTTGGGCTGAACAAAGGGTTAGTAAAATAGAGATGTTTTAGTTATTCTTAAGCAGGATTTTCACAGAGCCAAAGTCATTTCTGCTTTGTGTACTGCCAGGCTGGCGAGGAAGTTGGGGTGCATGGGAAGCTACGAGGAGGCACAACTAGGACAGGTGACCCAAACTGACCAAAGGGATATTCCAAACTGTATCACAACAATCAGGGGGCAGAAAAAAGAACTGACGAATGTTTGGAGTTATGGAGTTTCTTTTCACAAATAACTGTTGTGCATGATGGAATGGTTTTCCTGGAGATGACTGAACACTTGCCAGTCCATGGGAAGTGGTGAATGAATTTTTTATTTTACTCTCCTTGTGTGTGCAGCTTTCAGTGTCCTTATTAAACTGTATTTAGCTCAAATTACAAATTTTCTTGATTTTACTCTTCCAATTCTCCCCCTGATCCTGGTGTTGGGGGAGTGAGTGAGCAGGACTGTGGGGTTTGGTTGCTGGATGAGGTGAAACCAAGGCACCTTCCCTTTTCCATCACAGCCCAATGGAGACTTCTGACTACCTAACAAGTGAAAGGATACACCTGCCTTGCAGAGAATGCTTGGGCATTTGTGACTGGTTCAGGGAATACCAAAGGCTGTGCTGTCACATGGAGGACTCCAGTGCTGGGATTGTGGGTCCTGTGACTCCATCCCTTACTCCTGGCTTCTTTCACATTAATCACAACTGTTGTGACGTGACACAAAGATAATTTTATCTGATAAACTACAGACTTTGCAAGAAAGAGGAAACCTGGGGGTGTATTGAACTTGCAGTCAGAACAAGGAATTCCTAGTACAAGTGGAAATTCATTTACAGAAAGGCAATACTCCTGGTTTTGCTGTATATCCCATCTCTTTCCCTTTCTCTGTGAAAATCCCAAAGGTGAAATCTGCCAAGAACAACACGCAATTTTTCAGTTAAGAAAGGTGAAAATCCCGGATGTATCTGCTGAGGACAGGGTCAAACTGTTTTTTATGCAGCATTGCTTGGGAATGAGGTAGATTATCTCCAATGCCTGTTCATTAAGGCATGGTTAAAAATTAAGAATTTTAAGAGACATTCATTCCTTGCTTAAAGTATTTGTGATGTCTTCATTTGACTGGGAGTTTATTTGGTAGAAACTGTGTAGGCAACTACAATGTAAATAAGTGTAGGACAACTGGGAATCCTCAGCTTATTTTTATCCCCTAATTTCACTGATTTATTAATAATTAATAATTAATAGCCTTCAGCATTTTTATCACAGCTTTCAATCACAGAATTCAAAATTGAGTTGCAAACATTAAATGAGATTCAGGGTACCCGTAAAATAAAACCTAGAGTGATCAAACTTTAAATTCTGTACTTGTATAAACATTGTATGTGAAGGACAAGGAAAAGCCTGTGTCACTTTCCTGTTTCTTCTTTTATGATGAAATGTTGAAATTTTAGTCATGACAAGACTTTCTATGTTTTATTATTAGAAAAAACAGTATGACACTTGAATAATTGTTGTGCTAATATTGTATCTTATTATTGTTGTGTTACTGTGATAATTTACCTCCCAGGACTACAGGCTGTTTTTCAAGAACAGAGTCTTTTTAAAATAATCTTGTGATAATCTGTCAAACAGCTGCCTTCTCTGTTTGTAGATACCTTATATTATCTTTGCAAGTGCATCTTCTAACTCAAAAGAGAGCAGCTGTCAATAAGAAACTCAAGAGCATGAAATATGGAGGACATCAAAAAGCAATCCTCAGGATGAAGGAGGTGCAAAAAGCCCAGGAGAGAGCCCTTCAGGAAGAGAGAAACTTATTCACATAATAGGAAAGTTATTGAGGAGAAAGTTGTGAGAGCAAAAGGTAATGACAGAGGTGGCTGGGAGAAGAAAAGAGGTTATAAAATGAATGTTTGAGGTTTTATCTGTCAGTACTCAGGAAAATGGTTTCTGCTCAAATGTTTAAATTGTACTGTGAAACATCTCAAGAAAAGAAAATTGAGTTTTGAATTTAGAAAACCATTGTTAGAATATGAGCTTCTTTACGTATGTGATACAAAAATCTTATTTCCTTCTATTTTCTTATTAGACACCATTATTTGCACTAAAAGTTTCCTAGGTGCCAGTGCCATATCTGTTTGTACTAAAAATGTTATTTATTATCTCAATTTACTGATGTGTCAAGTACATTCAGGTCTACATATGTATAGATTTTTCGGTGTTTTTTTCTTTTCTTTCCTTGTTTTGATTTCTTTGGGAAACATCTCTAAGAAAAATTTCATGTAAGCTTTTGGCCAGGGACTGACTTTCTTTGATCTAATCTCAAGGTGCCAAGAGAGCAAGTTGCAGAGACATGAGATGCTCTCTTATAGATATGGATAAGGTTTACCCATCACTGCAAGTACTTGAGGTGCGTTCACTCTTATATAACTTTCTTTCTTTTTCAAATAATGCCTTGTCAAAATGACATCTCTTTCAAATTAAACCCTTTCTTACTAACATAGATGAAAAAAAGCCTCTTCTGTGACCACTTTTCAAATATTTTGGTAATAATAAAATTTGGTAATATTGTTTTTCTTTCCTTTAAAGACACAAATGGCAAAAGCTTTCTTTATAAAACACAAATAGAAACATTCTGTTATAATAATTTGTAATATTCATGAAGCATGAGTTTTAGGAGTATGCTTTCTGTGTGCTGTTGGTGGATTTTAGCACCACTTTTAACGAAACTGAGGTAATTGTTCATGCATCTCTTTGAAGTATAGTCTTTATGGAGTATCGTGTAGCCGCAGATGAGGCTGTAGTTGAGAAGCAGATTGCTTCATGCTACCTCTTTAGGATCACCCCTGAAGGAAAATCAACCTTGAATCAAGCAGTCTAAATGTTTTACTTACTGTTTCATTTGCTGAGAACTCTAAATGCCCTTGTTGAAAACAAGAAGGGGAGAGGACAAAGGCCAGATGGATGTCTCTGTACAATGTCTTTAGTAATACTCGTTTATGTTGCACATACTGCATTATATAAAATGTATTATGTACACACAGACAATATTCATACACAAGTCCACAGCGATACATGAGGGAAGTGGGAACAAACCCAATATGCATGTTTCCTAGGAAGAAGCTCAGATTATCAGGACATTTTGACTTCTTCAACAAAAAAGCTTACCAAATCCATCTTGAGTGGCAAAAGAAGTATTTTACAAATCCGTGGTTTTGAATGTGAAGGTTTTGAAATAACATACATATTGGTTTAAATATGCAGACAACTAACACAATTCTTTTATTTCTCGTAAACGCACCTGGCATGCAAGGAACCAATACTAGTATGTCTTTCTAGGTAGATATACAAGGAAATGTGAATAGGAGAGGGAATATATAAGAGGACAAGCTGTTCTGAATGTTGGCATGCTCTTGATTTTTATAGCCACATGAAAATGAATCTGGCATGGTTTATTGCAAAACAGTGATGGAACTGCATTTGAGTGAGCAGGAAAATCTTTCACTTGCTGTTATGCTGTTACAGCTTATATGTATTAGAAAAATGGGTGCAAAATGGAAGTTAAAGTCACCTTTCCCAAAATTCTCAGTATAAAGAAACGTAAGTTATGTGTTCTGCAATTGTGAGAAGGAAGATTCATTAATAATATCTTTTCTTGCATTTACCTCCTCAAGTAAATGACATCGTAATGGCAGTACTATATTTCCAAGGTATTTTTACCAACACAGAACTGAAAACTCTGAAAAATTTACACCTAACTTGGTTTAAAAAGTTCAAATTTTCCAAGTCGTATATACTTGTTAAAAAGTATCTTGTGTGTGCAAGTGCTTTTTAATTTTCTTTTAGACTTTACTTTTTTTTATATGTTTAAATACTGAAAGTTATGGCTCTGTAGTAACAGATGCAGGAAAAGTATTACTACGTGCTGTCAAAATACACCATGTACAAGTAACAACAGATGCAGTCAGGTCATAGAGACATACATGTGGGCTCTGACTGTGTTATCACACAATATTGGCTTTGCAGATAAGAGGTCTTGGTTACTTCTGACTCATACTTCGCATAAAAATAATTAGATGCAAAAATCCCTTCGAAATGCAATAGTGATTTCCTGTATGTAACCAAATAAGCAACAACAACAACAAAAAGACAAAATGGGAAATAGTTTTTCTATGTGACAGCCTTGAAACTGCAGAGAAAATTAAAACAATAAATTAAAGTCTTAATAAGAATTTCACACTTTATTAATTTTTCAAGTGTTGTCTGGGTACTTAAGAACAGCAGAAAAAAAAAAGCCTAGCTGTGGATAAAGAGTGATGGATTTTATATACAGATTTTATGTATGTGAGCTAAAAGATGACTTGCCTCAAATACTGTGCTTGGGACCCTTCAGTTTTTCAACTGGTAGGGAAGAAGTGACAAAAAAAGTTTCTCTCAAAATCTCTGTTGTCTAGTGTTTGTTGGTTTACCTGTTTCACTACAAACTCACCTAATTTGTATGAATTCAAGTAGATTTTTGCAGTTCCAAGGCATGAACGTTTCCCACAGTGTGGAAACCTTATTGAGATGTGTTTATCCTTGGCTGCTTTCCTGCTTTTTTGTCAGTATTCACCTCAGTGTTCTGATAAATCTGTTTGAGGTACCTAGCTGTGCTCTTTAGGTACATGGAATTGTGAGCTTCACGTGTAGGTCTTCCTGGCAATAGTATTAGTACCATCGAGTTTGTGAGCTGAAGTACCTCACAGTTTTCAAAGCAAGGCATTAAAAGGAAGACTCTAGTTTCCATGCCCACACCCCCCCACCTCCCCCCCCGCCCCCAACAAATGCCAAGAAAATAGCAGAGAATGAAGGGCTGGAGCCTGGAAGAGTCATATAAATTAAATTGAGTGTATTGGTCTGCAGGTCAGCTTTGATTAATAAGATCCTTCATGCCAAAATGCATGAATCTATTTACTCTGTGTTAAAGAATGAAATCCCCCACCAGAAAACTAGCCAGTTGTATTCTGCCTCTTTGTTGAAGAATATTAAACCCCACAGTCTTTAAGAGTGCTGACTTCCTTGTGCTCTACATTGGGCTCTTACACTTGGGCATAAAGGTGGAAAAACAGTGATTGTAAGAAATGAAAAAAATTGGCAATCAAGGGTAAGTTTCAGCGGGTTCTGGTTGTAGTTAACACTCACACGAGCCCAGAGTTATTGAGAGTTTAGCTTTCAACTGAAAGGGGGAAGACAGTGAAAATTTACTTCTAGGTATCTGTCAATACAGAGAACTCTGTACCTCATCACATTTAATTTTGTCTAATGTTTTGAGAATATTTGGTGGATTCATGAAAATATACTCAGAAGAAGAGCCTTTTTTTTTCTGAAAGAAGTGTTCTCAAAAGGTTTAGTCAAATGCATCTTTTAGTTAGCTATATTATTACTGTGTTTCCTGATGTATTTTACATTAAAAGTACAAGGATTTTCTTCTGAAAAGTGCTAGTCCTGGAATGAAATAAATTAACACCTAGCTTTATATTGTGTTCAGACCCCAAACCATAAAACACAGAGGAGAGGAGTCTTTACTATATAGCCCAAAATGAAAGACAATAAACAAGACTTATTCTCTGTTAGCCTTGGAAATTCTCTCACTACATCTGACTCTGCATGGTTTAAATATATATTTAGTTACTTCATAAGTGGTTAATTTCTAAATGCATAGCTGTGAAACTATCATGGAAAGATATGTTGACTTACACAGGGGAAATTTTTTTTTAACATATTTTTATTACTTTCTTTAGCTGTTACAGTAGACACATGTCTTTGCATGGACATTCATGGCTCAGGTCCATTTTGCCCACCTCTGAGCAGCCTACAAAAAGAGTACAAAGGATGTAAAAATTCTACACAGGTTAAGAGTCAACAGCTATCAAGGACACTAACACATGTATTCAAGCTTAACTGTGGTCCGTCACCCAATACATAGGAGGAAATACAGGCATTATTCTAGCAGACCTTTTAATTGGTATGTTCTTTTTTCAATATTAGTAAGAAACAGATCCTTCAGAGAAAACTGCAGCAGTTCAGTGATTAATAGTTAGAAATTCATTTTCTCACTAGGAAAGATAATACTGCCTCCCTTTTATGAAACAACAATTGTTTGGAAAAAATATAAAACATTCGGGGGTTTTTTTGCGGTTTTTTTTTTTTTTTTTTTTTTTTTTAATTTGAAAAGCTGGGTGAAATTTCAGATTTCATGTTTTTTAAGATGTCAGCATTTTTTGATAATTTTCCGTATAAGCACTTCCATACCTTAAATGGACAACCTTGCCCTCTTGTCTTTCTGGAAAAAAGACATTAGCTTGAAGGGACCACAGGTACCTTGGATGTGGTGAACACTCATGAAGTGTCTTCAGTAGTTATCCATAGAAAAGCTGCTATAAGGTTTCTCATATCTTTCTAATCAACAAGAATAGTCTCGGATTCGAACACTGTAAACTTCAGGCATGCTGTCCATCTGAAACCTGTCAAAATCTCTTGTCTAGCTTAATAAAAGCTAATTATGCTCTCATACCACTAACAGCAGGGAAGTTTTCTACTACAAATATTAAATAATTGCTATTGGTCATCTCACCAGAACTGAAGTATTGGCAGAAAATACAATCAATTCTGTATGAGAAGATTCATAAAAGATTGCCACAGAATCATGCACTTGAAAGGAAATTAACAATCAGAAAGTTGTAGGTCTAATTTAAAAACTGACAAGTTTGTGTTCAGCAGATTTTTGTCATATGATGTGTCAGATAAGAACTGCGGAAAAGACCCGTACCAGAACTGCTAATTTTTTCTTCAAACATCTGTAAACATCTATCCAGCAATCTTCTTAGAACTAGGTGTTTTACAAACACTTCAATGTGAGCTTTCCTCTTTAATATATTCATAGAGTTTTCACCATGACTGAATATTTGTTCTCTTGTATAATTTTGGCATTGCACTTCTCCTGACTTGCCACACTGTATACACACTTGTGAGGGCAATGAAAGACAGTGGAGTCTTCCTGTTTGTGTCTGGTCCCTCCCTCCTCTCCCACAGCTTCTGATGGGCAAAGTCATTTGTACTAGGATAGGAACACCAGCTGTGTATGGCAGGAAGAGCTGTCCAGATGCTGACACAATTACTGCATTCCAGAGATAGAGAATGTGAGGAGTTTTCTATTGACATTTAATAAAATTATATTGGAGGCTGAGTCAATAGGGAAAACCCATTTGCCAGAGGATGCAGATATTTTCTGAACCTCCACCCTGACAGGGACACCTGCAACGTACCTCTAGTCCAAAGAAGGGGCTTGAATCACTTTTGGACAGGTGAATAAAATGTGCGAAAATGCCGTCAAATATGGAGATGAAATGCTCAAGTAGCGCCACAGGTGTTTTGTTTTTTGTTTTTCTTCATAATTACGAACTCTGCAGGTCCAAAGAATGTAAACATATGTTTCCAGATGAACCTGCTTATATTATAAGCCTTTAGACACAGACTGTTGACAACATCTAAGACTAAGTGCACCCAGGCACATCTAGGCTTCTCAAAAGTTTAGAGAACAAGGAGGTCTCGCTGAAGTTCACAACTCAACAGGAGAGATCACGATGTGATGGCATTGTAACGATAGACTAAATAGTCAGATATTGAATTGACAATATTTAGCTATTGTATTAGCAATAAATCTAATCATAGTCATCCACACAGTCCCTGTGTCCTAGTTTCTGCACCTGGCTGAGAACCTTACCATGACTACTTTACTACAGCTCTACAGGAGTCTATGTGTCACCATTCGGTGAAGCCATCAAATAGTTAAAGAACTAGAGAACTGTAAAAACTTCTCTGCAAATTATTCAGAAGCTTTCTAAAGTAGTTAGGCTAGGAAGAGGGGAATGACAGAATAATTTCCAAGAACAAAAAGAAAATGAGCCAAGCTTTGTTATTTTGTCTTGGCTTAAAAAATAATATTATTTGTTTTGTAGCTGCTTTCATTTCTAGATTAAACAACTGCATAAAATGAACCAATACTGGAAGACTCGTTGTATTTTAACAGGAAAAAGACAGTGAGTTTTCAGGGTTTTCTAAATGAGTTTAGTCATGTTATTCATGGGTGTCTGAATTTCTTTCTGACTCAATTAAAAAATTATCTCTGTTTCCAGAATTCTTTCACATGATGAGTCAAAAATCATAATCTTATACTAGTCCAAATGCAATGCAATAAGATGGATATATGGAAAAAAATAGAGTAGGGTTATTATTCTTAGGGAAAACCATAGAAGGAGCAAATATGTGGGCAATGTGGTCAGTCATAAGTCTCAGGTATGTCCACATGTAGATTTATATTAGTACTAGATGACATCTACCAACAGGCCTCACTCTTTTCAAGCAGGCAGAGGAACACTTCAGGATCAGTTTCTCTAGTTTTCCATTCTTCACATTTAAAAATTAGTCTTACTATTCATGTCCTTGAAATAAGAGATAGGATTTACAATCTAAGAGAAAAAGAAGAGATGAGAAAAAAAAAAAGTGAAATAATAGATGTTTTTAGTCTAAATGAACTCACAAACCTTTAGATAAAAAGATGTGTAAGAGTAGTTAGCTCATGATAGTTAAAAAATCTTTGTCTTTTATACCTGACACTATACCTATTAATCTCAGCTGAAGAACCTCTTCATAAATTGCGTTCAGAACACTAAATTACATTCCTCTAACTATTAAGAGAATGAGCTTTTACCTATTTATTCAGTATTCATTTAAAAGGTATACTTGGTACAGGCTACACATGCAAGCATTGGTATTTCATTAAGTCACATCAAAAGCAAACTAAGTCAGAAATCTGGGTATCAAAACAACCTTTGTCTCTGCACATATCTTTGCAGAAGGGAATACATCTGTGGTGGATTGACCTTGGCTGGATGCCAGGTGCCCACCAAAGCCATTCTATCCCTTTGCCCTGTAAGAGCCCAAACACATCTCTGAATGAGACTTTTAAAAGGGCATTTGGTTGTTCATGTAAACTCTGAGATAGACACATGGGAGAAATACCGAGAAGATATTCTGAACAGATGAAAAGAATAAAAAAGAACTTTACTAGCAACTTTAGAAAATCAGAGAACTTTGGCAAAAGTATAAATGCAATCTTAAATCAATGTAAAATACTTCTCAAAGTATTAAATTGGTTCATTTACCTTAGCAAACTTTAAACCCATTTGAATTTAAGTTACTCAAAAATTCCAAGAAGGAAACAGAGAAAGAAGAAAAAGAAAGAAAAGAAAGCCACAAAAGATATAGAAAAGCACACATATAGCTACCAACTCCCGGATTCCAGCGGTGTTCAGATAGAAATTCAAAGAGGAGCTAGGACAAAGATATCTACTTGTCTTGTCTTCGGCCTTAAATACCCCTTGGCCTTCCTGGGCCCTTCCCCCAGGTGGAACTTCTGGTCATTTGGCCAGTCAGGATGTGGATTGAGGTTCCAGGGGTGGGGTGTGGAGAATTGCCTCTGTTGTGCCAGAGATTGGCAGCCTCTGTGGGGCTGGGATACTGGCTGAAGGGATGGGGGGGTGCACCAGGGCATGGCCTGACCTGTCTCTTTCCACACACACATCACAAAATGTCTTGAGACATTTTTGCAGTCTCTTGCAGCTCCTCAGCTGGATAGGGGAGGAAAAAGACAAGGAACGGCTCATGGATTAAGGTAAAACAGGGAAAGTTCACTCATCAGTTACTGCCATGGGCAAAACAGACTTGACGCAGGAGAAATTACTTAGTTATTTCATCAATCAAATCAGAACAAGATAAAGAGAAATAAACCCAAATCTTAAAAACTTCTTCTCCCCACACCTCCATTTTTCCCAGACTGAACTTCACCATTTTCTCTTCCTCTTTCTCTGTAGCAGTGGAGGAACATGAGAAATAGGGACTGCATCAGTTCATCACACACTGCCTCTACCACTCCTTCCTCCTCCAGGCAGGGACTTCTCACACACTTTCCTTCCAGCATCCCCTTCCCAGAGGATGCAGATCATCATGAACTTTTCCAGCAAGGGTCCCCCATGGGTCACAAGTCATCACAGCAAACCTGCTGCAGCACAAACTCATCTCTCCACAGGGCCATAGGTCCTCCCAGGAGCCTCCTACAGCATGTGATTCCCACGGAGTCACAGTCTGTTGTCGAGTGCATTCGCTTGCTGCAGCAGGGGGACATCCATAGGCTGCAGATAGGTCTCTACTCCCTCACAGCCATGGGCTGCAGACCACAGCCTGTGTCACCATGATCTGCACTGCAAACTGCAGGGGAATCACTGTTTCAGTGCCTGAAACACCTCTTCCTCCTCTTTCTGCGCTGGTCTGTGTGTCTGTAGGGCTATTGCTCTCATATGTTCTCACTTCTCTTTTCCTGATTAAAACAGACCTTTGACAGTAATTTTTTCCCCTTAAACCTGTTATCCCAGAGGTGCTACCACCTTCTCTGATGGGCTCAGCCTTGGCCAGAGGCTGGTCTGGCTTGGAACCATATGGCATTGAATAGGATCATGGAGGAAGCTTCTAGCAGGTTCTCACAGAAACTACCCCTGTAGCCTCCCCGTTGCCAAAACCTTGTAATGAAGATTCAATACACTGTAATTTCTCCACCAGTGAAATATTACAGATTCAGGTTATGACAACAAAAGCTGTCTCTTTTCTGAAACCAGCTTTCCCCTTCATGTTTGTCCAATGTGGTCTCTAGTTCTCTGACTGAGCTGCAGCTGCTTTTAAGTGAGCCTTTAAGGCAAAAGAGAAAATTAATAGGGATCAAACCAAACCATAGATTTATATGGCAGCTAGATGTTTTCTTATTGACACACCTACAACTTCTGAAGAATGGAGGGCTGACCCTCCATTATTGTATTACATGACTGAAAATAAGCTGAATATTGAGCTGAATAATCTAACCCAGCTCCAGGAATACTTCATATTACCTCCTGAGACCCATTCTCCATGGAAAGAGTGTGCAGTGCTGAAGAAGAAATTAAGTTAACAAATGCAGTTAGTATCTCTTCTTGCTCAGAAGATGCCTCTAAGGCAGAATTCTGGTATTTTATACTTGACAGGGATTTTGCTATTGACTTCAATGAGTCCCAGGTTTATATGTAATTTAGCCAACTTTATTACATATATTCCCCTGAAGGCACCATTGACATTTTTGGAACTTCTGTGCATTAATTTAATTTATATACCTATAGCAATTGTTTACAAAAAAACCCCAAAACTGAAAACCAGCCCACAAACCTAGTGGGCTACTACTATTTTGTCCTTCTAAATACAGTCTTCTCCTACACTGATATTTCAATCAGGTTACTAATACAGTGTATTACACTTGACATTAGTGGGACTTTTCATGCTCTCAAAACAGTGACTGTTTAAACACTGAATTTCTGTGCTTAAAAGGGAACTTGATGGGTAGATGTTAATTTGCCTCTCATAAAATTACTTGCTTGAAATAAACAGCTGCAAACTGCTGATGAGATATTTGGTGCCGACATTTTTATGCTTCCATAAGTTTTCAAAATTTCTTTTTTTTTTTTTTTTTTGGACTGACACCTGCCTCACTACAACATCCTTTCAGGTAGTTGTAGACACATGAGGTCTCCCCTGAGACTCTTATTCCAGACTAAACAGTTCCAGTTCCCTCAGCCACTCCCCATAGGTCTTAGCCTTCAGACCCTTCACCTGCCTTGTGCTTCTCTGGATATTCTCTTACACCTCAATGTGTTTCTTGTTGCAAATGACCCAAAACTCAACACTGAACTCAAGATCCTGCCTCACCAGTGCTGAGTATGGGGCGACAGTCCCTCCCCTGGTCCTGCTGGCCACACTGTTGCTGACACAGACCAGGATGCCATTGGCCTTCTTGACCACTTTGGCACACAGTGGCTCATGTTCAGCTACTGTCAACCAGCACCCCCAGCTCATTTCCCAAGGGGCAGCTTTCCAGTCACTCTTTCCCCAGCCTGCAGTTCTGTGTGGGGCTGTTTTGACCCATCTTCAGGAAACAACATTTCATCTTGTTGAACCTCGCAGAATTGGCCTTGACCCATCAGTCCAGCCTGTCTAGATCCCCTTAAAGAACCTTCTTAATGCCCAACAGACTGACATTCCCACCCAAATTGGTGTCATCTGCAAACTGACTGATCCCCTTGTCCAGACCACTGATAGAGATATCAAGCAGGACTGGGGAACATGACTTGTGACGGGTCACCAGAGGGGCCTGGCCATCCAGACAGCTTTCTACCCAGATAAGAGAACACCCGTCTAAGCTGTGAAGAACCAGTTTCCCCAGCAGAATGCTGTGGGAAATGGTGTCAAAGGCTTTACTAAAGACAACATCCACAGCCTTTCCCACATCCATTAAGTGGGTCACCTTGTCATAAAAAGAGATCATGTTAGTCACGCAGGACCTGCCTTTCCCCAAACCCGTGCTGGCTGGGCCTGATCCCCTGATTGTCCAGCATGTGCTGTGTGATCACACTCAAGATGATATACTCCACGACCTTCCCCAGCACTGAGTTCAGGCTGACAGGCCTGTAGGTCCCCAGATACTCCTAACTCTTTTTGTGGATGGGCGTCACTTTGACCAGCTTACAGTTATCTGGTCCCTCCCCAGCTATCCAGAACCACTGAAAAATGCTGCAAAGTGGCTCAATTAGCTCTTCTTGACAGGTCCCTCAGTATCCCATCCAGCACCATAGACTGGGTCTTTCTAAGAGGTGTAGGAGGTTGCTAAACAGTTCCCTGTGTTTTTGACAGCTGGCTCAGCACACCTCCAAGATAGATGAACCCTCATCCCCACTGTTTTTCAGTTACACTTGCAGATCCTCATAAGTGTTATTCAAGGGCCCCTAGGAAGGTGGAATGGTCACAGAGGAGGTACACCTGCTGCAACAGGCAGTAACTTTTTGCTGTTGCTCCATATCCCTTAAGTCAGAGACAGGGCCCATCCCAGGGCCTAACTAGTAGTCTAACTCTGTTGAACGTCCATCACGTTGATATTGATTTCATAATCATACAATATCCTTATGGATGTTGGAAGGTGCCCATGAAGGTCACTGAATTGAATCCCACACTGGGCGACCCTTAATTTAAATCATCTATCTAAGAGCGTTGCTTACTTGCATCTTGAATACAAACAGAAATGGGGCAGTAATAATTTCTTCAGGGGAGCTTGTTCCGCTGCTGGATCGCCCTCTTAATGAAGAACTTAGTAAGGGCTTTAAGCCATTTCTTCATGTCCTATCACCAACCTCAGAGATAGATAGCACACTCCTATCAAATTGTGAATTATTAACAGTAACATTAGTTAATATTTTGCATTAAATTGTTGAAAATACACAGTCAATAGAAGGTTCCTTAGTCATCCATGCAAGTAGTTTTAAATCCAGGAAAAAGAGATGGTAAACAAATTAGGAGAGGTGTTTCTGAAAATTCACACCACTGTAATTAAATGTAGTAGAGACAAGGATTTAAAAACTGAAAGGAAGAAGACGTATCTTCATCCATCTCAGGAAGAGATGAATCTGCAGCAAACTTCTGCCTCTGGAGACCTGGATTGAAAATGCATAATAAGTAAATAATTGTGTTCTCTGGCTTCCTCATTTAACTAGCATTTGCACCATTAAATGCAAAAGAAAAAAAAAATGGAATAAAAAGTAGCAACAATAAAAGACATAATTACTTAACATGATTGGCAGGAAGCAGAGACTTATCAATAGCAGGCTACCAGAGTAAGAAGATGTTAGGGCAAAACTGAAGTACATTGGCATCCATCTGCAGTGTGTTGAGCTCCAATTAGTGCTATTAATTCCTCATTTTTAAGACTCAGACAACCAGTACATAATTTAAGTAATACATAAGTAGTTTTGTGTACTACAAAACCTGCAAATCTGTAGCACAGGAATGGGAGAGGGCCTGCAGTGGCTCCTGATGAAAATGGCCTGTGTTGGGTAGCTGTGGCTGTTCGCTGCAGGTGAGACTGCTTTCTGACCTTGAAGTCAGAAAAACAGGGACCTTCTGATGATGGTTCCTGGGTGGCTTTTCCTGACCCCTACAACCTTAATCATTGTATGGCAGCACCAATTTCCACTGCTGTGCAAAGAGAATGGGTTAAAATTCTTTTGCATTGGATTCTTCAGACCACAATTTATGGTATAAAAAATTATAATTACTTTAAAGATACTGTAGCAATCTGCCTCATCACAAAATTTCGCTGCAGATGCTCCATACTGGACAGCATTTTGGCTTTTACAGTCAAGCACCGGAGATGACATTGAAAGAGAAGGAAGACTTTTGTTATATTTTTACCATATGAGAGGCTTGTGACTTGGTCCAAATGACAGATAGCTTCTGCTTAAAAAATTTCTTGCCTTCAAGCAAAAGGTTGGGGTATGAATGTATCTATTGCTATGGCAAACTGCAGGTCAGAGGAGAGTACCTGATATGTAATTAAAATTGGAGAGTTGAGAAGGAATTGCCAAGCACCTATTTGTTTGTTAGAAGACAGTATCTATAGTGATTCAGGGTCTGAGCGGGTCAGCTGATAAAGAGCAGGTTTTGGTGCTCTATAATTACAGAAGAAGACTGAAATATATTTATAGAATGAAATATTTTTTCTTGAAAAAAGACTGAAGTGTGCATGACCATAAAAAAAGAGTTTCTAACCATAAATGACGTAAGGGTCAAGTCAGGAAACAAGGAGATGCATATTATAATCTGAAAACTGGTATAGTGTGGCATCTCCGCAGTGACATATGGAGAACTTCTCTGGCCTGAAACTTTATAGCAACAACTGGTTCAACAAAGTACTTATTCTGCAAAGAGGCTTGAAATTATAATTGGAATAAGATGAATTGCTTCAGAAGAAAGTATTGCATGCACTGAATAAGTAAATTCAGTTGACCTGAGGATTGAAAAGAATTCAGTTGCCCAGTAGCTTTCCGGTATGTCGTGTAACAAAGTGGGTTATGGTTTTGTTTGTTTGTTTGTTGGGGGGTTAGGTTTTTTTGATTCTGTGGATTTTTTCTGTTTTAATCCTCTTTCTATGCACAGGAGACTGGATCATACCAAAAAAGTGAAGGTTTCAAAAACCAAATTGCCTTTTAATTTCCGCAGAATATGTCTCTTCAAATTATTTGATACTCTCGTTGAGGCACTGAATTTGAATCCACTAAGAATTCCACAAATAGGTGCTCCTTTGACACAACCGCCTCCTCTCCCAGCTGTCTCCCACTTCTGGACCCACTAGGAATTCCACAGTAGGTGTTTCTTCTCTGACACAGTCATCTCTTCCAGATGTCTCACTGATTTTCATCTTCTTGCCATAAGATTTGAGATGAAAAAAACAGGGGTAGAGAAATCAGACTGTAAAGACTTCTGAATTGGCTCACCTCAGAAACATGTAACAGCTAACATTAGCCAATAAATGAAATTTTCCATATATTTCCAAGGTACAATGACCACAAGAAAAATTCTTCAACAGGCATTTAAAGGCAATTAACTATACAGGAAATACCAAAAAATACTGTTACAGCAATCGTGCTTAGCTAATTAAATCAAAAGACAAAACAGGAATAATTCTGATGCTTATGCTTAATACAAAAAGCTAGTCATTAAACCAACAGTGAAACCTGTGTAAGACAAGAGGCACATTTGGGGTAGCTTTTATTTTATGAGGCTTGGTGCAGCTATGATGAAGACATGATGACATGGATTTAAAACTTATTTACTGACCATATTTTTTGTCAGATTTGTGTTATTGTATTGCCATACAATAATACGCTGTTCCATGTTTTTTGTGGGAAAATGAGTCTAGTTGTCAGTGGTGTACACATGCTATGAATCATTCTCTAACCAAAATCATGTGCTTTGAGTCTCCTTACCTGCCCCTTAAAACACTGCTAATTGTTGCAGTTAATAGTTTGCATTTCAGAATGAATAGTTCAATATAAGAGTAATTTGGAATCCTGTTTTCTTGCTCTCACAAGACTATTTTCTCTTATTCTGAGGGAGTATTTTCTTGCAGTCTGACAGACAGTGCTTACTGCTTGAGGAAACTGCATTTGTGTGGTGCAGGTGGAGCTCTGCACAAGGATCAATCTACCCAAGAAACTCTAGTAAAATAATTTGTGGATCTCATGATCTCTTTTTGTCATTATGAGATACACAAATATAACAGGGTGAACTAAATAGCTCCTTCCTTAAGTAACCAGTTTAATAGTGAAAGTGTAGAATTAAATAAGAAAATTAGTTATATATCTAGAGATGGTTTAATTATTCCTCTATGAAAAGTAGACAACAACCTTCTCTACAAAGCTATTTAAGAAGATATGAATCTTTTTTCTAAGATTAACAACTACTAAAGTTTATATTTAAGAATTACACCATAAAGTTTTATGAGATCAGAAACCTTTGCAAAAAACACAAGAAAAAAAAGAGATACATTTAAGACTTCAAATCTGAGTAAATGTATTCTGGAATACATTCTTGTCACAATATCAAAACTGGAAAACCTTCGAGTTGAGG